>VZRN01004522.1:267712-305040 GCA_013397935.1 Dasyornis broadbenti | reverse complement strand
TACAAGAAACCAACCTTCTCCCACCGTATTTCTTTGTGGGTTGCACATTCCTCTTCAAATACTGTGTTGGTTTGGGTGGGATGCTGTGATAAAATCTCTCAGTGCAGGGGGGAAATCTCTTTGTCATTCCAGCAGGTCATAGAAAAGCACTAAGTTAAAATAATGTGACATGGTCATATGCTCCACATCAGGTGATGCCAAAAATTACATTTACCTCTGAAGTTATCAGTCCTCCCTTCGGTGTGGAATTGCAGACACACACTCCTGGGGTTTGGGTAGTTTTTCACTTCTTAGGAGGCCTCTGGGATTATAGTCCTGTTATCCCCACAGATGGAGGTGCGGGGGCTTGTCCAGGCTGACACATAATGCAGTCCTGGGCTGTGCCACCAGTGTGAAGGGCAAAGCACTGAACATCCTCCCTCGCTGGGCCACCTACCACCTCCCCTGGTGCACATGCAGCTTATCTTTCCCAACCACATTTTGCTTTCTGCTTGCTCAGTCAGCCCAAGCGTGACTATGCCCAGCTATGGCCAGGTTCTGATGTGTGTCTGCTGGCACGGTGAAGGGCATGTCTCCAGTCCAAAGTGACCTGCCCTGACCTCACCAGTTAGCAGACCCCGAGCGTGAAGTCTACAGGGTGTCTCACCACTGTGGGTCTTTGAAGACAGAGAACATAGCATTTTCTCCCAGTTTCTTTCTTGTTCTCCACTCATTTCTCATGGAATTCTTGTAATATTTGATCCTAAATGGTTAAAATCTTACAAAGATGCTTTTACAGCATTTTGCCTTTTAAAAATCAATGTCAGACCACCTTAGCTATACATGATGCTACCTGCTTGCACTTAATACATCTGCTGCACCATTATAAAGCATTAAAGCAAGTAGGGACCACTGGACTCCTAACAATTTATGGCATCAGCTCCTGTGTCCCTCTCTCCATGTTTTCAGTTGTGTTGTTGGTGCTGAAGGGTACAGCCTTACCCAGAAATTCTGCTGCCACTTAAAACTGTGGATGTTTTCCCATCAAACTCAGCAGGCCTGAGTTTCTTTACCCTGTATTTACCATTTGTCTGTAAGGTGGCAGCAAAAAATTCCATCTCAATGGATAATATTATGGCACTATCAATCACAAACAGATGAATAGGAGTCATTCGTTACTCATCTTAAAACAATATGCATGTGCCAGAGGGGCTGAGTTATAAGTCCATTTTTGTGGCTGTGCATGGGTATATGTTCAGGGAAAGTTATGTTTTTGCAATGAGTGTTTAGGGAAATAACAGCGTGGCTGCAGTTCTCCATCAAGCCCCCCTGGCAAGGTTCAGTGTGACAGGAAGCAAGTCATTAGGTGTTAGGCGAGAGAGTATTACACTTTCTGTCTTCTTCTGAGATATGAGTTGAGTTGGGAGCTGGCGAAATGAGGTGGATCCACGAACCAGGTCTTTAGATAATGGATGGGCCCTGTAATATATGCAATTTGAGAGCCGAGAACACTGCGTCTGCTGACAAGACAATGTATGTGACTGGAAGTGTGGAAATGTGGGTGCTTTGTGGTTATTATATGTTTGAAGGACAGAAGAAGATGAATCCCTTTGACCTGACAGCTCTTTTACAATAGGGTTGTCTAAAACTGGGAGATTACTTTTGTTGGCAGTGCATACTTTGAAGACAGTTTAAAAAAATCAGTGTACAGAATAAGCTTTATACACTTTAGAAACTGCTCCAGAACATACCGTTTTACTGAGACATGGTCATGGTAGGAATTCGGGGTTCTCCCCTAATGAAGGGGGAAATCTCATCACCAAAAGGATTGCCAGGCACTGGAACAGGCTGCCCAAGGGACCATTAGAGTCACCATCCCTGGAGGTATTTAAAAGTCATGTAGATGTGGCACTGAGAGACGTGGTTTAGTGGTGAGCTTGGCAGTGCTGGGTTAATGGTTGGACTCATTATCTTACCTAGATGAAAGAAAATTAAATATATTGCCTTGTCTTAAGATAATTTCTAAACCCCTCAGAAGAGTCAGAAGAAAAGAAAAAAGGCAAAAAATAATAATAAATTACTGTGATTTTAAACATGTGAATCATCTGAAGAGTAGTTCAATATGACACTGTACAGCTTTAGTTTAAATAGAAGCTTTCCTGCAAATATAATTAAACAATGCTTAAACAACTGAAGGATTTCATGCAGACTGACAGCAATGTTCAGTGTGTAAGCAGCTGACCATGATGTAAGGATCTTATAATGTGAATAAATGAAGATACACATATGGCTGTTTAACCTAGGAGGAGAGAAATTAAGAGACTGAGAAGAAAAAAAAATACTGTTTTCAGGTACTGAAGAGATCAAAAGTCAAGAAGGCAGTGAAGCGAGTGGCACAGCTTGAAATGAAGGGTTTTCTGCTGTTAATACTGAGGTGGTAGGAAAAGAGCAAGGAAGGAGGCGTTGAATGAAATGAAGGAAGGAAGGGGAAGATCAGGCCCACAGATGAAATCCTAAGAGTGGAGAGTTGTGGAAACCAGCAAGGTTATTTCTGCATGTGCTCTCTTCAAGCCTGAGCTGTATTTTGTGCCAGGTTCAGAACATTTGCCGTATCATGGGTATATAAATTATATATATACAAACATAGATAGATTATATATGCAGATAATGTGTACATACACATATATAAAAACATATAACGTATATGTAAATAATACCTAAATCTGAAGGTAGTGACTGCACAAGGGTCAGATGAGATTCCTGTGCTCAGTGCAAGTGACACGTGAAGCGACAGGTGCGGACACACGTGTCCAGCAGGGCCAGGGACCTGCAGGTTACTGGGGCAGAGGAAGGAGTGTGAGGGCCAGGGTGTAAAACCACACGTGAGTCCATAGCGTGCAAGGACTGCAGACCAGGAGTCAGTCGTGTGAAAGGAGATGTCCTTGAAGATTCAAGTTCAGCAAATTGGATGGGCTTGGTAGGCCCACAGCCAAGGACAAGCATGGACACATCGGGAGGGAGCGGTGGAGGAGAGGGAAGAAAAACCTTAGCTTGGCTTGAAGCCAGCTCACACTATGTCTCCATCTACAGCTTCAAACAGGGGATTCAAATGCAAAGCTTGACTAATGGAAAGAGATCAAAGTGATTATTCTTTAAATCAGTTTCCTCCCTGCTGGCCCTTGAGCAGGGCTGGTGTGACAGGCAGCCAGGAGCCCCACAAACATCAGTGGCCGTGGTGTGATGGCAGTGCCAGAGATGACACAACAGATGGAAAAGCCCTAGGGCAGGGAGGTAAAGCAGGTGTTAGTATTTTCTGTCCTGGAAGGTTACAATGGTTCACCTTCATTCATTTTTAAACCAATTTAGTTAATCTGATGCAAATCCTTGTGTGAACACATTAAGAGCTGACTTGAGATAGACCAAAATGATGGAAACCTGCCCTGCAGAGACTTAAGGAGCTTAGACTACTTAGTTTATCCCACAGAAGGTAAAGAGTTGAGTTTATTATTTTCTGCACGTCCATATGTGAAAGAGAGAGATTTGATAGCAGACAGCTTTATAATCCAACAGGGAGAAAGAAACAAACTTTCTGGTGGGTGGGAACTGAAGCAAAACAGACTGGAAATCAGGTCTGTGGTTTTGCAAGGAGGGAGTGAACTGGGGGAATAGATTCCCTGGGGATGGAGGGACTTGGTGGACAGCTATCAGGAAGCCTTGAAGGCATCAATTTCTCTGCTTCAGCCTCAGGGCTAAGGTAGACACTCACTTAAGAGAGTTGCTTCACTGAGCACCCCATGTAAAACCCACATTAGATGCCCATGTTAGGTGGACAAGAACTTGCTTCCACCTGCTTTATGGTTCACTGATCTTTTAAACCAAATGACCTTCAAGAAAAGAGTGTGGTTTTAAGCTTCACCACATGCACCTGTATCCAGTAGATTTTCAGCCTTTGGCTTTCAGCAGATGAAGTGAAACTGGTCATTTTTGGTTTCTCAGTGGCAGATGAAGGACAGTAGGAGAAAGAAAGATCAGTTCTGTCATCACAGAACATAAACAGAGAACAGTGAAAGTGGGTTAAAAATGGGGTCTGTGGGACCTGAAGCCCTGGTAAGGAAATTCATCCAGAAAAAGTTTCTGTAATTTGAACTTTTCTCCAGTATTCCTGTGGATGTGGTCTTCAACCACACCCAGCCCCCAGGATGTGTGAAGGATATAAACCCTTCTTCCCAAAAACATTGTATTAGGACAATCAGAAAGTCATTGCCAAGAATGTCCTTGTCGTAGGAGCTGAGGTGTGCCAGGTATTCTGCCAGCAACACGGAAGGCAGCTGACTGGTCACCACCCCCATCTCGAACCACTTTGACTGACCACAAATGCTCCTGATGCTAATTTACAGTGGATGGTGTGAGATAAAATGTATCCGGTGACAGGTAGAATGTGTCCTAAAGGAGGAACAAGAGAAGGAACACTAGGTCAGTTCTCAGCTCTGTTGTTTTTCCCATTCTCTAACCCATTATAGCCAATTTTTTTAACAAGACATCAAGAAATAAATTACCAATTACTGGAATAGCTGAGTTAGCAAAGCATATCCAAAAGCAATGTGTGAAACTTTATATTATGCGAGATTTTTTGCATATCTGCTCGGGTGGATGTGAGTGCTGCTCCCTCTGAGTGCTGTGGGTGAATGCAGGAGATGCAGCATGTGGTGACTTACCTGGAGGAGCTGCTTGTGCAGTCAAAATGCATCTGCAGGCTCAGGTTTGGTACAAGAATCAGCCCAGTAAAGGTGTGTCGCCTTGAATGCTCCCAGCACCATGTTGTTTAATCTTGTTATATTTCTTCTCTTTGATCACTTGTTGTAGATGAATTTAATTTCTCTGTAACTAATTTAGAGTATCATACAAGGCAGTTCTCCATGCTCATTATAAGGGACTTTCCTAATTTTTTTTTAGTTAAAGTTTGCCTCCCTCTTGCTTTTGCTTCAGTTTTATGAGTGTGTTAATTACTTTCAGTTATATTACTTGGAAACTCATTAGTGCATTTTTATTAAGCACATTATTTTGTGCTGTTTCTGCCATTTGTATAATTCCTCCCTTTTATTTTCCCCAAGTTTGAGCAGTGAAAATTTGAGGGACATTTTACAGAGGGAAAATTTCCTTGTTGCCAAATCATATTTTGCAGATGGGTTCATGTTCATCAATTCATTTCATGTTTGCATATTGCATATCACCACCATTGAGAGCAAAAGCCCTGAATGGGTGATGAGGGCTTCTGTTCTGGCAGTCAACAACTCTGAAAAATCACTACGCAGGAAACTCCTGTTTGACTGCATCTGTCATTACATGGAAATATAGAAAGCTAAAAATCACATTATTCTCCACTGTCTCCAAGACTCATTTTAAAGCAGCTATTTGGATCCCTGACACATTATCTTCAAAAAAAAAAGGGATGCCTGTACTTGTGATATTGTCTAAAATGAATCTTCATCCATGGATTGTTAACTGCATATCCCTTATGGTCAATGGCTTAATTAAATCAGATACTGATGACCTTAAAACTAATTTAGCACTTTCATGCATACTCTTTTCTTTTGATTCATGTCAAATACGAATGCAATGGTGAAATCTTACTCCAACATTAACAGTTGCAGCATCCTGAAATGAAGCACAGTTGCTTGGTTTGAGCAATGAGAATTAAATGGAAGCAGCTTACTGTGGCACAAAATGTGTGTTGCTGGTCAGTTAACTAGAGTAAAAGGAGCCATCATGTTGCATTATGTTGCAGGTGAGATGTGGTCCACAAGCTGAACAACTGAAGTATATTAACAGTTGCCTGCCCACAGTTACTATTGGATATCTCTGCATTGATTAGCAAGAATAATCTCATTGTATACTCATTAAAAGAAATTAATCAGTGAAAGACATCTCAACAAAGATGTCCTGAGTTTCTCTACCTTGGACTATAATGAGATTTGAGAGGCATATACAGAAAACAGAACCAGCTTTCTCTGGGCTCCTATCAATGTTTTAAAACCTTAGAGAAAAGCATTTGTTACACTGTTTACCAAGTGTCTGAATTTGTAGGATGTTTTAAAAATTACATTTCCACCTCTGCTTTTCTTCTGCTTGCCAAGCTGCCTTTCTGTGTGCCCCAGCCAGCTTTCTGTGCCTGTCTGTGCTGCCCAGTGCTGCTCACCCTCAGCTCACTGCTGCCTGTCGTCCCCAGGTACGACACCATCACCAACCAGTGGGAGACCATCGCGCCCCTGCCCAAGGCCGTGCACTCGGCCGCGGCCACCGTGTGCGGGGGCAAGATCTACGTCTTTGGAGGGGTGAACGAAGCCGGCCGAGCCGCGGGGGTCTTGCAGTCCTACATCCCTCAGACCAACTCGTGGAGTTTCATTGAGTCCCCGATGATTGGTAAGCCATGCATGGTGTCAGAGTAAATCTCTGTTACAACAGGAATCACTGCGCTACAGGTATCTTAATGCCTTTGCAGAAAGCAAAGGAGTTGTGGAGTGGGGGAAGTTGCTTATGTTGTCAGGAATACATGGATATACCAAAGAGGCAAATATCTGGATCTCCACTGAAGGCAATTGTCACTCATTAATACAGACTAGTTACTAGCTAGAAGTGATGAGTTCAAAGCAGAGGAGAAAGGAAATCAGTTACAAAGTATGAACATTAGCCATTTTAGATTTTAAAAAAAAATCTCCAAATGGAGTGAAACTTTGTGCCTGCATCCTGTGTTGCTCCATGTGGGTTCACTACACTGCTCAAGTAGTGGATTATCCCTCATGGGTTTGTTAAAATGCTGTGGGAGATGACGGGCATTCTGAGCTGGGATTTATCAGTGTCCACAGGCATATGTGCTTTAGAGGCTGACATCTTCAAGACATAGTTTATTAAAACTGTGTTTATTAGTTTATGATGCCCTTGGGCTCACCAAACATAAAGAGCAAGACAAGAAACCAAATTTTCCAATGTACCAGCCAGTGTCAGAGGTGGTGACTTCCTTCCAAAATTAGAACAGCGCTCAGAAGTTTGCAACTTACTTGCTTTCTGTGGTGATTTGCACCCTGAGTGTTTAGGCTGCTTTTGGAAATGAGATTTAGGGTTCAGCCTGGCAAGGATGCTCCTTCAGGGCAACAGCTGACCTGGGTCATCTGCTCTGCACTGGGCTGTGCCAGCCTTCGGTCTGGCTGCACCCAAGTGGCCAAAGAGACAACTGGCACAAAATCATCGCAGAGAAGCTGCTTTTGGAGTAGTTTGCCCTCACATCCTCATTCAGAGAATCATACAGTGGTTTGGGACTTTTAAAAGTCACATAACCCAAGCAAGGAGCAGGGACATCTTCCACTAATTCAGCTTGCTCTGAGCTGGGTCTGACTTGACCTAGAAGTTTCCAGGGATGGGGCATCTGCTGCCTGTCTGGGCAACCTGTTACAGTGTTTCAGCATCCTAAGCCTCTTTGTGGTGTTGAAACTGTGACTTCATTTTTTAAAAAATCATCTTCTCACTACTGAGCCTTAGAGCAATAGGAATAGCAAGTAAGAAACCATGGAAGGACAGTTGTAAGGTGTTCAGGGAAGGCCTAAGCACAATCAGAAACTCAGAATAAGCTGCTCTTTCTGTTGCAGCAGCAGTGATTCCAACCCTTTTCTTGGGGTTCCCTGGTAGATCAGGCCGGGAGGAGCTGAAACTCTGTGGCCACAGCCTGCCCTGCACAGACAGAGCGGCTGCTGCGTGATCGCGGTGCACAGCCTAACGCAACATGACACGCATACGATGCAGCATGAGGCGCCCAGCGGGAGGGCGTTAGCCGGCCAAAGGCGTGTTTATGTAAGACAGCAGCACAAACAACCCCATTGCCTGGCTTTTTCCATCACGTGGCTACAGCTATTGCTGCTCCTTTAATCCACTGACTGGCAGTATGAGGTTTTCCTGGACTCACAGCATATTGCAAAAATGAGTGCATTATGCAGAGTTGTATTCCTTTTCCTTGCCATAACAGTGCAAGTGCCGCAGGAGCTAAGGAATCATCCCCTGGGCTCATTAGAGTCTAGCAAGCGTAAACACCATGTGTGTTAAAAAAAAATCATCTTAAGCATCTAGAGTTGGGTTCATCACCCATTGTTCTAACAGATTTGTACTATTATTTCTTAATAGTACCAAAATACATGAAAGATACTTGTGAAGTTAAAAGATGGTATTTATGTTTTCTTGGTGTTAGCAAAGTTCATTAGGTAAGCTGAAGGCATAAAATATATGATAAAACAAGGGGATCTTGTTGGGTAATGTAAAATGTCAGTTTACTTGCAAATAACTTACAATAACATAGAGTCTGAAAAATGGCACCCCATGGAGAATGTCTGGGAATGTGAACTGATGTGATGCCTGATCTTCACTACAAGGCAGTGGGGATGTTGGAAATATATTTTAATTTCTGCAGCCTTACAGAAACCATAGCATCATTAATGTATTTTTAAAGTATCCCTGGAAGAACTGGATGCAGTGCCAGGTACAGTACAGTCTAAAAGAAAGAGGAAATAGAAGGAGCCTTTTGCAAAATGGAGCTGGCATGAATCCTGACATGATCACTGCCAGGGTGCCTCTGACAGCCTCAGAGCCTTTTTGTGTTGATTTGTGAAATCCTAAGGTGTACCTCTGAGCTAAGGCAACTTAGATGTGTGATGGTGAGTTGTTACAAAGTCACCTTAGAGATCAGAGAAGCCTGTTTGACCTCAAATAGGACAACAGTTTATTTAAAAATGCCTCAAGCATGCTCAGATATGCAACAGTAGCTGCAGGTATTGAGAGCAGCCACGGTCTGTGGAGATTTTTAGATCACTAGTACCTGTCTCAGTTCACTCTGGTATTTTATGATAGTGAGTTGAACACAGCCTGGCACATATTTGAACCCAACAGGTCCATCTCTTTCAAAGCATCACGTGCCAGCCTAACCCAAGGCAACAACTGGCATCAATCATGCCTCGTGTTTTGTCCAATCTGAGTGGAGGTGAAGCAGGCTGGACACTGACATCCTGCCTGTGCAGAGGGGATACAGACTGGCAACTGATAGCAAGTCCATGAAGCTCAGCCCTTACTCTTCCGCCTGTATTTCTTCTAGGAATATGCAGTGAATTCACTCCCGGTTCCCATTTATTCTTTATGCTTCACCTGTCAGGAGGTGTTGGGACATGGGTGCCTGTGAGCAGTAAGTATGACAGCAGGCTCCCTGACACGCTGCACAGGGATGCTGTGGAAGGAAGCCTTTGGGCAGGTGTTGGTCACACACATCCACATTTGGGGAGGAAAAGGCCTTTTTCAGTGCCCCATCCTTAGCCCCATGTCAGTCCTTGCCACCTTGGAGTGGGCAGATGTTTCTGCAGCAGTGCAGCCCACAGCTGGATGCTACTGGAATAGTGGAGCCTCACAGGACTTTCACACTGCGTGTTTTTGGTAAACCACCTTGCACATCACCTCCTCATGTTTTCAGATGTAAAAACAAAAGTCCTACATGAGTAAATGAACCCAGGCTTTGTACTTGCAGCACCTGCCTTTCCATTTCTGGCCAAGCTGTCCTATATAGCTGTGCTAAAAATGTACTCCATGCCCAGCTTCCTGAGCTTTGTCTTATTTAACAAGATGGCCAAAGATATGCTGAAGTCAGGGATTCTAAGTAAGCCTAATTACTTGGTCACTGCCTTTTAGTTCACTTTGTGCCTTCATGACAGGGCACTAAAATACACCTTTTTCTGATACTCTGAACAATCAGTGTGGAATTAGAAGTTTTTATTAATGTTTCTGGATTGTAGAAAACCAGTACTTAATTACCACCACTATTAAATTTTAAAATCTGGTGAGAACTAGAGAACAGAATCTAAGTTCTATGGATATTTCTGGTTTCTAATCCAAGTATCTACTTCCTCACCATACCATTTACTCCTGCAGTGATATGTATGACCAAAGTGGGACAATCACAGGCCTAAGAACACAGGACATAATTGGAAAACAGCACTAGAAGCATCTGTGCATTTTTACTGCACTGTCCTGTGGCTTATTTTGGTTAAAATGCATAATAATAATAATAATAACAATAATAATAAATTATTTTTCGACTTTAGAAGAAAAAACAGATATATGTCTTGGCCCTCTCCCAAGGTCAATAGTTTGGTACTTCTAGGGAAATATGTCTGGCTTTCACCTGAAAGTCCCAAAGCAATGAGTATTTCATCTGATCATTCAGTGTATTTTCCTTCTCATGGCCAGTTCTTAGCAGTTTTCACCCTACTAAGCTTGAATTTTTATCTCACCCATTTCTCTTCTGTATATGCCATGTCCTCCCTTCAGAATGATTTTTTCCACTCCTCAGTGTGTTTCCCTATCTATTCTCTGCCCTCTGCCCAGCAAAATCAGTATTTTTGTGTTGCTATTTATCTGATGTCCTTTTCACTCCTACCTCTCCTTCACCTCCACGGCTGTTCTTCTTCAAACTTTCTCCAGTTCATCAACATCATGCCCCTAAATTTGATGCTAAAGCTGCCCTGCAGTGGCAGGTGGAGCCTCCTGCTTTGGCATGGGCCATCCCCACCACACATACACAACATGTGGTGTTTGCAAGTGAGGACACTCAACTCTGGGGACTCCAAGGAGGATTTGCTCAAGGGTCCCTGGGGAAGCCATAGGGCCAGGTGGCCAGTTGTGTATTTGGGAGAGATCAGCTCCCAAGAGAGCTCTGAGACACAGGGTGACATCCAAACCCCCACTGTTCATGCAGCATCTTCACCTGGGCCTCAGAAGCTCTGTTCAGGATCAGACCACAGTCTCCTTGTTATACTATCAATGGCTGTGCCATTCTTGAAGTTGTCTGCAGCGTGTTCAAGGAGGAAGAGGCACTGCTATTAAAAGCAGGCTTAGTTTGTGTTAATCAGACACCTTTCTCTAATGGGCTCCATCAAGTGCATCAACCTCCCCAACCAAGCAGCCACGCCTGCCAGGAGACAATTTGGTCGGAGTTCTGCGTGGACTGGTGACACACCCGCATTTCTGCCTCCCAGTAAAAATGTTTAACTAGCTTGGTTATAACAACCTTTCTCCATAAGAAATGCTGCTGCCATTCATTGCAGTGCCCCTTCAGTCCCTGTGCGAGTGCGTTACTGGAAGGCAGGGTAAAATCTCTGAGCAATTGTGGAAGGGATAGCAGGACTGTGCTACTTGGCCATGTACTGCCAGGAGAGGTGAGAGGCACGGACACACCCCAGAGAGCAGGCTGTCCTTCCTAAGTGAGGGGCACAGCAGCAGCTGAAATCAGCAACCCCAGTGGAGTACACCTCTGGCTCAAGCACTGTCATGGGGTGCACACTCCTTCCTCCAGTGACCTGGCACAGAATAGAACTGCTGGCTTATTTTCCTGTAGCAACAGCAAAGGAGAGTGAAGTTGCCATGTTATCCACTTGGAGAGAAGATTACCTTTTTACCTTGTGATTTAATTTGCATTTATTCTGCCTTCTAATCTCAAGTGTGTTTGGTGACCTGGACAAATCCCATTTAACATTTTCCAGCCTGAAATGGATTACAATATCCAACAGCCTCAACACTTAAACTTTAGAGGGGAAAGGAGGCTGCTTCTCTGTTTCCATGCTTTCTCTCCCCTCTCCTCCTTTTCTCCAGCACTCTTTTGAAATACCCAGTGGCCTGGCTGTATCCCACAGGAGCCTCTGAAACATAGAAGTCGTTCACGCCCAGAAGCAATGGCCACCTCCTCTCCAGCTTGCTGCACATTGACCAAAAACAGAACCAAACAGAACATGCTTTTGCAAAATTAGGCTCCCCACCGGCTGACTTGCACTGTGACCATGTTAAGGACTTCAAACAGCAACAGAAATTGGAGTCTTCTGAGAGTTTGCATGAGGGTACCAAGCTCTGAAAAAGACATCACCACAGGAAGAGTGGGCGTAGCACCTGGGATGAAGTGAGGTTAAAGATTGAAGGTGGTCATGCACACCTAGTTATCAGGAATTATGACTTGAGGTTTCCAAAATCCCGGTATCCGTGAACAATATCTATCACCATGGTAACAAAACAAAAATAAAACCCACTGTTTCCTCTCTACACATCTCTTGAGGGGTGTCCCTCGAATCTTACTGCCATGCCTTCATCAGGGACAAGATACTTTTCTGTGAACTTCTCCCTGAAAGAAACAGCAAATATTTTTCTGTTTCTCTATCTCAGACTTACTTGATACCAGTTTATGAAATTATAGCTAAAGACAAAAGCAGTAAAAAGACAGCAGATAGGAGATGTATTGAAGAATTGATAAGAATCAAACACGATTGCCTCTTAAAAAATGAAGAAAAAGAATATCAGACTGTCTGCCTATCCAGAAAGGAAAAAAAAATCACCATAAAAATACCCGAGGGGTTTCCCTCTCATTCTTTAACAAAAAGAAATCTGAAGTCAGTGATTCAGTCCCCTGAGAAGTCCCTGTTTCTGCCGTGAGGGAGCCCAAATAATTTCCCTGTGAGATTTGAGAGCTGAGGGGGTTTTTTTAATGCAAGAGTTTCATTCTCCTGCAAAACAGTGCTAGTCAGAGAAAAAAAAAAAAAACCAAGAAGATGTGATAATTAAATATGGAAAATTTCTGATGAGTGTCTTAAGTGGAAAAAATGTCACATATGCAAGTCTGATTTGGAAAGGGATGCGAGCCGGGTTGTTGGGACAGATAAGCCTTTCTGATGAATTATAGTGGCTTAGTGGCACCGCAAAGAAACTGAATACTCCTTGTTCTATTTTCTGGATGAATTAGTTTCTTCCCATCTGTTCCCAAAGATCAGTGACATTTTCCTAATACAGCCGTGGTTTTTTGACATATGCCTGTAGATACTCAGCATAGTAGGAGCTCAGCTTTAACCCATCACATGGGTTCTGCCTGTTTTGCTGCTGGGTGCTGCACCCCTGTAGGTCCCCCTGGGCATGTGCCAGTGTGGGGTGGGATGAACTGAGCCAGACCACCCCGTGGCCGTGCTGTGACAGAGGCAGACAGCACAAAGCCATTGTTTTCCTTCTAGTTTTACTAGTTCAAACCTCAATTAAGGAGATTATCTCTCTTCTGGAGATGTTCATCAGCTTTTGCTTAACTTCTGTCAAATTAAATCTCTGTTAAATATTTAATGGAATAAGGTAGTTTTAGAAGAACCTCAGGGTTACAACACATCATGCAAGAGGTAAGCAAATGCCAAAATAAAGCTGCCGGATCTGGTTTAAGCCCATCCTTTTCTGTGTTCTTAAAGGACACAGTCATAATGCTGTAGATTTGGGAGGAACATATAAACCCCTTCAGTGTTATGTAGAGGCTGTTACCAGAGATGTAAGAGCACAGTAAAGATGGTATCTCACCTCCTCTCCAGCTTCTGCCCCCAGGTCCCCTTGGGAGGAGGTTGCAGGGGCTGAAACCAGCAGAACTGTGTCCAGGCAAGAGGATCAACGTTTCCTGAGCATATGAAAATGCAGATTTTGGAAAGGCTTTAACTTATAGCTACGAATGAAGAATTTTTATGTGTCCCCTGACCCCAGGATGGCCTCCCAGGAAACAGGCACTTCACACCCCAAAGGGCTGAGCTAAAGGCCTGAAGCTGCTGCTTCTTAGAGAACTGGTTGTGAGGCTTATTTTAACTCAAAGCAATGTATTTTCCCATCTTTTGTTCCCAGACACTGCTGATTGGTTTCGCAGAAATGTTGATTAAAAAAAACTGTATCTCATCAAGACAGACATCATCATGAGAAATTTCAGCCCAACTGGCTCATATTTAATAATGTGCATATGGCATGCTAGCAGCATAAGGGACAAGCCAATTAATTAGATTAGAATTATTTTATTCAATAATTTATGATTAGTTTTACTAATATTTCTAATAATGCCACAGCTAACAAGAATTTTAAAGCATCCTCAGAAAATCTGATTGAACTTGACTCAGGATGAGAGAGTTGCTTAATTTCAAACTCCAACCTCATACAGTTTGTTGCTAAATTACAGGACAGCTTGGAGATACACACACATCCCAAAATAAAAATGCAGGTGAATTTATGAGACAGATAAAGGTGAAAAAGAAATCAGGTCTCAAAAAATCTTATGGAAATGTGTGGGTGACCTTCCCACAAGCAAAAGCACAATATAAAAGAGTGTCAACTATTGGATATTATTAAGGGGGTGTGAGTTTCTGCTGTACTTAGCTGCTGCACAGGCATGGGAAGCATCTGAGCTAAAATTTGCAGCAATTCAAAATTTTGAAACAATTTGACATCTTAATTTCATCTGTAACTGTGGAACTTTCATGGTGACTCCATTAGGCTTCAGGAGAGGATAATTGTTCTTTTCCAGTTTAGAGGGAGACGTATACTGGGGGATGAAGAAGTGATGAACTTTAAAAGTGCCTTTGAGAACTTGGAGAGAGGAGAACAAAACCAGGAAAGGTTTCCTCATTTTTCTTTCCCTAGCCTTGGAGGTTTAGAGAAACGTGACTTATCTATAAATGAAGGGAATGTATAAATAAAAAAACAGTCTCCAAACCTGAGCCTAAAACTGATCTCAGTGTTGCTTTCCATTGACAGATAACAAATATGCTCCTGCAGTCACTCTCAATGGGTTCATCTTTATTCTTGGAGGAGCTTATGCACGAGCAACCACCATCTATGACCCAGAGAAAGGCAATATTAAAGCAGGTCCCAACATGAACCACTCCAGGCAGTTCTGCAGGTGAGAAAAACCATTAAAATGGAATTACCGGTGCCTTAACATTTTCTGTTGATAAATAAGCTACTACAAGTGAAGGGGAGAGGGGAAGGGAGGTGTGAACCTTTTGGGGTTTTCCTCATCTCTTTTCTGTACGTGTTCAGGCGCACAGCATTTCCCAAAGTGTACATTCAGCAGTCCATTATGGTTCACGTGTCTCCTCACATTCAGGCACGATGGATCACGGGGAGGGATGTGTGTTGTGCTCCTCCAGTGCCTACAGGAATGCTGTTTTCCTCAGTTTGCCACATGTAACCAGAGGATGATAAATACCCTCTGTAGGAGAGACACCATAATGTGGAACATGTTTTTACTAACCAGCAAAAGATCCTTGAAAGAAAAAGAATACTGAGTAAGCACCACACACCGATATTAATTACTGTTATTTATTAGGTGCTTTTGATTGCTTTTTGGGCTTGCTTCCCTGATCGTGGTTTCAAGTTGAATAAATTTCACAGATTTTCTGACAAAAATATAACTTGGCACCCATTGCAGGTACTGGCAGAACTTAAAGGCCTTTTAAATAGTTTTACATGGCTGCTGCTGAAAGAGGGGCTTGTTTCGGCTATGCACAGCCAGCCCTTCACAGAGCAGATTTCCATGCTGGGGAGGAGCTGAGCTCTTGCTTTCCCTGGAAAAGCCACAGCTGGTCTCCAGACACTGCCACAGGTACCAGGTGAGGGTTTGTTACCCCTGTCTGATGCAGCAGCATCCTGAGGCACTGAGCCAAGCCAGGGTGGAGGGCATGTGCCAGACAATGTCCCAACAAAACATCGGCTGCAGCAGGAAGAAGAGCAGCAGTGGGGCAGCAGCAGGGCCCACAGCAGACCCACATCTTTCAAATATTCAGCCAACTGCACCTTCTGCCAACTGTTCCAGGGGTGTCCCTGGCTCCCCTCCTACTGTTGGAAAACACCTCCATGTTTTAACATGTTGGATTTAGCTGTTCACTTTGAGGCAGATGAGAAAATGCCTCTTAAGAAAGCATGCTCGGTTTTTCTCTTTTTGCTGTTTTTTTCTCATTTTTACCTTATTTTCACTTCCTCTTATTAATTTAAGGGGCACCCTCTCTTGGCTGCTGGAGCAGATATTGCTGTAAGCAAAGGGATCGGAGCTCCTATTCCGTTCCAAGCCAGCTCCATCCCAGTGGCTGCTGCCCTGTTCCCCTGCTGTAAGGACACATTCTCCCAGTCCCTCCACTCTAGCAGGAGGCAAAGCAGGATGAGGACTGCAGGATTAGAGCCCTAAGCTGTAAAATGAAACATGAGGGACTTGGACATTTTATATGTTTCTGCATCTTCCCATCCATCAGAGAGAGGGATGAGCTGCTCTTTGAACATTGTGAGTTTGTAAAAAGTAACAAAATCTGTTAAATATACAAGAGAAATTGCATGGCTGATTTCAACTGCTGGCTGAGCACCTCACCTGAAAACTTCCCAGGGTTTCTAACATGAAGGGATGCTTTGCTCTACACCCTGCAGAACAGAATCCAATTGGAGACGTTGTGATGGACCAAGGAAAATGAACTGGTGACCTAAATATCACCAGATGCTTAGGCACCATAACAAACTGGCGTTTTTTTATGTAGAATTTGCCACCCGTCCATAAACAGTAACTTCAGACTTTTAGATTACTTTTTTTTCTAATGCCTGAAGTGACAGTGGACAGGAAACCTACATTTATACCAGAATAATCACCAAAAGAAAGTACATATAATTGGATGCAAAAAAGGCATAATTTCAAAGATTCTTGAATGTGCTGGGAAATGGTCAAGGAAAAATATTTCAGCCTAAAGGACACGTAAAGCCTGTGACAAAACGTAAATAAATCAGTATGTATGCAAATAGGGATGGGGGGGCAGCAGTAACAAATAGCTTAAAAACCTGCTGCTGCTACAGGAGGCTGAATGAATCAGTGCTGAGAGCTAATAAGAATAAAAAGAAAGGCACTTTACATCTTAGGGGATCAAATTTGTAATTTTAATCAGTTGTAAAACCACTGCTGATGAGACTGATGAGGTAGAAAAGTAAAATACAGACCGATGGGGTGGGTGTTTCTCATCTGAATTTGGAAGGGAACAAGGAGGTTTGGTTCCACATTCTGCTGTGAGAAACCAAAAGCGGTCACTGTTGGCAGCAATGAAAGATGGGAATTCTGAAATTATATTCTCAGATTCATCAACCCAGCTGTCTTAGACACAGGTGTCTTTAGAGACTTCATTGAGAAGCTGATTGAACCACTAATGTTGATTTTAATAACTTCTCAAGTTGAGGATGGATCAGGGCACTGCCGAAGAGTTTCCATATTTTGAAAAGGTGAAAAGGAGAATTTCAGTGCACCAATTAATGTTGCAAAGTACCAGCATCAAGCTAAGTAGTCTCACTTGGCCTCATGTTGGTCTTCTGCAAAGTACCAGAGTGGTTAATTTGGGATTTCATCAACAAATAACTAGATGCTAATAAAATAATGAACATCAATCAATGCACTGTTCTGGAAAAATGAGGTTTGTTAAACCACCCTGCTGTCATAGAATTATTTAGGTTTGAAAAGACCTTTAAGGTCCTTGAATCCAACCATAAACCTGACACTGCCAAGTCCACCAAAGGTGTTGGGAAGCCTGGTTCTTTGTTTTGGTTTGTAATAAAGCATGCCTGGCTGCTAAAGACAACTGTGATGCTGTAATATACTGCAATTTCTCCAAGGTATTTGGCTGGCATTATATGGAATTAACAAGGCGCACAGTAGAGAGATTAAATCTGCTTCACTGACAGATCTCAAAATTCAGTTGTTAATGAGAAGATATCACTGAGCAAGGCCATTGGTAGCAAGCACTTCTTCTTCTTCAATGCTCTTTAATATATCTCCCAACAATCCAGGTAATAGAAAATCTCTCCTGATAAAGGTTGCAGGTGGCATAACATTTGTTGGGTACAAAATATTACAGAAGGAGCTATTTTAGCAGCTACCTGAATATCTCAGTTCGACCGTCTCAAGCTAGCAGGGGTATTTTAAATACAAAGTAAGACATGGAGGAAGCACACCCATAGCAGCCTTGTTCCCTTAGAAAGCCAGGCTCTCAGAGGAGGACATAAAGGAGGTCACTCAGAGTAGCACAGCATGAGCTTGCATGACAATGCTCTAGATGAAAGGTCAGTGCAATACTGGAGATATAAAACGAGCCCTAATGCCAAAATGAAAACAAATTGAAGCTGGGTAAAGCGAGTGCTGCCACATGCGGCACTGGTGAGACGAGTTGCAGGCCCTGGGTCCTGCATCAACACGTGGAAATATCAGCAGAAGTTCAAAGGGAAGCTGCCAAAATGACCCCAGATTGCGAATCAAACCTCTGACATGAAATGGAAGGAGTTTATCAAAGAAAGGCCGAGAGGTGATTTGATCACTGGAAGCAAATGGACAAGATTTCAGTCTCACAGACAAAGGCGTAGCAGGTTACTAGGGCTGGAAAGTCAAGTTACACATCTTGGCCTTGAAGTGAAGCACTTTCCCAACAGCAAGGATAATTAAACAGAGAAGCAGCAAGGGAGGGGGTGAACTTACCAACACTCGCTGTTTTTAAGAGGAGATTAGATACGTTTCCAGGAGAGATGCTGCCTGGGGAAATGTCCATGGCCTGCATATACACAAGCTCAGATTAACTAAGCACAGAGGTCCCTTCTGACCTTAGCCTGTGAATCTATAAATTCCTTATTCCACTCATTAGCATGGATCACAAAAAACATGGTTTAAAAGCAGCAACATAAACAACTTAAAAATTAACTGCATGCTATTGATCTCTTCTCACCAGGAATCACTCAATACTGAATTTGCTGGGAAAAATCTTGACCGCATCACTTTTATTTTTATCTGCTTTGTTTCTACATGTTAGTGATGAGGGAGGATGATAGCCTTGAGCAGAGGGAAAAGAAATATGTGTGACATTCCCTGCCTGTGAAAAATTAAAGGTCCGTTCAAATGGTTTTAATATCAAGTTAAATTACTTTTAATGAAAAATGAAAAATAAATGGTTCAGGTCTCCAGCTCACAATCAACAGAAGAGCAAATTGAGGATCATTTTCAGATTAAGCCCAGCCTGATGGAAGTCAATAAGAAATTCATGCTGATGTAGAACTAACCCTTTGAAAGATTGTGCTAAATGAGAAAAGAGCTATAACAGGCCTGGAGCATTTTAAAATTCACTGAGAGGTTGAACACCTTCCACACAACAGATGAGGGAAACATTTGACATTTCCCAAACATCAGGCAAGCGTGAGCTTTTCGTCACGCACACCCATCTCAGTTTGGCAGCCCCTATTCATTTGCAGAATCTTCACATGGTGGACAGCAGCCAACAGGAATGAAAAGCCAGGATGAGAGGGTCGCACCTTGCTCTGCCAGACACCTCCCTCCAAAAAGACTTGCAGATATCACTCCCCTTCAGCATGGCAAGGCCTCCCTTTGCGGGCAGGAGTTCTCCCTTCCTGCAGTGCCCTTCAAGGGTTTATTTTTCCACAAGTGAAAAGAATACCAAATGCATTCCTGTGCATGATTAAAAATTCCATATCCTGCTTGCTTAGGATGCAGGCAGCGTGCAAACAGGCTTGTGCTCCAGAGAGCCTCCACAGGGCAACAGCGGCAGCATGGTGGTGCCAGCAATAATTCCAGAGAAGCTAATTTAGTACCAGCAATTCCCAACAGACACCAGAAAAGCATTTTCTTCCTCCTCCTCTGACTGCTAACCAGTAAGATTTATTAGATGGTTCTGCTGAATGGAAATCTTTAATAAAACTCTGACTCAGGCTGAACAGCACAAAACCAGGGTCAGTTTGGGGATCATTTTGCCTCCCCCCCCCCACCCCCCGACCCCACTTCTTTTTAAGACCTTGTTCTCGAACAGCAAAGCATGGTGCTTTCTGTGCTGACCTGGCAGACATTGCTGACCTACCAGCACCAGCTGCAGCCTCCCCAGGCTGGCTCCTTTCCTCCTTGCAAAGTTCATGGTAACTCCAGGCACTGGAAGGGGTTGGAGTACAGCTTGTTTGGAGGAATATTCACTGGTGCAGCTATTATGGAGCAGGGTTCCTCAATGGCCATGTGCTTCCCAAGCCTGCAGACATGAAGGTTGGCATGTTCAACAGGCAGCATTTGCAGCTGGAGGTGTTTGTAGTCCAGAAGGGAAAACCAGAATCTTCCAGCATATCTGGAAGGAGACACAGGAGTGGGTCTGTGCTCCACGGACAGTGGTGAGAACTGCTGCCCCAGACTACTGGCAATAATTTTTGTAGGAGCTGATGACATGAAGGATTGTGGTGGGCATTAAAGCATAACGGATATAGACAGAGCACTCAGGCCATTACTGATGTGCTGTGGCCTTTGGAGTACAACACTGCTGGTTTTCAGCAACGAGTAACGAAGCCACACGACGGGTTTGGATCATTAGCAAGGGAAAGTGCTTGCGGAGTAGGGGAGAATATAACTGGATCTTGGCCAAAACACCTACACTAATAATCCCGCTCCAAGAAGGGGCATGATATCCTCCTAATTGACCATGACTAATCTGGACCCTCATTTATCCATCACATAGTAAAGATGACACTTCTGGCAGCGTGACGCGGCCACCCGAGCTCGCACCTTCTGCGACATAACAACCTGGCTGCCAGCGCGGCCGCTCCCAGCGCCGGGGGCTGTCAGCGCTGCCACCACACAGGGCCCAGCGCTTTGGCTCCTGACTGCCACCACCCACGGACACAATGCCAGCAGTGCCTTCTGCTCCAGCGCTGCAAACCTCCCTACAGGTGTCTCAAAATGGTCCCTGGTTTAAAAGAAAGCTTAAGGGGCACTTGCAGCTCTGCCTGGCACTGCCCAGAGCTGTATCCTGCGGGGGCTGAGATCCTGGAGGCTTCCCTGGTCCTAACACCAGCTCTGTCCAGTTGATGAGCATCCTGGAATCACAGAATATGCTAAGTTGGAAGGGATGCACAAGGATCACCAGCTCCTGGCCCTGCACACGTTAACCGCAAGAATCCCACCAGCATCATTCAGTTCCACCTGTAGTAAAGCCCTCCTGAAATCTTAGGGCAGGAAGGAAATTCATCCACTAATAAATGCAGGGATTTTTTTTTCATTATTTCTTTTAAGCAGATCCTGTGTCTACCTAACCGATAATACTCAATAATGTTTATGGAACTGCTCCAAATAAATGAGTGTGTGCTTGTGCATGCATAGCCAGGAGTGAAGCGGGAGAAGAGCATTGTTTGAGGCCTCAGAAGATACTAAGTTTAAGCCAGTCAAATCAGTACTCTAATTCTGCCATTTCAAATCTTTTGCAACCCTGAGAGTTACAAGACAGAATTTTTTAAAATTATTTTTTAACATTTCCTGATGAGGCTGATGTGATCCTTAGGACTGAGCAGGAAATTTTAAAGCAATAATAAACAAAATTGACATTTCTTGTAGTCCCACTGCTTGATAATATGTCCAGCATATCACTGGGAGAGGGAAGTGCTGGAGCAACAGCACCCAGGCATTCATCTCTCAAACAGACAAAAACAGACAGTGACATCCTCCATTTTCAAAGCTTACTGCCCATCAGGAGACTTTCATCTTCCCACTCTACTCAGCTCTTGTCAGGCAGCACTTCTGGTTCCCACAGTTCAAAAAAGACACAGACAGACTGGAGAGGGTCCAGAGGAGGGTCGTGAAGGTGATCAAATGGCTAGAGCACCTGCCTGATGAGGGAAGACTGAAGAAGTTGGGTCTTTTCTCCCTGGAGAAGGCATAGGGGACCTTCACACAGTATTCCAGCACTAAAAGAGCAGCTGCACGGAGGACAGAAACTCCCTCTTCACAAGGAGCCACAGGGAAAATACAAGGGGCAACAGGTACAAGGTGCAGGAGGAGAGGCTTCATCATGATGTAAGAATTTTTTACAGTGAGATCAGTCATTCACTGGAACAACTAGGGATGTGGTGAAGTCCCCATGACCAAAGGTTTTCAAGACGTGATTGGACAGGATGCAAGATAATCTCATCTGATGTCCCTTTCCCACAAAAGGTTGGACCAGATGATCTTTCAAGGTCCCTTCATGCCTGGGCTGTTCTATTTTTGTTGATTTTTTGGTTCAGTGATTCAGTTTGTCCATCAAATCCTTTAACAGGCAGCTGTCAGAGAGGGATCTGGTCTGCCATTTGCCCAGGCTGGGCAAGGACTGAAAGGTGGAGATGTAAAGGGTGTTTAGATTACACAAGCACACCAGTCATGGACAGCCAGGTCCCCACCAGCCCTTGGCACACCTCAGCCTCACTAGGATTTTCCTGGGAGTATGATCCAGAGTTTTGTGGAGGCCAGCAGATGGATAAGATGACTTGTGGCAGTGTCAGGGGACAGTCACAGTGTGACCTGACACGGAGCATTGTTTGAGAAATGAAGGATGCCCAGGCACCTCAGGAGAATCAGTCATAAGGCAGGAGAAACCTCTCTAGTGAACAGCAGTAATTACCTGCAGAGTAGAAAGCTGGGTCATTCATTAACCTGCATGGTAATAATTTGCTGAAACTCATTTTTTTGGAAGGAGTGGCTGAAGTGATCTGGATTTGGATGCCCATTACCTTCACCCCTGGCATTCTGCTGGAGAGGTGGCTCCACAGCCAGGGAATTCACTGCCCCAAAGCCACCAGAGTGTTTGTGTCCCTGCAGTAAGGCTCTGTGGCACAGAGCTTCCTTCCTTCCTTTCCCAGGCTCTGACAGCCTATAATCATTTTATCTTTCAGGATTAATGGCACCAAGCAATAAACTCACATCCTAATTATTGTAATTATTTCTTTCTTTGTATGTCAGCCTTGGTAACGGTGTTTTTACAGCTGATGGGATGGAAGGGAGGGGAGAAATGAAATATTGTCACAGTAATGAAGAAAAAGCAATGAGCATACTCCTTTCCACTCACTTTTCTCAAGGTTTTAGAACCCACTTGAGTTTTCTATTCCCTAAGGTCCCAGAAATTAGCAGTGATTGTCCTAATACTGCAAAGTAGCAGCAATTTAGGATTAAGTTCCTAATTATCTTAAGCATCTACCTGCCACTTTAGCCCCAGAGATGCCTGAATGTCTCCAAAGTCCTCTGCACATGTAAGTACTCACTGTGTGCTCAGACGTACTTATTTCTCCATAGCAGGAACAGCTCACTGCTTTGCTTAACCTCAGGCATGACTCACAAGCTAAGCATTATGCCAGTCTTATCTACAGGAGTTGCATATGGAGGGAGCAGAAGTTGCTCTAATCACCATTTAAAATTCATAGAGTCTTCCAGAGGATGGAATTCAGCATCCATTTCTTCCCCACTGTATTAACACCATGATGGGAACCACAGGGATTGAGCTGCTTGTCCCAGGTGCTGGGCAGGAATTCTTTCTAGTGCTGTAGCCCAGGTTCCAGAGAACAAAAGCAGCACTTGCCCACTCACTGTAATCCCAAATCGAGAGCATGGGCTGGGGAGGAGCCCAGACCCAGATCATTTTGGGAAGGTTTGCATGGCTGCTTAGCTGCTTTGTGGTGGCAGCAGCTCTGCCTCAGAGTAGCTCCTACTAAACATGCCACAGAGGAGACTTCACTAGAAGGAGCGTGGGTGGCTAAGATGCGACACAAGAATTTGTAAAGCACTCATGAACCTGTTTGGAGACCTAATGTGAGATGCCTGAGGGAATACCAGCACTTAAGGCCAGATTTCAGCTGTGCAGCACAGAGCCTGCAAGGAGGGGCTGATGGCTGCTTGGTTCCTGTTCCCATGGTCACCTGTAGAGTCTTCCCTCTGGTCATTCCACTCTTCCTGTCTAGATCAAAAGCTCCATGCACAGGAATATCATCAGTTAATGAGTAGTGAGTGGCAGACCAGCCCCGTATGTCAGTGTGACTGAGAACTGAGATCCTCTCTGTGTTGGTGTGAGGTGCTGCCATCTACACCAGCATGTCCACACCAGTAAATTAAAACTAAGGCCATTCATGGGCAGCAGACCTTGATCATCAGCACTGATGGAACCAGCCCCAGGCTCTGTGCTCCACACTAATATTTGCTTCAATTGCCCATTATTGATTGCTCTGTAGACAGATCTTCTTGGGGGATCTTTAGGAGTTTGTTTTGGTTTTCTGCCTTGATCCAACAAAATTGGTAAATAAACCCATTTGAATTTTAATTTTTTTTTTTTTTTCATCAAGCATTGTGTGGAAGTACTGTTTTAATTAGTAATCAGCACTTCATTAGAGAACCAAGGCAGCGGCAGAGCTGCTTTGTAATACAGTCAATCTCTGACATTGGACCCTCTTCCTCATCCCAAACCATATCCCAAACAAAGAAGCTTCCATCTTCTTCAACTTCACAATCAAGAAAAAAAAAAATGAAACAAAACCAGCAACCACTACCCCAGGGCCTCATCTCTAAACTCTCATCCTGCTTGTTTCAGCAGCCCCTCCACCACGTCAGGAGCCTGGGGTGAGACAATCCTCCCTCTTCTTCATGCCAGATTTTGCAAGCTGTAATTCCCACCCTGCCTAAATAGTAACGTATTCCAGTCCAGAGATGAGCTTCTCACCCCTCAGCAAATATCCTAAGTTCGAAACTGTGGTTTAATTTGCACATTTGTCTGATTTACTGGGTCAGCTGGTCCTGCCACCTCTGCCTGCTCCTGGGCATAGGGACCAAGCCTTGGCAGGAGCTCCTGCCAGGCAGTGCCTCTCTTCCACCGGCTCTGGCTCCTTTGGAGGAGAGCTCCTTCTCTTTCAAAGCCATCTTTCAGGATGACACTTGCTTTACTCAAGTCCTTATTCTTCCCCATTTCTCCCTGACGTTTGAAAAATAATTACCCGTGGTTCAGTAAGTTCATTAGCAAACTCCCTCAGGACCCTGGGCTATGCATCATCCAGCCCTGCTGATTTGTGGATAGGCTCTAATCAAGTGTTTCAAGTCTCTCTGTCCTTCCTCCTCCTTTCAGATTAACAGTTATTTTGACAAGATTCTCATTATTTCCTATTTCCTGGCAGTACCCAGGGACTAGGCTTATTTGAGTCCTCACTGTTGTCATTGTGAGTTTATTTTTAACCTCAGGCTCTGCTTCTCCACAAGGACATCAGAGTCTTGTGTTCTTCAGAAGCACGTGGCTTTGTCGGTGCCATTTTAGTCTCAGTTCATCCTGTGTCTTCCAGCGCTCTCTGGCTTTTGCCTTTATCACCTTTTATCCTTCTTTCCATTACTTCAAAATTAGCCAGATGAAATTACTTTACTTTTACCAAGCCTAGAGGATCACTGCACTTGTTAGATCAAGGCCACCTTCTTGGTTGCAATTAATTTCTCATCTTCCCCTCCCTCTTTTTCTCCCTGCCATCCTTTGGCAGGTACGTACTCGCTGAGTCTCCATTTTCCTTCCCAACACAGTCATTCACCAGGTGCTCTCCAAATGGGCCCAGCCACCAGAAAAGCCACTGCCAACCCCATCCAGCTTAACAACATCTTTAAATCTACTTGGAAGGCAAATTTGGGCTTAATGGCAGATGAAAAGCAGAGACACCCCCACTTTTGGGTTCCCCCGCACACAGTGGGAAGGTGGCACGGAGCACACAGCAGGCTCTGCATTGGCTTTACCATGCTCTACCATTTCCAAATGCACACATGGGAGCCCAGCCCCATCTTCACCAGCCCAAAGCAGTGTCCTGCCCTGTGCCCACTTGCTGGAGAGGCTTAGGCATAAAGTGGAAAGAAGAGGAAGAGATAAGACTGAGGGGCAATTTTTCTTTCAAATAACTTCTACACCTATGCACCTTCCCTCTTACCAGGAGCCTGTGGACCACGGGATTAGCCCAGTCCCATTGTTCTTGATTTACAAGAGATGCCCGAAGTCAAACACTTTCACTTTAAGAAAGCAGTAAAGTTTTTTGTCTTCTTTAGATGCCAACAAACAGCTGCCCTGTCATTCCCTCAGCTGCACAGCCCTGACTGTCAGATCTGTGTGCCTCAGATCCGCTTTCCCATGGACATCTCCGGGGTGCACAAGGACAAAGTCAGCGGGACCTCCAAGCCCCCATGCCAGGGCATGAGCACAGAAGGGGCTGAAGCAACAGAACGTATTTTGAATGTTTTTACTCCCCACTTTTGCTGCATTCATGAACAATTACAGGAGTAACTTGAAGCAAGAGCTTATTCCAACTGAGGTAGTGGGGACCCCAAATTACTTGGATTGGTTTTGCATGTACAAAGTATTACAGGGACACACCACCTTGCTGCTTTTGCTGCAGATCCCACATGTGGGCTGGAGAAACATCTTACTTGGTCTTATTTCTGTTGTTTACACTAGAGACAACAGTTACCTACCTGGCAGGAACACAAAAAGGATTAATTCTGGGGAGAGAAAGGGAGAGGGAAGAGAAGTGCCCACACAGTTTTATACATATAAGAATAAAAAGTGTATTCATTGTTTACCCCTTGTTACGAAAGATTTGGTTTGTTTTAAGCCTAAAAAGAAAACTGCTCTGTAAGACAACTAACTAAAACTTACTTTTTTTTTGAAAAACACAGTGCTGTGGTTCTGGATGGAAAAATCTATGCCACTGGTGGGATCGTCAGCAGTGAAGGACCTGCCCTGGGAAACATGGAAGCCTACGACCCTAAAACAAATACGTGGACACTTCTACCAAATATGCCCTGCCCCGTTTTCCGACATGGCTGCGTAGCAATCAAGAAGTACATTCAGAGCGGCTGATGTTCCCTGGTAGTTGGATGGAGAACTGTTTGTACCTGTTGAAAGCAGGCAGGAGGAGTACTATTACTTAAGGAACAAAAGCAGCAAAGCCAGTCAGTGAACATACTGCTCTAAAGTCTTGAATAGTGTCTACATTGAATGTAGAAAAATCATCCTCACCTTTTGGTGAACAAGGAGCAGAGAGCTCCGTGCTATGTAAGATATTGTAACTTAATAATGCAAGGGTGTCACTAGATGTTATAGTGGCACTTGTTCTGGACATCGGCTTTTGGTCAACCCAGGTGCAATAGAATTTCTCATATTTTTTAAGCTGGGGAAGAGAGGAAAAAAATAATCTGCATTTTACTTTAGAGCTCAAGCTTGATTCTTAAAATAACCATGCAGATTAGTTTTACTATTACACTTTAGGCATCAATCTATTTGAAAGGTCAAAGTGTCCTTACCACTTTGATTCCTACATTTGTTTTTAATACATGCTTTTCAATACCAATGACTGAGAGAAATCTTGTGTGACAGATGCTTATGTTGATGTCAGTCTTCCATCAGATCAAACAAATCTTTCAGTTCTCTAGAGAAGAGCCCAAAAGCAGGGTGAGGTGGGGACTGGGGAGAAGAAGAATAGCCATTGGTAATAAATTCCATGTAAAATGATGAAAAAAAAAGAAAAAAAGGTCTGTTGGGCTGGATGAGTTTCCGCTCCCGGTGATTCTCGTGTCGGCACATGGGGCTGTGCCCAGGGTGTGGGGCGAGAGGGCTTCTAAACCTTTTCCTCTGGGCTTCTGCTGATGCACCTGGCAGGGCTCGATTCCCGCAATGCAAAATGGAAATGGTTCAATTCCAGAGGGATTCTCCTGATAAACCCACTCTTCATCTCCAGCTGGAATCACAGTAAAACGCACAGCACAGTGTGGGTTTGCCACGTGTTCATCAAACACAGAAGATGCCTCCTGTGGCTACGCACTCAGTTTTGGCTCTCAACCAAAATTCCTTACGTTGGGATACACGCCACTATCTTTTATGTAAAGTCTGAGAAGTTTTTTTACTTTATTTTTCAAGTTCCTTCCCTAGGTGTGGAAGCCTTATACTTCTTATTTACAGATTTTAAACACATGAGTTTAAAGCCCATGGTAGAAAAATGCATAGACTTAAGCCCAGTGTAAGAGACTTCAAATTATTACTATGTAGAGTTGTAAGTATATGCACAGCACAGGGGTTATATTTTTATATATATTAAAATATTGTCTATCCAGAGAGCATTGTGATGTGGAAATTCTTTATAAATTTATACATAAAAGGAACAAATGGGAGATGGACCGGGTAACATAGAGGGGGCAGGGGAAAGAACCTTAACATTTACCAGTAGGAAGTAACCCCAAGCTAAGGATTGTCTGATTTCCTTCCAAGGAGAGAGAAAAAAGTTGCCATACTTGCCTTTGCAGACTCAAATCCCAAATGCCATACCAGTAATTCAGGAAGGAGGGTCCTGTACAGGGTGGGTGAGATCTTGCATTCAATATCTAGCTGAATTTCATACCAAATACAGTAGCCTTTTTATATAGAGGGAGGTCTGCCTACAGCTTTGGGGAAATCAATGCAGATGGTTAGCTAATCATCTTATTTTATTAATAATCATTTATAAATAAAATTTAAAAAAAAGAAATTTGTATCTTGCAGTATTTAAAGAAAAAGTGCTCAAGTCAGCTGAGTCAAGCTATAGGGTGACTCAAGCCTCTCATTTTGACAGTGAGGTTCCAGCCTTTGTTATGCAGTGGTTTTATTTATTCTTTAAAGAAAAATAATAAGCACAACAAAATTATATACTAGTATGTCATTTAAGGTATTTATGTCAAACAGGGTGCAAGTGTGAACCTAAAGATTGGAGCACAAGTTTCTAACTGCCTGGGGCAGGACTAATTTTAGTATTGGTGTGTGTCTACCTCCAAAGGAGGTGCTACCTGTCAACAAGACTGAAACACATTCGACATTTCCAATTTAGCTTATTTCTTCATTTCTCACACTGGAACAAAACTGGCTATTTCTGTGAATAATATTAAAAACAGGGTTATCTGTAATGGTATTGTATATAGTTTATGTTTACTGTTAAGTTCTTGTTATATTATAATAAATATATTTATAGATCTAGATTCAGCATCCAGATTGGATTAATTTTGTCATGCCTGATCAAGAAAAAATACTGTACAAATGTGGACTTCATGTTTCAACCCAGATAGGGATGAAAAGGTACTCATTCCATCCAACTAGGTTCTCTTGCAAATCCAAAAATGTATTGCTAATACTTAAATGCTAAGAGGCTTCCAAAGTACTTTAATTCTCATTTCAGAAAAAATTCTTAGAAGTAATTTTAGATTTTATTCAGCAAGACTGTTTCTCCTTCATCCATCATTGTCCCAAACATACTATTAAGTAAAGAACAGAAGGGCTCAAGATAGTTTAGGAAATGATCTTAGAAAAAAAAACAAAAAACACTGATAAACAGCTTTTTTACTTTATTATTTAAATGAAACTAAGAATTTGTGCTGCACTGCTGCTGCTGCAATGTCTAAAAGATGAAAGCTGCATTTGCCCTGTGGTCAAAATTCCCTTTGTATCCAGTGTGGGAGCTCTGTACCTCACTGGATATATCGTTCAGAGAGCAATTCCATGCAACCGTTCATGGTTTCTTTGATGTTTCATTAGGGTGTTATCTGGTAGTTGTAAAACTGGATCTGGAACAAAGATGAGCCAAATATAACTAGTCTCAAATACCACCACAGTGGAACATTTCAGCCGGATCTGAAGAGGTAATTTCTGTTCTGCACATTAACAGGAAGAGCCTAACATTTATTGAAATTGTCTCTGGTTCTTACAGAGTATTTATGAGTGTGAACTGCAGTTTTTAAACATTTTAGTTTAGGCTTAGTGGCTCAGGTTGAACAGGCTGTAAAGATTACTAAAAGCCTTGCAATTCAATATTACAAAACCATGCTGCAGTAATCCAGACCAAGTGGGGTGAGTTGCCAACCTTTCATCAAGGCTCTGCAAGGATTTCTTACTCAGCACTAGTCAATAATACTTGGTAGGATGAACAAGACACAGACTATTTACTTTACTTGTATGTGCAAATTATTTTAGTTCCCCTCTGGGAAGTTGGCTGAGCACTTTTGCCAGATGAATCATGCACACCTATCCACTCAGAGATATTTCTTCTTAAAAGCTTTAAGAAATTCAGGGGACAGGCTGGCTCAGCAGCCTAATAATGATAAAAACTCTTTTATTCACTCATGTGACTCTCCCCTGGCTCACCTGGGAAGGAAAGTGATTTCCAATTGGGGCTGTTCACGTGTTCAGGTAATCACCTACTCCTGACAATTCACACAAGTCATCCCCCTTTCTCCCGTTGTTTCATCTAGCAGCAAACACACTGTACTAATAAAACCTCAGCAACTCCATCTTTTAATTAACTGCAGGTAGGTGTTAAGGCTGAGCTTAGCACAGTGCAACTGGAGCAGCTAATTAAGAGCATTGGGTACACTCCAGCTTGCCCTTAGAGGGGTCCAGACAAACCGATCGCCAGCGAAGCACCCGAGTTCCGCAGCTGCAGGGATTAGCCAGGAGAGCAGCTGCTCCCGCCCGGCTCCACCAGCACAAATATGTTTAAGCAGCACAGATGGGAAAGGCACAAGTGGCTTCAGGTACTCAACCAGCCTCCCAGCTTCTCATTAATTTCCTGGAAAAAAAGGGAACTGATCCCAAAGCTTTTCTCTGCTGTTTCCAATGCAAGGGCATGGTCTCAGGACCACACTACCTCCCTGTCCCCAGTGAAAAAAGGTGTCTTAGTGAAATGTAATACCTGATAAAACTATAAACGGCGTACGCGGTCAGGACTTGGCAGGCTGCAACCTGTGCCAGGTATGTAAGAAGACACTGATGCTGTGTCTACTTGGACATTTTTAACTTGTCATGCTAATACAAACCTTTTAAATTGGATGAGACCCTTAAGCTCACCCCTTAATGCCTTCTTTCCCATTTTAAGTCAGCTCAAAAACAGGAGCTGAAGCATGCTTCCAGCTGATGTAGAGATGCCAGCATGTACAGGAAGGCAGCAGCAAGTTCCCATCATCAGTGAGTGTTCTGGGTTGGTAACTTTTGACTGCAGAAAAAGCCAGAAAGAAAATGGTCTGGAGGGAAGCAGATGGATGCATCCCGGGCATGGTGTTCCCATCACTCATTACATTAGGCTGGACAGCAATACCGGAACAGAAACACCGTTTTTCCTCTGAAAAGCCAAGCTGTTTGAGGCATGATTGAACACTCGCTGAGGTTAGAATTCATGAGAACAAGAGCTGCCATCACAGGCTCCTCAGCCAAGCTCTGGAAGCCTGGAAACAAAAACCAGAGTGGCAGGCTACTCTGAAAAACAACTCTCCCTTTGCTGGTCACCAGTGTTTTTTCTTCTGATAGCACACTACTTTTAGTAAGTCCTGTTTAGCTAGCAGATTTCTTAGAGTAATAAATTCCAATTTTCTTTGTCTAAACAAATTCTACTTCAGTCAGCAGCAGGTTTACATGCAGAATTAAGTGTTTTGGCTCAGTTACTACCTAGGAGAAGGAGCTCCAGTGCTACCATCAAGCCGCATCTGCCTCTGAATTTTTCATCAGTGGTGGCCTGTACAATGGAAGTTTGAAAGGCTTCCTGCTTTTAATTTCATAATCTGTTGGTTTTGAGCATCATTCTTTCTTCATTTTAAGTTTGTACATATCCCAGATCTTACGCAGCAAGATTCATACTGGCAAAATACACTCGGTATCAAACTCCTTCACGACCTGTCCAGAGAACAGCACTGGTACAGTGCTCGACTTTCACAGCTCAAGAGGCAACTTCAGCATGTAGCTTGTAAGGAAATTAGTACAGAATTAGGAACTGGAATAACAGGGGCTAAGCTGAAGGTTGGCTAAAGCCATATGTCACATCACAGGTGATACAAACACCTTTGCTGTCGTCCAGCATCACTGACTTTTCCCCACATTTTTGTGGCTGAAGAGCAGACACCCACCCAAGGTCACCTGTGACACTCCTACAGAAACATCAGCTTCTCACCTCATTAAAAACAGTACATGTCAATAAAAATAGCTCTTAAAGGTAGAAATGAGCCAATTGCTTTGCACATCTTGGGAATTTAAGTAGTTTCTAATTTCTAATGCAATGTCCTTGTGCTGGTGGACAGCACCCAAATAAGAATCAAGGAACTGAACAGGGAAGGGGGACACACCAAATGCTCTAAGAGTGTCCTGAGCCTTATGCTCTACCAGAACCACTGTCCCTCTACCACAGAAACAATAATCAGCTCTTACAAAGCAAGTCTAAACTGCCAAGCCCACTGGAATTTTAGTAGCTGTTTCCAATAATAGAATTTATCTTGTAATAAGTTATATATTTTCGTGTCCAGTGAATGCAGTGCTCCATTACTTGTTACATCAAGTTCAACTTTACCTGTTTCAATTTAGGCCCAGCTTTTCTGCAAGTTGCCTATTTATGTACTGGAACATTTCAGGCTGAGAAAGTAGAGGCTGTTCAGCCTGGAAAAGGTTGCAAGGACACCTCATAGAAACATTCCAGTTCCTGAAGGGGGCCTACAGGGAATCAGACAGGGACTCTTCATCAGGAGCTGTAGTAGAAATAGGATAAGGGGAAATGGGTACAAATTGAAAGGGAGATTTAGGTTAGATTTTGGGAAGAAATTCTTTACTGTGAGGGTGGTGAGACACTTGGCACAGGTTGCACAAGGATGCTGTGGATGCCCCAACCGTGGAAGCATTCAAAGCCAGGCTGGATAAGGCTTTGAGCAACCTGGTCTAGAGGGAGGTGTCCCTGACCATGGCAGGTGGGTGGGACTAGATGATCTTTAAGGTCCCTTCCAATCCTTCACATTCTGTGATTCTATAATAAAAGAACAACACACAGCCTTTCTGGGGAAAATTAAGAGTGGAAATGTGGCAGCTTGGGAATGTGAGCTTGGGAATGGCTCATATATCTGTTTTCTGTTGGCAAGCGGTTTTCCCTATGGAGATCAATACGGCCAGATTGCTTACTACACCTGAGAGAGTATCAAGACTTCCCCAACTGGATAAGGGGTTTTGAATTCCAGAGGTAACCTAACACCCAACCATCTCCAGAAAGCCCAGAAGTCTCTGCCCTGCTGACATTCATTTTTAATAACGTGGGTATTTCAGAGAGTGCCGATAATGTGACAGTTATCAAAGGGCAAGTGAAATGACTGGGTAATTACAGGGCATTCACCTGACATCAAGCCCAAGTAAAAATGGAAAGATGATATCTAACTAAAGTGATCATGAATCAAAGAGATAAGAAGAAATACAATGATTTTCTAGAAAATTGGCTGTATCACACAAAGCTGATCTCATTCTCTGACAGGATTACACATTTGATTGATAAGGTAATAGATTTTCAACAGCATGTGACAAAATACTTCAACTTCCTCACTGTACAATATGCAGACAGCAAATATTAAATGAGCTAAGAAAAGGCAGATTAATTGAGGAATATCTAATCTGCTCAAGTAATTCTCAATTTAGTACTATCAGAGTGTTTCTAATGGGGGAATCCTCTTCTCTTGAAGTTCTTGAAGGAAAATGTTGACATAAATCACTAGTCACAGACCTGTGGAAAAGGAGATTAGCTGAGGGAAAGATAATGAGGCCTGAACAAGTCTTTTGTATGGTGCTGGCTCCTCTGGCTGGCTGGGACCTATAAAACAACTTCTTTTCATAAAGCTTAAGCAGGACCTCAGAGAAGTGGGAATGGGGAAGGCTGACATTCAGGATGGAGAACTGCATCATGAAAAGCTGCAAGTCTGAGAAGAGTCAAGCAACAAGAGTTCCCAGCCCAATTTAATGGTATAAAAGGCCTAAATTGATCTTTGGATGTGCAAAAAGGGAGACAGGGAATAGGAATCAGTGATTTTTGCCTCTATAAATTGCACTGGTGGGACCTATGCTGGAATATCACATCAATTTCCTCTGTGAACAAATGTTTTAGAAGATGTTGAAAAATTGACCTACTGCAGAATAGAGCCACAAAATTGACTTAAAGGCTGGAGAAAATGCAGTGAGAGCCATAAAAAGCTTTTTCTTCAGCAAAAAGAAGATGGAGAGGCTACTTGATCACAGTGCATTAGTGTCTTCATGGAGGGGAAAAACAGGTGTGAATAGTCTACAACATAAAGAGAGGACAAGAAACAGTGCCTGGAAGTTGAAGTTGGACAAAAACAAACGAGGAATGAGGCACATGTTTCTACCCATGAGTTTAACTACTCTATGAAAAGTTCAGAGAGCCAGGCAGATGTACTCTGTAGACTAAATGCCTTCCCCAAAACCACTGTTAAGCTATTCAGATATTAGCAGGCCCTGGGCATGCAGGAGATTAAATCATACGTGCCACAGCATCCAATTCAACAAACCAGTGTTTCCTGCTGGCATTATTCCCTCTGAATAAACCCAAATTTTTGTAACACAGTACTGAACATTTAAATCATCATTAGATGTCAGCTTGTTTCAATTTCCAAAATTTATTCTCATGCATTGAAAAGATTAGCAGTGTAAAATTTATGCTCAGCTTGTGCTTTCGTGGCTGTCCTCTGAATCTTGTGAAAAGGAAGCTTTTTATTTTTAAAAAAAGCTTTTTGCCTGCTGGACACGCTTTAGATTTTAGAGCAAGACTATGAAGCTCTCTAACCCCAGCATAAAAGTGAGAGATTAATTTTAAACCAGTTACATCTCCAGTGCTTCATGAAAATGTAGGCTTACATGCTTGCATTTATGGTACTTCAAATGTCTATAGAAAACAGTAATTTCTTACTAAACTGATGTTAGTAGTCACATATGACACGTGACTACCCATGTTACATTTTCTTTCTCTCACTAAACCTTTCGTAATGTCACAGAGAATACAGTGGGCATCACTTCAAAACTTATGTCAGAATCATGTTCATTAAAAACCTGAAACATTTTAGGAATTTGTCCTTCCCTGTCACCCAAATCAGGTACCGCTGTTTTTCCACGCAACCTCCACACAGAAAGGGATTCTACAAGGTGTAAAAAAGTGAAGAGAATGCCAGATCTTTACAACAAAACTGTAGCTGGGGCTCTGCAGATCACATATAGATTCTTAACTAAAACATTATTTTCTTTTCCTTCAGCAGAAAGATTCCTTCTTAGAAAACTAATTTAGTCCAAATTTAACATATTTTCTAGGATGAACTAATCCTCTATATTCTGTTTCACTCTCTTTGATGAACAAATACTTCAAAGGGAGTCCTTTTAAAACTTGACCTCAAGTCTTTCCTTCCTTCCAATCCAGAGTCCCAAAGCGCACAGGCCATCTTCTACAAACTCCTCCTTCCATGCAGACAGAGTCAAGTATCTCTAGGTAATGGCATAAATCAGATTTTACACTGATGCAAAGGGGTTTTCTCATGCCCACAACGAAACCAGGAGGACAAAATTGTGTGAGCACTCCCAGCACGCACCCAAGTCCGAGGGACCTGAATATTTCTCACGTATAATCTGCCAAAATCCTGACTGCTGAAAGACAGAGGCAAACTCAGCAAACCAGAGGAGCCCAGCACAGCAGAACCAACCCCACTTTGTCTGTTCACCAACACGTCTTGGGGGCTGCATCACTGACACCCCGAATGTGCAGCCTGAACAGCCTCCCCCCTCTGCCCTAGCCTGCCCCACTCCTGTCACTGGATGTGAGGAGCCTTCCAACACCACTTCAACTCCACATCACCCTTTGCACCTCACTCTTGAAAGCAGCATTATTCCACATCAGCACTCCAGACCAGTAAACCTCAATGCAAATGGCCATGTTCACACTAACATTCCACTAAAAGTGATGAATCCATTTTAAATCTTAGCAGCTTATCGTATTTTTAAAGGAAAAGGACTTTTCCTGATTTAGAAGTAAGGCTCGGTATTGCGTAACTCAAATGCAAGTCTAAAATAAACGGAATTTCATAGTAGTCACAACCATCTACTGGTAGTAAGTTAAACAAAAATATACTCCCTATGCAAATGATCATACTAGAAAAAATGACTTCCCTAGAAATGGAATGAGGCTGAATTAATTAGTGTTAAAGTTTATAATCCCTCATTTTTACATAATAGTTACATGACCACAAGTGAAGCATAAAAAGAGGAGGGAAAAAAAAAAAATGAAGTGTTTGGCTTCATTAATCAGTTCATAAGTTTACTGATTTAGCTTGCAGAATTTATTCACAGGCAGTGCTGGCTTAAAACCCCATATATTACAAGTCCAAATCCTAACCAAGATACAGAAGAAAAGGATCTCATTTTTAATTTATTTAAATAAATTATCTGAAGAGCTTAAGGAGGAAACAGAGAACGTGCAGCACTGCAAATTTAAGAAAATACGGGAAATTGCATTTCAAAACTACATTCAAGGCAGAAATCAACAGCAGAAGGAAGTAGCATTAAGCAGTGAACACTTGACAAATATGAGCGTTGCACAAGCTTCTACTAAGGCTTTAGGAACACCCACCCCAACTATTTCTCACTAATTCATACTTTTGAAGTACCACTTGAAGTTCACTAAATAGCTTACAAGAATCGTTTTGTCTGTTCCCAAATATTTTGTCTGTTTTGACTTGTTATTTTTACAGCCACTGTCAGAAATCAGACCTGAATCTATTATCTGTTAACACAGCCATCCCCACTCAAAGACAAAGAGAGACACAAGACCTCACACTCTACTTCCTTTATTCAGACTGCAAACCCAAGGGTGGTGCTGGTACCTGCAAGGCCATTCAGGTCAAAACACACCTGCCCATGCTGGGCCCAGGCTCTCACCAATCAACTTCATTATTATACAACAGGTATTAAATTTCATATCTAATTGTGCTTTCAAAGCTGCATATAAAAGTGGAATTAGAGTCAGACATCAAGTTAAGTTACTACTACCCCCTTCCTCAACTAGGTGCCCCATAGTTTAAGGTACACAGAAAGGAAATGAGGAAAATGTCCAGGGATGTTCCAAGTCCTACACCTCATGAGTTAATCTATTAAAAAAATCCCCAAAACAAAAACCAACAACCCAAAGTTGTAAGAACAACTTTGATAAATCTGATAAATAGAAACAAAAGAGAGTCTTTCCTTAAAAAACCCCTCTAATTAGAAGCCATTTCTCTAATGGGCAAACACTGAAAGCAGAAGTTGGATCAAACCGCTCAAAATAACTGAACAGCAAGACCCCAAAGTGTAACATCTAAACTGCAAAATCAAGGAGGTGTGGTAAGAAAAAGACTGTTATTAGCCAGGAGGCAGCATTTCTTTTAAATACGTTTTTGAAGGAGCTAAAGCTGTGTTTTCTTGTCATCTTTATTCAAGTATTTCACAGCAGTTATATTACAAATTACAGTAAAATGTTCAAAATTTCCAGAAGTTCAAAAAAATTAAATAACTTACTTCAAACTAACGTAAAATGAAGTCAAAATGCAAAACATCAATTTAAACACAATTCTGAATAAAACTATAGAATCCAAAATATACCATAGCTGATGAAGGAAGTCTACTTAATCCACAAAGTAGACACACGTTAATGGAACCAAACAGGACGCCCCAATGTCTAAATAACCCAATGTACAAGATACAAAAGATGCAAGTACAAGCCCAAATTCAAGCTTATGTTGTGATTACAAAATAAAAGACTATCAGCTGCAGGACCTGCCATTCAGGAGACTGAAGGTAAAACCAGCGCTGACCCAACAATTTAACCAAAAAAAA
>VZRN01004522.1:193214-267665 GCA_013397935.1 Dasyornis broadbenti | reverse complement strand
AAAAAAAAAAAAAAAAAAGGAAGACGAGATATTACAAAACCCAGTAATCCTATAAATACATTGGCATATGAGGAAATCAAGTAACAATACAGAGGACACAAACCAAAACAAAAACAACAACAAAAAAAAATCACAGGTGAGATTCAAGCTTGCAAATACAATTAACTCCACAGCCATCAACTTCACCCAAAAGCAACTCTTATCATCCCAAGACAGCCATCCCCAGGCCGCCAGGGAATCCTCCCTCCTTCTGGCTGGCCACATTCCATGGAGCCCAGCACAAGGACTCAGACAGGAGTTTATTTGCAATTTTCACAACAAGAAACAAGGAAGAGAGGTCAATTTGTACAAACTCTTGCCAGTGCTATGTGGCAAAAAAATTAAAAACATACAAAGAGTAAACAAGTTTAGACCACATGGATAGATTAACATCTGTTTTAACTCTATACCCACCAGACATCTGTAAAGGAAAACAAAAACTGAAGTGTGGTTATTTGGGCTAAGAAGGCGAGTATATCATTTTAGGTAAGCTGTCCACTAGAACACCTGGTATTCGCTACGTTTCTCTAAAACAACATGGCAGCTCCTCATTTAGTAAAGTTGCCTCTTAATGATTTTTCCCCAATCAACAACTGACAGTAAAAATTTTCCTTTAGAAACCTGACCTTTTAGAACCATTTTTAATGCTAGGCATTAGCTTAAACTTGCTTTTTACACTCACTGGTGACTAAAATTCTCAACCATTTTAGTTTATATAAATTTATTATCTTCTTAAAAATTAATGCAGTTTTATCATCCACAAGTGCTGCTGTTACTTGAACAAAAACTTCTTTGAGTAAGTGAAACTGGAATAAATATTTTTAAAAAATTCTGCAGCAAGAACCTGAGACTTGCAAAAAACCCTTTTATCAGAAACTTGCTACAAAAAATCTGCTACATTTCATTTAATCAAATCTTAAAGTTTGTAACAATTTCCATCAAAATACAAAATGCTGTTAATGTACCAGACACATAAATATCTCAAACAGGTATGATGCTAATAAATACTAAATGAAACATGGAAAAAAATCCCATAATCAAATCTGAGATCAAAGAATCTCATTTAAAATGTGTTTTCTGCTTGTTTTTGTTGTTTTTAATCGCACTTTCCCACCTAAAAAATACAGTGTTTCTGCATGGGTTGCATTTAGGTGTAACTAGATGTACATGAATGCTTAAAACCTTTTTCTGCCATTACCTATGAAGAAAAACAGTGGCATTGGGGGGAGAAAAATATCTAAGACAGACTGATGTTTAACCATAATGAACAAAGCACTTTGGATTACTGCAGTAGCCCAAGGGCCATGTTTGCTCTCTCTGCAGCACTACCCTGGGATGAGCCGTACAGGTGGAGACAAGTCCCTAAGCCTGGGTTTGTACACGGGAGCAGCGTGATTACAGTCCTCCATAAACACTGTTGGTAACTAAAATACAAAAAGCTGAGGTAGCTCAGTATCTCTGCAGTAGTCTGTTTTCTCTAATTAAAAACTAATCACACTGCGTTGCATATTTCTGGACAGACACATCTGCAGCTACGTAGGGACAGTCACAATGAATGGTTCACGATGGGAACACCAGCCAACTGCTCTAGAACACTTTCCATGTGGGTGTGAAATAAACCAGCCCAGGTAATGTTCTAATTCTGAGCTTGTGATAAAATATAAAAACTGCCTAGACTGTTTTCTCCAGTTGCCAGAAAGGAAAGGTGTTGAACTACACAATTCCGACCTAAAGAACACATAGAACAGGTGGATTCAAAAGGCTCTCCTCCAATCCTCCCAACAGTAACAATGCTTTGCACAGAACAACTTGTGAAACCTAAGAGTTTTATTTTCAGCTAAGGTTGGGCTCCAGGACTCTGACCAACTATAGTGTCTTCTTACCTGCACTGCACAATCCAAGCTATATTACAAACACAGACCTTCCCAACGAAACCTGCCAGTATTAACCTTGTTTTCCTTAGAGAACTCGCACTGGAAAACAAGGAGATGGTGGGAAAATGCTTCATCATTAGCAACACAGAAGAGTTTCACTGTGTAACTTGTTTCTAAAACAAAATATATACCAATGAAAAAGGAATTTCACCATTTTGGTAATGTATGTGGCTTTTTCAGTGTGTCTTAGTTTAGTTCTGTAGAGTAAGACAGGCATTATAGAACCATAATACTGGTTGCCATCCAAAGAAGAGAATACAATTCGTCCTTTTGGAGATCTTCATTCTGCAGACAGCTTTCTAACATTGCCATTTGCTATAATCCAAACAAATTGCTTAGCCTTATCTTTCTCAATTGACTAAAAGGCACATTAAAGGCAGTTCTAGAGAGCCTCATCTTCAAATTACTGTACATCCAGTTACTCAAGATTCCTACCACAATGCATCACTGCCTTCTTTAGGACAGATTTTTTTTGTCCATAACCCCAGAGAAGAGAAAAATTGGAAAAAAAAATTAAAAAAAGGTTGCCTGTTTAAAAATATTCGACTTAGATCTGCTCTTTCCAGTCCTCTTGTATGTGTTGGTCTTCACTTTGCCTGAAGTTTCCCCAAAGATAATGCATGTAGAGTGGACAAGAGCAGGAATGAGAACAGTTTCTGTAGCACCAAAAATCTCCAAGCTGTGGCATTGTATTCTTTATTTATATCAGATACAACTATATGAAGTTCTGTTTGGTTCTTGTAGGCTGGTTGGTTTCAGGTACCTGAGACAATAGCACCAAATTCAACAGAAACAAAAAGAGAGAGCACTTAAGACCAAGGCTCTGCACATACTTGGTGCAAATGGAAACTGAATGGCTCAGAGGACTGCTCTCCCATGAGCAGTTTGAGAGGATAAACCCACCCATCTTGACGAGTTCACAGGAATGTTTCGAACACATGAACTGTTCTTTCCATCTCCTACAAGAGACACAGACCATTAGCTATTCATAAATACGCAGACAAACCAAAACAAGCATAACCCCAAAGTAGTACTTACTATGTTACTTTTTTAAGTCTGAACAAATAAATATATGAAAATAGACATTTCGGTTTATTACCTGCTATCTGCTAGCAAAATATGATAAAAGAGGGAACTCATTAAAGAAGTATTAATGCAGAAAAGTACTGTATTATGACAGTCCATGAGAAAATCAAGGCTTATTAGGGTCACTTATATAATTAATGTGCTCAATATATATTAGGAAAGCACTGCAGTGGCACACTGCATGAATTCAAGTCTTACTGCACACTTATGCTGTTGGTGACGCAGCTGTAACCACATCTCTGCACAGTTTGGATAATCAAAATCTTTAGATCAGTCTCTACAACTGCTGGACAAATGCCTTTTTAATCTACCTAACATCTTGCACAGACTTTCAACATATTTTTATGTGAAGATGGCAGAGGAATACCATGAAAATGGTTTGAAAAATATTATGCAGGAACTCTACAAAACCCTACACTATAGCTTTTCCAGGTTTTATTGTAAATTATTCATGGAGAAAAATATTTAGAGCTCAGTGATCCAACTGGAAAGTAGCAATTGTTGTCTTTTTCTCAGGAGAGCTGGTTATCAGTTGAATCAAGCAAGCTGATCCAAACCCCTCTGCAGTTAGAACACGTGGTGATGGAGGGAATGACCATCCAGAGTTGGGATCAGTCTGTGCCAATGGTGAAATGACCAACTTGCAGTTGATGTACAGGAGGCCCTGGAGGGGAAACACTTCAGTGGCAAAGGATGATGGCAAGGCAGACACCTGGCTTCCACCATGCTGCACTGATCTTCCCAAGGCTGTACTTACTGATCTAGAAAGAGTGTTCACACTTCTAAGGCCTTGTATGAAAAGTCAGAATCAGCAAACTGCATGGAGGAGTGGTGGGTAATTGGTTTTTGGCCTAGTTACACCAACACAATTAGGGGCAACTGCAGCAATGCTGGGTCAGGGTGTGTGTGAAATCACCATTTTACAATCACTGTTAGTCATGCCACAAACATGGAGACTGCTTCTACTCCACTCTGCTAGAATGTGCTTTTCATGATGCTGCATTCTCTCCCCTTTTTCCTCCCATCTTTTAGCTAAATTCTTAACCCTCTTCTGAGGAAAACATTACTAGAAACAGCCTCCAGTTTCTAAGTTACTACACTATACCTTTTTCTTTTTACAGATACCTTCCTAAAACCTCTTAAAGGTTTTCCCTGCTAGTAGAACAATAAATTGACAGATTAGTTCTTGAAAGATCTCTCTCACAATATTCAGATAAAGAATAAAAGAAGCTGTACAACATTACCTCTATAAGTTGTGATTTGTCATAGTCTCTACGATGTCTGTAGATGCATTGACTGAGGAGTGAATATAATCTCTCAAGTTGGTCAACAGTCAGGTTGTCACTTTTCTTAACCACCAAATCAAGCAGTTTCTGTTGGAACAACAAAAGGTGAAGTTATAAGGGATTTTATAATCCATTTTTAATTTTTTTTTTTAGGGACAAATCAGAAATGCAATCATTCTGAAGACCTCCTTCGAAGGGATACACACAAATGAAATGAACCACACCTGGCTATCAGCAAGGCTATTGCTTCCATATAGATACAAAGAGGACACAATGCCTCTTTTCACTTTTCCACTTATACCCACATTTTTCTTCTTTTCTTTCCTCTGTATAGCTTGGGAAATGTTTGTTCTTTTGGAATGCTACTTCACCCTATTTCATTTTGGTCAGTAATTGTAACGAAGCAAACCCTAAAAACTGCTTTGATGGCTAAAGCAGACATTTTTAAGAACTTACACTGGCAGGAAAAAGAAAGTACCACCACATGACGGCATATCTGGAATTCCACAAATGTTGACACACAGTACAAAAAAGAGAAGGGGGTGGAAGAACACAAGACATGTAAAATTTCTCATAAACAAAAGGTGAAAGTATTTTACATAGCAGCAAAGAGTGACATTTAAGATTTTTTGTTCTCCTGTCATAACAATTCTACAGTTTCCAAAGAGATTATCATCTGTACTCCACGGAAAATGGGATCTAAATTTCACAGGTCATAGTAGGTCAAGGTACTTTTTACAACAGAAGACAGCAACTTTTATTGTAACTTTGCTTAAAAAAGGGCAAAACTGAAAGCAAATTAACTAGCAGTCTATGATACAAAAACATCAACACAAATTCCCATTTGCTTTCCAATCCACTGAGTTTTCTCCACCAAGTATAACTACACAGGAAAGGAAAAGATGATGTTAAATCTCAATTACCAGGCACCCAGCAGTTTCTTGGTACCTGGCACGGCCAATTAACACATATGAGTACCTGCAAAAATGGCAATTAAAATAGTGGACTGCTGTGTCATGACTAGATTATAAAGGTAGTAATGATGGGACAGTAAGAATTCAGTAGTTTTATTAACTTTTCATCCAAAAAACAGATTGACAAATCACTTCCAAAAGCCATTGCCATCACAATACTTGTTTGCAGTCAAAAATAAAGGAAATGTTGCTTCAGAACAGAGAAAAGAAGCATTTTTCATGGAGTCTGTTAACAGCTGGATTTATTTTTTCCGTTCTGTTACCTTTAGTCTCTCGTGGTCAACAACTACGGAAGGTAAGGGATCCGAAGGTTCCTCTGGAACCTGCTCCAAACTCATGGGCTTTGACTGCTCCCCAGCAACTTTTCGTGTTTTCTTGCTTTTGAATATACCTGTAATTTGAAAAACAATTATGAGGACTGTCAGTCTCACAAAATGCAGCTTATTTCTTCACTTCAGCTTGATTTTGCTTGTTTAGTTTGTTGGGTTGTTTTGCATCAAGCAAGACTGTAGCAGTGCACATTATTCATCAGCTTTGCCAAATTCTGAATGTTTACAGGTGCACAAACCCACAGTTCAGAAAACACACACAAAACTGGTAATCCTTAAAACCCAACTCCGAAGCGCCAACTTTGAATGAAAACTGAATTCCACGAAGAGTTTTCTCATCACATCTTCCTACTCAACAACAACAAATTAAACAGCTTCTAAGACAAGTTCGGATACTAAGCAAATGCTGAAATTCTTTCTGCTTAGGTGAAACAAATCTTCATTTTTCTCTCTAAAGCACCCATGGCTTCATCACCACAGTATTCCAACATCTGCTCTACTCCCAAAACCTCATGCTTTTGTTACATATTTCTGTTTTCTTCCACCTTTGTATTCAACCTATTGCCCAATCCTGTTGCAAAAAACAAAATATTTTCTTATCTCCTGATTCTCTCACTACATTCATTCATTATTTTTCTCCTCAACTATTTAAAATACCTTTTCTTCTGAGGACCCCACTATTATAACCATCCTAAAGTATACAAAATTCACCTACCAAATTCAGAAATGTAATGGCTCTCAACACATCATGCTCTTCTTGTGATATTCCTAGGACCTTCCTTGTACTATTCTCCTTACCCTTAGAGAAAATACGTATGTACAAAAACAGCCAACATGTACACAGTAATCTTCTCATAATTCAGATCTCTCATGAAAGCTCATTTACTTTGTAAATCTCAGCGCTAACTTTTGAAGTAAAGATTTCATTCTTTTAGATAATTCTGAAAAGCTCATTAAAAAGGCAATCATGCATAAGGTTTCTATTTCTGTCCCCTGAGGAAACTCTCTCTCTTGTCTTCAAAGGACGTGGCCCCTGCTTTTACACACCACCAGGATTTTCCTTCTCCTTCTCTTATCTTTTTCCAGTACTGTTACTGTGGTATCTGGCTTTGGAGTCACAGTGAACTTCTCCAACAGATAAACAAGTTTATCTGGCTTTTGCTATGAGTTAAACTGCTTCAACTTTTGCTATGAGCAAGTTTTTAAAGGAATACATTCTGTATTTCTATGCTTTTTTATCCAATGTCAATGATACTTTTATCATGTTCTGTAACAGAACAAGTCAAAATCCACCATGTAGATCAAAATATAAATCAGATAGAATATACAGACAAAAACATATTATATTTATCTCCATTTATAATGTTTTTGAATATATAATTGTTTTAATGTTATCTCAGTATTTACAGTGTATTTCCCACAAAGCTGACAAATACAAACATAGCAGTGCTAGTATGACGATACACTTGCCTAAGACAAAAATACAGCAATTCTAGAGTGCACTTCTAATTTTTCTATGTAGAATTTAATGCTGTAAGCACACTTAGAGTTTAAAATAAACAGTCAGCAATTAATAAATATTACTACATAATAATAACTGTAACATAAGATATTACAAGTGAGATATTTAGAAGCAGTGAAAAATACACACATTAATTTGGACACTGAGATAAAGACAGAAACACTGAAAACAAGTTATACCTTCTTTATCTGCTTCAGCATCCTTAGTTTCAATGTCTGTGCTCTGTAGTGTTTTCTCATTATTGCTGCAATGTGGTAACTCAGCTTTCATCAGATCAGTTCCTTGACTTTCACTGGAAGCTTCCATTTTCTCCTTTGGCTGATCATCAGATAAAGATTTTTGCCTGTTACTAGACCCATCGCTGGTGTCACAGGGTGAAACAGCATCAAGTGATTCCACTTTACCATTATGGCAGGCTGGAACAGGTACACCTTCGGAGCTGTGTACAGATGTCTCTCCATTCACACAGTCCCCTTTCAACATAACGTCCTTCCTTAACTCCTTTTCAGTGCCCAGGGTAACACTGTCAGTTATTAACAGGGATTCATTTGAGCTCTCTTCTTCTGTGGATGCAAAATTGTTTTCCTTTCCCGATGTCCCATTGTTAAGCCTCTGCTCTGCATCTATATCCATAATATCACAAGAGGATTCATCATTTGTCATAGAGAGGTCTCCTGTTTCCTCTCCATTCTCCTCAATGCAGTCAGTGCTGATCTCTAGCTCTCCATTTTCCAGCAATTTACTATCCTCACCATGATTTTCATCATCAGCAAACTTTGCATCATCTTCATCTTTCTTTAAATTATTGACTTTCCTCTTCTTAATAATGCCTTTGCCCCACTGTGAACGCCGTCTCGATTTTCTCCGTATTCGAACTGAAAACAAACAAACAAACAAACATTTTTAGATGCACAGGTACCCCTCAATAATGAGACCAGGATACCAGAAAATGCTGCAGTGTGAGGTAATCCGATATCTTCACACTTGAAGGAAAAACAAGCTGTCTATTGAGTTCAATGTGAGCAAGGACTTTTAGAAGTATAAGGAGTAGACACTCAGTCATACACTCAATTCCTTAACTGTGGAAACAAGAAATTCCTACTTAAAATAGCTAAGCAATGACGGAGAACTCATTCTCATTTGGGTAATGCAGACCCTGAAGAGAGTTATTCTCATTTTCCCTTTTTAGATCCTCAGTGATTTGAAATGATTTTAAAATAAAACAAATGGAAGCACAATCCATGGATTCACAGAATAATGCAAGTTGGAAGGGACACAAGGAAACCTCTAATCCAGCCAGGGTCAGCTGTGAGGGCTATATTGTGCTGCTCAACTTGAAGCAACATAGGCACGTGATCCTTTTTTCATTATTTCTGCATCCTTACTTTTTCATTTTCATATTTCTTAGTTGTATTCTCTGTGCCTTTGAACAATTACATAATAAACTATCTTTCAGAAAGGGCATTTTATTTTATTAACCTATCTGCAGTGAGATACAACTAACATACACCAATCTAAAGGCTTTGGGCACATTTGTAATTTAATGAGAAAATGCAGAAGGAAGACCATTCAAACCTAATGCTATTGTCAACATCCTTTTCAAGAGCACTAACTACACACAGCTCAGAATACAAAGGAAGACACTGGGAAAAACTGAAGCTTCTACGTTCAAATTCAAGCAATGATGAAGACTGCTCTAATTTTGCAAAACTGCTGAAGTTGTGGCCAAGTGACTATAAACGAAAATCACAGCCAACAGTTACCAGAAACCGACAAATTTTCTTACATTTCAGAATGAACTCTGATGTTGAGCACCTCCACAATGTTCTTTGTATTTGTAAGTTGCTTTGATTTACAGGGTATTAAGTCTTACACCTCTGTCTGCCAACCCCACACTGAGTAACAAAGATCTTGTTTTGAAGATACAAGCACTATGCAGGTACAAGTGTTGAGAATTAATTCACAGACACTCAGAGAAGCACAGCTGTACTTCAGAACCTCTCCCCATGAGTGCTGTATGTAAGCAGGTAGTTTAACCACTACATTAGGAATAAATCTTAACCTTTTAGCTTTAAAGCTATCTAAAGAGACAATCACACTGTAATAAAAACAGTCTCACTTGGAATATGTATTTATTGTTACAAATAATCCTTATGGAGAACTGTAAGATTTGAGGGGGAAAAATAATCCCCTTTCTCAAGCTATATTCAAGATTTGATAGTGACTTCTACAGTCAGTGTCACTGTTTTATTGATGACAAACTATAACCTACTCACATAACTTTTCAGGAGCTCACGTATGTTTTCCCCTAGAATGTACAAGAGATTTTCATTAATCACTGAAGGAGCAAATCTGAAACCAAACCGGGAAATGTAAACTTACAGACTAAAGAAAAAAAGTCCTCTATCAGACAATGGGTTAAGCCTCAGTGCAACTCCAGAGATGGGTAAATAAAACACAGAAGGAGAGTAAAAGTCTTTTAAAGGAAATCTAGTATGTCCTAAATGTATAAATAAACAAGTTGTGATTTTTAAACATGCACTGATTTTTGGCTTCTTAGGCTAACTTTGCCATAATTCAGATAGATACATCAGATACATTGTCAACTATATTTGACATTTTTTGTATCAGTGAATTGTACTTCAAATATTTTACTGGTGCATTCCTTCTGTCCACCCTGTGAGCTCCACCTGGCATGAGAATCCATAATTTGCCTAAACACACAAGTACACTCCTAAAATTCTTAGGTGTGAGAGAAATCATTTCAAAGCAAAATGGAATTAATCCTTTTATTACCCAACTCATCACATTTCAAGTTTTCCCAAATGACAGTCAGCAAGTCCAGCTCACTCAGTGTCTCATGCAGTACTTTAGGAACAAACATTAAGTGTGTTGTTTTTCACTGATACTTTTAATTAGGACAAAGCACCAACAAAAAGTGAGGCAGCAATGTCTTTTGGGATGAGAGGAAATTTTGGTTCCAGATCGTTAGCAACCAAAACTTTGTTACATGGATTTTTCTTTCACACAGACAGCCAAGCCTCTAAATGAGTGAAAAGCTGAACAAGGAATACAATATTTAAAAACAAACCCTACCACCAGTCTTTCTGTCCTGCTTAATTCCTCCAGTTAAGTTAAGGGAGTGGTACAAGTAGGAGAAGTGTTTAAGGGACAAGAGAACCATGTGACAAACTGTACACACTGACACCACATTTCATTACCTATATTGGTCCCCTTAATATTTACTGGAAAGAAAAAGGCACTACTGAAAGAGTATCATGGACCTGAGAAGCTGCCATATGAGGCAAGAAACAGTAAAATTTATCTCTGAATCCTGCAGGACAGTTGAATATGACTCAAAAAGGAAGAAGGAGCTACTACAGGGTTAAAAGTGATGCAAAACTAAAGGGCTGATGGGGGGTACTAATGGGTTAATGGATTGCTGCTAAAAAGTAAACTTAACCTGGAGTCGCATCTTTGCTACCTTAATGTTTATAGTTTAGAAGATTGTAAACTATTAAGAGTAGAATGCTACTTTTTATATTCTAGTCAATATGATTCATGACATATGATCAGCTTCCTGTAGGTAACAGAATGGGACAGTTATTCACAGAAGAAAAACTTTGAGTGAACTTTGTTTAAAAAATTAATGAAGTACATATAATTGCAACTTAACGCCTTAACACCTTTTCAATTACTCCTTTGAAAACTACTCATGAGAAAACTCTGCATTGATATCCAGTCTTTAGGCAGTATTTGTGCCAGAGGCGCTGGAAATACTATTGTCAGAAGAATCCCGCTTCACAGAACTGAGTTTCTCTAACTCAAAGTATTATAATACCAATTATTCACACATGAATACATTCACTTGCCTTCTAAATTGGCCAACTATTCATGCTATAATCTTCACATAACCTCTACAGATTTGCCAAAGGGATCCTCATTTCAGTTTTAGCTTCTGTCTGGTTTGCTTTTTTGTAAATCACTACTAAGCATTTTTAATGGCAATAAATATTTGTCTGACCACAAGTCACACCTAAGATTTCACTCGGATTCACATGAAGTTGATATCAAAACCAAACTTCTCCTGCTCTTTTTTTCCTAAGATGCACAATCTATGTCGACAGCATGTTTTAAAGTGCTATGTAATGGAATGCAATTAATCACTGAATACAAATTTACAGTAAATTTTGTTAAGCAGTAGGTGAAGTTTCTCAATTCTTCCATTCCTATGTTAAGACAATTGCAGAGCCATCTGAAAGACTCATAAACAAGGCAGACAGCACCCCTGGGCATGACTAAAAAGAAATTCTGTACTGTCCTTACCTCAGAAGGACAGTACAGAAGTACTTACTTCAGAAGTTAAGTAAAATGAAACCTGTAGCAAACTTTCAAGAATTATGAATTCTTGTCCACTGACAGGTGCTGCTTGGAGATTCTCTAGTCAGACACATAAGTAATGACAACATCATCCGGTGAAATAAGCACCAACTCTGTCCAGAGCAGAGCACAATTCCTGGTTACTAACTAAAGCACAGTGTTGGTTAAAAAAAAAAAAAATAAAAAAAAAAAAAACAAACAACTACAACAAAAAAACCCACTAAAGTATTTGAACCAAAAAATTCAACTCCTTCCCACTTTCCTGAAGCATTTCTGCAAGACCTAGAGGTAACCATGACCTTTCTGTTTAGTATGGTCTCAGGAAAAGATATCTAAAAAACATGGGTGAATGGTACAGAAGCTTCAGTGTTGAAGTATGCACTGTTGCTGTGCCCCAAATCCAGCAGTACAAGTGACAGAACGGTAGACTACTGTAAAGAAATAAAGTTAACAGCCAGAAAAAAAAGCAGACATAATTAGATGATTCAAAGACCATCAATTATTAACAAGCAAGTCTGCTTCCCTTAATGTGGAAGAACCCTAATAAGATACAGCAAAGCAGAGATGTTTCTCCTGAAATTTCTGTAGTTTGACTACTACAGTACAGTGAGTGCAGCACAGTATTTGAGGCTAACAAGTTCACTTTATGCTGCAGAAAAGATCCTTCCATGCTTCCACACTGCTTAAAACCCATCAGAGAACGTGAATCCTCTGTCACCAAATGATAAAACTGACATCCATCAAACTGTAAATTCTCTGTTGTTACTTTATTTCATGAAGAATTCCTGGGGATTAAAACCTAAAGAAGATTCTCACAGCAAGATCACCATGGATCTAGATTTTTAGTCTGCAGTATCAAGAACCACTTAAAGCAATTCATGTGTTTTAAGTTTTTCTTCCATGATCAAAACCCTCAACTCCTTTCTGATGTCTTGTGTGTAAAGTAACTCAAAGCCTTGAGAAAGCACTTAAAACCAGCAACTTACAGTCTCTTATACAGCATCCACGATATCTATGTACCTGCCACAGTAATTTAGCTGCTTCCAGTAGCTCCACATTCCTTACCAAGAAGCACTAAATAGTCCACTTGAAAGTCTCTGGAGTTTCTACTCACTAAGACCCAAACTGCAGTCAGAGATAAGCAGCAAGAAAGAACAGATCACAGTTCCACAATGGCTTAAAAAGCAAAGTGAGGTGCCAGCTTCCACTAACAAAGCTATTTCTCCCTCCAAAGTCAGCTATAGCATTTCCACTGCCTCATTTGTGCCGGCACTACTGTTCCTGCAGTAAAACAGATAAGGGAACTAAATCCATCTGAAACATTAGGTTGTTGGGGTTTTTTCTGGGTTAGTTTTCAGCATCTTTGGTTGAGCTTTCCAGCTCATGAATGACAGTGCTGGCACAGGGAACACGGTGGGAATATGCCACTAGTGACAAGGCAATACAGCCTCTTTAGTAGTGACCTGCAGTTTGACCAGTTTAAAGTGACTGTGGAACTAATCCCTAGATGTATTTTCCTTACCTAGATGAAGAGAACTCAAGGCACACACCTGACAAACACATGAAAAGAACTGCATGCAACAACTTCACATATTTATGATCTTTATCATCTTATAACAGCTTATGTTTCGCAAAAAAAATATTTGAAGAACCTGAGTATTTCTACTCAACAAGTAGGAGTCAAGTTTCGTAAGGAGGAGTTGAAATGGGCACCAAATCAATCCTGGCTGAAGCATTCCCAGCATTTTCTTCCCCAGTCGACTGTGTTCCTCTGCCCTCCCCAGTAATGCTTTCAACTCAAGCTCTTCCCAGTATTTCTCAAAGAGCTATCCCAGTGTTTCCTGCTCCTCGCCACCCCAGCTGAACAGCACACAGGACACTCCCTTTGAGGTGTGCATGCCTTGCCTGGCCAGTACCATGTTTTATCTGCTCAGCTACCAAGGCCAGGCAGAACAGGTAACTACCATTTTCAATCTATCGCCTTTTCCTGCAGGAGACACGTGAATTTATCCAGCTACCAATTTTCACAAAACCTGCAGGAATCTAATCTTTCAGCTTTCAACTCCTGTCAAATCTGTCTGAACTCTGCTAAATGATTCAGAAGTTATTAGGGGAGCAGAGATGGACAGAGAGCACAGGTATGATTTTCTAGGGAAACCAAGATAAAAATATAATTTACATGAAACCAGAGTAATTATGTTAGTAAAATACATGGCAAGACAGTCACACTGGAAAATTAAAGACGAAAATGAAGTCAAAGGAGAAGAGACAATCAGATTAATGTCACCTGTGGAGATAATTTTTAGACTTTTCACCTCTATAGATCTGCTCATTTCCCCTCTGCTGATTAGCTCTGTAAAACAGCAACTATTCCAGCTATACACATCCTGGGACCTTCAGTTGGCTCTTAAGGACTACTGAATGACACCCTCCTGCTGCAAGAGAGCCATGAACAAACACAAGTAAGAATGATGGCTACTGGGTGGTTTCTTTGCCAAGGAGGCAAAGTCTAAAAAGAAATTAAAAACCAAACAAAATAATACAGAGAAATCTGAAGTTAATAAATGGGTAATAATCCCAAGAAAATCCACAACTTCTGCAGACAGAATCACCAAGTCTTTAAATAATTTAAAGCAAACATTGTCACAGTTTTCAAAAGGGAGGAAGGAAGGGATCTATCTGGTCTGAAAACTGTTTTTATTACATCACTTGTGCATACCACTTAGAGGCAAAAAAACCCCCCAAACTATTTCAGAAGATCTTTTTACCATGTTTATAAGAAAGGTTATGATAATGCTTTCAAGGAGACCTCCTTAAGAGAGGCTGAGCTATCTTGCAGTACAGAGTCATAAAGATGAGAACAAGAGAATAGAAAAAAGTCACTGATCAGGTAAATTGTAGAATCCACTTAGCCCTCTGTCAGAGAAAAAAGATACTTGATTAATTCAATGGGCAGGTATTTAATAGTGATGAAAGAAAATTTCTTTGTCACCAGATATCACCAAGTTCAAAAGTTTGATAGGATCCCAAAAAAGAACAGGTAGTCAAGGTTTATTAGAACTCCCACAATTTCACCAAACTGCATTTTAAATTAGAAGACTTAAAAAGCCTGTGGGGTTTAAAAGAACTGTTAACCAGCTTGGAAACATCAGCTACGTTGGTATTTCCTTCAAAATCAGGCATGAAAAAAAATTATTTCTCAAATGTTTGCAACTTTCTTTCAAAGCACCTTGTTGACAGCAGCATCAGATACAAGGGATCGAACTACTCTCATCCAGAATGCCAACTCCTACGCTACCCAGAACAAAATGACAAAGAAACAAAAAGAGACAGTTGTCCCAGGTCTGAGTAAAGATATCCTCACATTCCAGAAAATCTTTGTTAATGGTGTTTATCAAGTAACAGTACTTGCCTATATCTCAAGTGAGAATTAATCCAAGTCAAATCTGGAAAGCAGGAGGAGAAAACAAAAGAGTACCAAATGTAGGGTAAGAGACAAAACAGCAGCTACTAGGAATTTCATGTTAGCATCTGGATGACTCCTAATTTGCCAATATCCAGTTTCTGAATCCAAACTCAGAACCAGACCAAAAGGGAGAAAATAGTTCAAATAATAAAAAACAGATGGCATCTGGTCTGCCATGTCCTTTGATAAGGCATTGCTGCAGTCACAGAAGCCTAAAGTACAGCAATCACTGACACCGCTGTAACAAAGAGGTCAAGGACGAGACATTAAACAGACAAAAATCAGACAAAGACTGAGAATAAAATGGTTTCTGAGAAAGACTGTAAATGAAAGACCTTTTCTTTCTAAAAATCTTCTACAAAAGTACTCCAGACAAAACAAAAGCCTTTCAATGATAAAGCAAGAAGCAAAATGTTTCACTGGACAGCAAAATTCAACATTTAGGGGGAAAAAAGCTAACCAAAAACCAATCAACCAAAAAAATCCAACAGAAAAAGGTGCAGAAAATATTATTTATTTAGAAACCACGTTTTGTGCAACAGTTCTTTAGATCCTTGTTTGGTCCCCCTACAATTCCTTCTATAGAGTCCACTAATCATTTAAATTATTGGGAGAGTTAGCAATGTGTTTACTTCATATTTCATAAAATGACTTTTATATAAAACTTATGTTTTTAATAGTTTGCATAACACAAAGGATTTAAATTTTCTTTAGTTGCTCCAAATGCCATTTTCACAGCTATGCTATTTATCATATGGCATAAAAGACATCTTCTCTATGAAGAAAACATAAAATCTGCAGTCTATCACTACAATATATTATCATTAAATGCTGCAAAAAAAAGATAAGAATGCAAAGCCAAATGTTCCCTGCACAGTTTATTTATACGTAACACTAAAGGAAGCAAGTGCAAGACAGTAAAATAGTATGTAACATGCCCCATCTACTGGCAAAATGGAGCAGTTGGCTACAGTTTTATCACATAAGATCCCGATGATTAAAGAGATGCTAATGTTCTCTGAGTTAACATGTATCTAAACAACTTAATTTAGCAAACACACCAAATGCACACTGCTGGTAGTTTCCTTTTCCACACAGCTCCATATACAAAACAAGACTCTTCTCAGCAGCACCCAGTGACAAGAGGCAATGGGCACAGACTGAAATACAAGACACTCAAAATTAAGAAGAAGAAATTACTGTTTGTGGCCAAGCACTAGAAGAGGTTCCCCAGGCATGACATGGAGCCTCCATTCTTTGAGATGTTCAAAACACAGCTGGACAAAGCCTTGAGCAACCAGCTCTGAAGAGAGCTAGACTAAAAGTACTCCTGAGGTTCCCTCCAACCACTGTAATTTTGTGATTCTATAATCATAAAACTGCTTATATCAGAATTCTGACATATGTCCCAATCCAGGTTCCCACCAGAAAACTTGCGCTTCTCTCAAAATACACAGTCAATAATTGAAATATTTTCAATTGTGGCAGAACTTCCCCAAACAGGTTTTCAGCAACTCCTATAATGTAAAACTTTTAAAACTCATCTATACTGTGAGACGCAATCCCCAAAGCTGTACCTTCAACAAGGGAAATGGAAGTTGCAGATGAAATGTAATACAGGAACATGGATCACCATGCCTTCAAACAGAAAAACTATTTATCTGCCACATTTCCACGAGCCCATCTGGTCTTACCAAATTAGCAAAATACTTAAAACACATTAGAAAACTTAAATAAATCACAAAATAATAGGTAACTAAAAAACTAAATAAAGTTTTATATAAAATATATAACCTCAGAAAACAAACCAACACATAATAATCCAACTCTCACTCTCTACTGTACTAGCCCTGAGCAGGGCCCTAAATTTGGCAAGGCTGCTGCATTGTCTGCAGTCCACTCTGTTTTTAGAGAAGATACTCGACAATAATTTTTTTTAGAGTTCTCAGGTTTTTCTTCTGAATTAGCCCTTTTGCAGCTATTTTCTACAATACTGTAAAACAAAGCTCCTAAAAAATATTAATAACTTATCAAGAAAGTAATGTTATGATTGGTGATTTTTTCCTTCGATTCCTCTAAGGGAAAAAATCAATTCAAGTTCGAACAGCAGAAAACATGCAATATTTTCAGAATTATTAATTGAAAAGTACAGTTTTATCCTGTTTAATTAAAATACTTTAAACTTTTTTCTTGTTATTCTGTGCAATACATTACACACTTCGAAAAAAATTACTTCTTGACCATAAAAAAATTCCACTCTCCCTCTAAAATAATCCCTCTTCAGAAATCCCTCCTCTAAACTTACTTCTTCCATTTAAACAATCACAATCCACGGTTTCATTTGCTGCTATTTGAGCTCCCCACAGTCTGCTCAGTTCTGCTCTTACCCTTCTCTAGCTTATCCTCCAAGTACCCTTTTAAGACCATTTCTCTTCCTAATTTCCAGTCTCTGCTGAACTGACCACAGCAATCTTCAAGAGTGTCCATGCACTACTTGAATCCTTTCTGCAGATTTCTGATTGCTCATCAATTCCTGGTTCTCTCTTCTTGATTACCAGATCCATCACATCCCTCCTGGACTAGTTACCTTTCCCAGACTCACCTTTAAAAGGCAGATTTTCATTTGATCATAGTCCCAAACACTAAGCCTCACATTTTCTTGCCTTCCAAGCTAGATCATGAAAATACCAACAGGATCAGTGCCTTAACAGTAACTTTGTTGTTTGCACAGAGACACTGGCAATTTCCTACAGTTGATGGCTCGAGTTTTCAAACAACTGCTGCTGCCTCCACAACAGGGGGGATGTGAGTGAGGTACTGGAGCTGCTTTGGATCCGAGTCATCAGCAACGGCTGCTCTCCCCCTTCCCAAGGGATGTCCAGCTTGGAGGGCTATAAACCCCACCGTCTGCTGCTCAGCATGCACAGCCAGCCAAGTGCTCTGTGGATCAGCCAGAGGGAGAATCTCCATCCTGGACTTCACAGGAAATTAAAAAAAACTAAATTGGGAATCCCTTCCCTCCACTCTGTTTTTGCATGAGCTGCCAAATGAATAAAGAACAGCTTGGATCCACATCATCAATTTATTATATAACAATTTATTCTAACCATAATTCCGTACGATTGACTTTAATTCCTTTAACGGAAGAAATTACAGCTTCGGGAAATAAAATCATACACCTCTAATTAATTAAACCATTTGACATCAACACTATCATTCATATATAAACAATGTTCATTTCTGGGCAGCTATCACCATGCCTAGAAAACGATTTCTCATCAAAGAAAAGCACCATGAAGGAGAGCACAGAGACCAAAATGAAAATTTGTCTGCTTCAGTCTATCAGTTTGCTCTCAATCAGCAATAATTGATCATGCTACTAATAATATATAAATAGTGGACTTCATATCTTCAGCAGGAAAGCCAGGCACAGCTATCAGTATACCCCTCAGACTCACTTTCTCTCACAGTCTTCATTTTCTTTAAAATGAAAACATCTATTATGTATTTACCTGTTCTAATCAACTTACCTCTTGAAAATAATTAGCAGTGCCTCTGATTACCCAATCACACCTCACAATCCTAGAGATTTTGATCACTTTAACTGGATTAATTCAGTAGGCTCCAGGAAGTGTATCTTCACATCCTCCAGCAATGGTTACTATTGAAAACCATTGCCATAAAGGAAAATACAGTTAAATTTGCAATCTCTTTTCTAGCTTTCAGCATGACACTGAATGTACTGAAGGTAGGAATTTAATGTAGTGCATGTGAGAGAGTATTACACAGTGTAGAGGTATTTACCTGCTAATACACAGAGAGTAAACAAATCTGAAAACTCATCAAACCACTAAAAGTGTTCTTCTCATTGTATCTGAGTTGTCTTATACTGAAAACAGTCTTTTACAATGGAAAAATGCAAAATCCTTATATTGCATTAGAGAAACAGTTATTCTTTATCACAAAACCAGAATTCCTGCTTCTTTACAACTTCTTGGGCAGAGATTTTATGTACTCATAAAAGGCGTATTTCTTAGTTCCATGTGTTTCATGCCTAAAATTACTTCTGGAAATAATCAGTAAGAGCAGCAGTAGAGACACATTGCCTATATCTGCCATTGAAAGGTCCTCCAATTCTGTGCAATTTTCATCCAAGGTACTTACAAGCACATTTATTTGCAGAGTTGGGCCACACAGCCATGGTGGGTTTTTGTTTGTTCCGAAATGCCTCTTCAACTCTGGCTTCTGTTTTCCGTACAGTGGAACCATGAGGATTTACCTGTTCTGCTGGTACTGATAAGCCTGCATGCAAAAGACAACCATACCTATTTAAATAAACCAAGCTGCAAGAAACTACTGAATCAAAGAAGAAACTTGCAACACCACACTGCAACAGGAATACAGCCATTAATATTTAGCTGGACATTCGAAACAGATTTGAATCAAGAATATTTGGTTTCTACTGACAAAAACAACTTATTGGTTGTATGGTCTTAAACTGTCAGCTCTGATGGATTAGAAATATGTTACTGTTTCTCAGACTTGGGTCCCCAAAGATTGACTCTTCTATCCATATTTCCCCTACAAGTGAATTCTTACTGACCATTTCAATTTTTTCCTTATTTTAAACAGACGATTTAAAATAAGTGGCAATTCATAATAGCATTGTATGTCATATCAAAAAGACTATCTGAATAAGAACCTTGTATTGTCACTGTGATCTGTGTTATGTAAAATGGATCCATTTCAGAGTCAATATGAGCTCTTAAATTAAGAAAATGCAATTCTGTTTTTAACAAAAAGTATGGTTTGCTTTCTATAATATAACTTCATCTCGTAACTTCTACTGCTTCACAGGTTTTTAAATTAAATTCTAAAAAGGCAAACTTTCATCTCGGTTAAGCACATTTTAAAGACATAAATGAATATCTGAAGTTTCATGTTTGCGAGCTACAATTTCCTATCCATCCACTAAAATTGTCTTCAAAACGTCATACCATGTCTTCAATAGGAATCGGAACTGAGTGATCAAGAGCTGACAAAAAGCTCCAAAACCAATGGATGCAGAAATTAAAAGATTCACACAGACACTCTCATCTCACAATTAATAATTACAGCATAGGTTTCCAGGCACTATTATAAATATTTTAAACTGCACATCAAACATATTTCATTACTGAAAACAACTATTACTTCTAACTTTTTATTTGCTGGTCTCCACAAGAAGTTGCAAAATTCAATAATCTTGGATATACAGTTCTTAATTTACCAACTTAAAACTTGCTGTCCTTAGGTTTAACATATTTCAACAACACCACCTCATTTCAGCAATACAGGAACAAGAAATTCTAGTTTGACTCCTACATACTGATTTTATTGTATAATTTATCTTTCTGTTACATTGCAGTACTTTTGAGACTGGTCACCAGTCACAGTACTATGTAAAATCAGCAGATCTGTAGGAAAAAAAAAAAACCCAAACAGAAAACCAAAACCAACACAACAACACCAAAAAAAAAAAACAAAACCAAAAAACCAGAAAAAACAACAACAACAAAAAAAGGCACAAACAAACAAAAAAACAAACCACACCACCCACAAAAACACCAGAAAAATTATGGAAAAAAAAGCAACATAGAAAATACCTTCCATTTTACAACTATGTAAGATTGCTAAACACCTTGCTAACAAAATTGTCAAGAAGATGGATATGGAGCTTTTTAGCCTTATTCATCCTTTGCTCAAACTGCTCTGAAACACGGTACATGACAAAGTCTAGACTAGCAGACGCACTGTGATTGTCTCAATCTGCTGTCTTACTGAGGATATTCTTTATAGCAAAATGGGAATAATGGCAGAGCTGATCAGCATTCACATCCCTTCCATCTATTACAATGACCAGCACCAAGACTACATTTTTGAAGTGTTATTATCCATGTGTTCTGCACCGTCACAATCTTTGACACAACTCCTAATGCACGGACAGGACAATCCCTTGTGTTTGCCTTACAGCATGAGGCTTCCTCAGATCTCAAGAGCTTGATGTATTTTCCTCTGTTCATAAACAGATAATCTAATACAGCTTGTTCCATGCGTTCCCAGTCTTTTGGATTTGCTTTGGTTAGCATTCCTTTCTAACCCAGTCAGTGACCTTAGCCTTGCACATTCTACAGCTAGACCAACTGCAGAGCTCAGTTATCACTGAAACCACCAAGTGTGGTCTAGGAACACAAGCATCTTCAAGTGCCACCTGCAGGTACCTGTGACACTAACAGCTTCCATGCCAGTGTACTAAATCCACTTTGAATCCTGCCCATTCCTGTCTGTGAGCTGTTTTCTCCCACAAACAACTTGTGCTGCTCATCACGCACCTGTACCTGAAGGGCCACGAACCAGCATTTCACATCAATGGTACCTGCTTTTGCTGATTTAACAAGTTCATTGCATGATACCATCAGCCTTAATTATCACTTAAGATTTGGCCCTTCTTTCAATAGAGTCTGTAGGTTTTGTCCCCAGAAACATCTATTACTGGGCCACTGCCACAAAAAGGAGGGCAGCATTCCAGTTCTTGCAAACTTGCAAGAAAGGACTACAAGCCATAGAGTCATTCTCTGTAACAAAGAGCTCTTACAAACATTTATTTTAACCTAGGAAGCAATAACCTTTAACAGTCATGGGGACTTGGATAATTAACTGAGCACAGCTCACAGCATGACACTGTGGCCAGAATTGTGAATATTCTTATAGTTCTAATAGAAAAGTATAGAGGAGAAATGAAGGCATTATATTAGCTCTGTTTTACAACCACAGGGAATTACAATTGGTTCATTTATCCACAATTCAAGACACACATTGGAAACTTGCACAAAATTAGACAAAAACATGCATGACTGAATAGGAAAATAAAAAGAATTGTATCTATTTTAACCTGAAGAAGAGAAAGCCCATAGATACTTGCATAGTTCAAAGAAATTTATTAATAAAGGGTCTTCAATCTACCAACAGTAGTATTTCAAGAATCAGCAGCAGAAAGGTAAGACCAGCCAATTCAACCTAGAAATCAAATAATGGAGCTTTATACCAAAGCAGGAGGCAAAACAGGGAAAAACTTGCCAAGGTAAACCTGGAATTATTGAAATCCGTAATCCCTAAATCAGCATGCATTTTTTTTCTAATGTTATAGTTCAGTGATTTTCAACCTTTTTCAAGTTACAAAACTTTTAAAACTTTTCCATGGAGCTAGACTCTTTTCATGTAAACAGCACTGTTTCCACTCCTGGAATATGTCTGGACTTTTGATAACTTTCCCTGGTCGCTTCAGGAGCTGTACAGAGATTTGGATGTCTGTGGACTACAAGATGAAAACAACTGCATTAATTCAGTAGGGGGCTATATTTCCTAATTCTAGGCTGTTAGATTCTCAACATCATGCTCTCTTCAATGTGGACGTAAGGGTTGTTTCTTAATCAAAAAATCAATATATTATCTCCAAAACTACACTTGTACACACACCCGGGTGAACTGAAAATCCAGTGATTTAAATGTCATTCTGCCTTATCGTAATTCTTATTATACTGTATTACAGGCACTTTCAGAACACAGCTCTGGTTCCACCACATCCACATCAGAAGTAAGTACAGCAACCCTAGCATTTACCTGTTCACCAGGTCTATAATACCGTCTGTAATATACCGTCTGCAATAGTTGGCAATGCATCCTTCTTCTGGAAAGAATGATGGTGTCTTATCAGACCAGCTCACACAATAGGAAAAAGTAGAAAAGTTTCAAGCTCAGTCACCCTTTAACCTAGACTGTCCAAATCTGATATGCATTCTGTATTTCATCTTAAATTTAAATTTTTACATGGAGAGCTGTAAATTCTAACCCAGATATCTACAGAAGCTTTTCTTGTTGCCATTGTTGATGGCCAGGTTGAATTCTCTCAGAGTTTTAGCTTTCCTAACCTGACCCCTGGCTGCTCAGTTTCTCTGTATTCCTCCCAGGCTACCTTTCTCTGTTTCCACTCTCTGTTTAAGTTGGTCCAGAATCAACTTGTTCATCCACACAGACCACCTGATGTGTTTGCCTAACTTCTCTTTGTTGGTAAACATCACTCCTGAGTTTGGAGGAGGCGATCCTTCAGTACTAACCAGCTTTCCTGGGCCCCTCTTCCCCCCAGGGCTTTATCCCATGGGAGTCTACCAAGCAGATCCATGAACAGGCTGAAGACCAAGGTACTGGAGCTTTGCTGTGCACTCTCCTTGCTGCCCTAAGGATCTCAAACCCCACCACTTCCTGGTCACTGCAGCCCAGCTGCCCTTGAGCTTTGTATTCCCTATCAGCCCCTCCTTGCTGCTGAGAACAAGGTCCAGCCCAGCACCTCTCCTTGGTGCCTCCTCTATAACTTGGAGAAGGAAGTTACCCTCTACACATTCTAGAAACCTCCTGAATTGCTTCTGCCCTGTTGTGTTGTCTTTTCAATTCAGACTGAGGTGGTTGAAGTCCCCCACAAGGTCCAGGGCTTGTGAACGTGAGGCAATTCCTATCTGTCTATAGAGGGCCTCTATATATGTTGTGTCATGATAACTGAAGTTAAACATACCTCTTTTTCTTCTTGCTTCCTTGATTTCTTCACACATCTTATTAAATTCTGGATCCAGTTCAGCAGCAATGATGGCATGAGCAGTGTCCTTCAAGGTACATGCTCTATGTCTAATAATTTTATCTAGAAAACAGGACAGCACACTTTTTTATCACAATTGCAAAAATTCCTTAGCATTTCTATGTTGGTTTGTATTGTATATTACAAGACTGATACAAACAGAAGTATCTGGGAAAAGTTACAGATATACGAAAATGCAGATGAATCAATACCACAGCACACTCAAAAATCACAACCCAGCTATTGAAGAGATATAGGAGTTTTCAGAAGTATAAACTATTACTTTAATCCACAGTGGCATCTATAAACAAATGCAAACAGTGAATGATGAACACACCTAAACCAACTTGCCATCAGGTGTAGCCAGTTTCCACAAGCAGATCTACAGATTATAATGGAGTGCAAAGAGTCTCAAAGTAACAAGAGACTTGTCCAGGAATTAATTCACCCACTGGTGTTCAGGAACATTCACACAGTTATACTGCCTGCAAAATCACATCGGACATCATCTGCATCTGTAAGGTAGACCTGGCTCACTTATGTTCCTTCCCTGTTGTTTCTTTTCTTTAACCTGAAGTTATTGCTTAATTATTATTTAACAACTGATTAAAACTGTGTTAAAACACATTATTTTATTCCTTACACCGAATAGCTGTTTCTCATTTTGATCCATTAAAAAAAAAACTGGCAAGAAACAAGCCTTGAGTGTCCTACATTTTCAGGCCTATTTGGGGAACAGGACAAATTGCCCATGCTGGAAGCCTAAATGCAACTCACAAAAAAACAGACCAGTTCCCCTACCTTTGAAACACACAAAAGAAATTATTCCACTGTTGAAATTTGAAAAGTAACTTAATAGGTAAGCCTATATGTGGAGAAAATTGACATCTAGAATGTTGCTTTTCAATGAAACCTACAACACTCATTGCTTGACTTCAGTACAAACACGTTTAATTTGTCAATCCATCCATATTGAATTACTTTTTCCAGCTGATGGAGGTACTTCAACAGTAACTATCAACATTAATGTCTGAAACATACTATACAACTAGCAGATTTAATGTTTTAATAATCTTTAAAGACAACAATTAAGAATATCACCAAATATTTATTTTGCAATACTTGTAATTTTAGGAACAGTAAATTTTACAGCTGGAAAACTGCTGAGTGAAAAAAGCTATCCAGTATCCAAATCAAAAGAGCGCAACATGTTTTCTGGGGAAAACTACTGCCCACTAAATCTACTGGAAATTGGAAGTTTTTCCCCCATATATTTCTGAAGCATTATGTTTTATGATCACCAAAAAAGACACTGCATTTGTTCCAGATGTAATTTTGAGGTATTAAACTTCAAAGTTTTGGTCAGATAATAAAGTTTAAGAAGCCCTTGCAAAGGAGGAAGGGAGGGGAGAGGAGAAAAAAAAAAAAAAAAAAGGAATCAAATCAGGGTGTTTGATTGAACCACTACTTTCCTCTAATCCTGTGCTAGGCAAGACTTTCCCCCAGACAGTGCTTCAAAGAAGCAAACACTCATGTCCGACACACAGTGGTTATGTTTCCTTCAAGAACATTTCCCAGTCAAACAATGGAGGGAGAAAACCCCACCCTGTCTGAAGACTACAGAACCTGTCTGAACTTTTATAGCAAAGTACCAGGAAAAAAACCCCAAAGCAGCCAGTTTTTGATATCCAGACTGCAGATCAAAACAGCTAGTCTGGTCCTCCCATCGCTCTTCCAACTTAACAACAGGACAGAAGCAGGTACAGTATGAGTATTCTGCAAAGTCAAGCATAAAGCAGAGGCAAGAATACATGCCCAGCTTTAAAGAATGTGAACATTCATAAGTTAATATTCAGTAAAAGAATGCACCTGAATGCATGCAATGCTTCGTCTGAACAGCCATAATGTGCTGTTTCAGGTGTGTTCACACAACAGCCCAAGCAATCCTGCATGTCAGAAAAGCAATACATGCTCTGTTGTTAACAGCAGAGGACAGAATAATTTTTCAATACCTCCTATCCAAAACTGAGCCTAAAGAGAGCCAGATCAATTTCTCCCAGCTCAGTTCTAACAGCAAGGAAAATCAAAATATCCCTAAACAGGTGCTCTTCAGATACACTCAGAATGCCAAGTGCCCAACAAGGGCTTTCATTAGTTCACATCAATTACATATTACGTGTCCTCAAAAGCGTGTTATCACAAACACAAAATAAATTACTTTTTTAGTTGAAAGAAAATAATACATCATAAACTGAAGAAAAAGTTAATCTTCTACAAATATGAACCAACACTGGGCTCAAAACGCAATGTGAAACAAGTCTGACAAGGCTATACTATATCTAGTCCACACAAGACACTTGCAAATGCCTCAGAAAATCAAAAAATTGAGAAAAAATTACAGAAAAATCAGGCTTTAACCTGGTAAAGCAATTTCACAAGATTTCGTGAATTTTTTTTTACATTGGACTATATTTGTGGATGGACCTCGATGTCCAACTATCACATATATTAAATACAACTCTACATTAAAAGGGTGCTTTGTTGTTGTTTTGTTGATATCTCAAAGCTACCAGCTGAAAGGCTTTCTTTTGGCACTGTGCACTGTAAGGCAGCCCTAGCAAGGAGCACACAAGATGTTCTTTCCTTAGTTAGGAGCGTGAACAGCTTTTACATGCATTTCAGACTACAAATTCCTTTTTAATTGAAAGTATCCCATCACACTTTTTCAAGACAATACTCTCTAATCTCTCCTAATCAGCTGCAACTGACTTCCTTGCCTGGTGATTTATCCTGTCTTATTTCTATCCCCAGACACAGAGATTTTAATTTCTGTGTATGAATTTCATGTTCTAAGCTAACATGGAAAAACAGCAGGCCACTGCCAGATTGTGTGCAGGACTCACTACAGAGCCCTCCAAATTACGGTGGGGTGTTGCTGCATATAGAGAGTCTACTCACTGAAAAGGAGCTATCAAATTTGAAAAGGAACTACAAAACATAATTTATTAGAAAACAGCTCTGAATGCTGTAGTTTGCCTGCTCTTAATGTCCCCCAGTGCACCACATGTCTCAGAATACTAAAAGCACAGACCCTTAGGACTTGCTTGTCCTAATTATCACAAAGCACGCAGCTTATCTAAATGCCTGAATAGCAACAAAATATGGCATTGAATACCAGGCTTTCAGGTCTAGGCAGGCCAAAAAGAAGTAGGTTCATACCTCCAGGATCTTTGTCTGGATTATACTCCAATGCATTGCTGCAGATCAGGTCAATGTCTGTTAGAAAATCCTTGGCTGTTAAGTAGTTGTGTTTATCAATTTTGGTTATTACTGTTGATAGGTCCATTGGCTCTTTGATAACCTCAAGGTAATCTGAAACCTATAAACAAACAGCACACAGAAATGACACAGGAGCATATGCACTCTTACTGAACACTGATAATCACATCTTTATAACTTGGATTCATTCCACATGCTTAGCTCTAAGACATTAACTAAACATTTTGATTGCTAAGCAAATTTATGTTAAAAATTGAAGTTTTATCAGGCTAAAAAAATAGGCCTTTCAAAGCTGTTTTTCTTCAAGAGCTCACCAATTTATCTTTCAAAATTAATTAAACAGTATTTTTGAGGCAATACACTTTAATTTAAATGTATTTTTCATTTTAGGCTGATTCAGTTAGAGATTTTTATAGTGCTATAACACTGTCATGTACTAAAAAGGCAAAAACCATCAGCCTAACTTGAAGCCCTAGGAAAAATTAGGGAAGTGGTATTTTGTTCACTTTGAGGGTAAAGTTCTCATTCAACTCAACATACAAATTATCAGTTTTTAAATGCCTTCTATTAAATAGTTTCCTCAATCACTTGTTAAACAAAGAAAAGTCAGGTTTTATTGGTTGCAGATGTTAGACTGGCTGTACAGAAGGACAATCTAAAGAAAAAGCCTTGTGTCACAATTTACTATGAGCTTAGATTGTAACTGGAGATTCAGCAACCACCAGGGTATATTAAAAAGTGTTTAACATAATTAATAATACAAAAAGGGTCTCATGTTTAATAGCCAAATGAATCAGCACAGCTACTGTAACAAAGTTCACCAAAAAAATCCATGAATTTGTTATTTACTTCAAGGAAAAAAAATATATATTTTAATGTTTCAGTGTGATTTAGATTAGAATTAATTAAAAACACTGGCAGCCTCTAAAACAGTACTGCATTTTTTTCTTTTGAAATCACCCACATACGATGGTCACTGCCAAAGCACTTAAGAGTTAAATACATATTCAGATCAAGCCATCATGTCTCTGTAAGATTTTTTTAATACAATGCCTGCAGACATATATTACAATATAAACTAACATTAATGCATTACTTCAGTGGACAGCAATGTGTCACCTAATTCCTTAAATACAGACACTGAAATTTATTTCGACAAATTAAGATGGCAAAAATTTTCTGTCTTCCTTTATGGAAATATGATGATATCTGGTTCAGGGATTGGAAAGCCAAGTCACAGGCTTCCTTTCCTTGTTAGCCCAGCATCAGAAAACCTTCACTGGAAGTTGTAAATATTGCTGCTGATTTAGTCAGGAAAATTCTTGACTTATCACACAGCAGCATTCTCTGCAATGCAAGCAGGAGTGGAGCAAACCTAAAACATTTTCTAAGAAAGTCAAGCAGACAGGCTGTTGCAGAAAAGGCTAGTCCTGTGCTTAAAGACAGCAGGTGGGACAAAAAGGATTACATTTGATTTCTGGTGCTGTGATATATTAGCAGGGTTCTGGCAAATCTTCAAATAACAAATGCACATTCTGCTTCTCTCTGTCTACAAAACATGGACAGTTACTTGTTCTTTCTCTATGTGCCCTCATTTATCTAAGTTTAGACCACAAATTCTCGACAGAAAGGAACTACCCGACAAGTATGAAGAGTTTCCTACAGTAATGGACCTCCCAGTTTCCCAAGAAAAATCAAACCAAATTACTGCTCAGACCGTGCTCACACTGTAGGTTGCCACATTAAACAGCTCACCAGGCTTTCAAAAACAGTCAGCTATGGCACACTATGGACAATCAGATTAAGAGAGGACTGCATCAGCCCATAAAAGATGCCTGTTCCATCCTGCAAGGAATTTACACTCCAAATCTGCTTTTTACAGCGCTGTACTTCTGTTGTTCCATATTCATATTTTAATATCTCCCAAAAGAGATGCTTCTCTCTTCAGAAGCAATTAGAATTTTTTTTTTTTTTTCAGTTAGCAAGCTTGCAAAGTTTGCAGGGGGCCAGCATCTGATCTCAAAGTCAGACCAAACACAATCCCATTCATACAGCAGCACCTGAAAATATATTTGCAGATCGAATTGTCTCATCAGTTAGGTGTGTACAGTCCATAATCGACCAGTTAATGCCTTATAATGTGCTACCATCTGTGATTAATGGCATCCACAAGCATTACTGCTGAAATTATGCAACAATACTATTAATGCTGAATGCATTACAGAACACAGATAACTTTCCCAATATTATCATGTTTATTATTACAATGCTGTAAAAGCTTTTATTAAAGAATTATATTTATGGTTTGAAGTATTTCAGGAGCACTGGCAGGGATAGGAGTGTTAGCATTTTAAAATAGTGGTTTCAGTTTAAAAATGTACAGGAATGCAAAAGGTTTTTCCAAGGGTCACTGGTAATAGAACATGCTTCAATTCCTTGCAACATGGACAATGAGGCTGTGACTGCATCACCAGCTAAAAATCAGCATCTTAGATTGGAAAGATCATGGATCAAGCATCTAATTAACTTAATCATTTCCTTTTTAAAATTTGTATTATTTTCTACTATTTCCAATTTCATTGTTTGCACATTACTGAAACAAGACCTCTTCAATATCCACCGGTTTGCTGAAGATGTTAAAACGTTTGTCTGTGGCCAGCCTCTTGGTGACATCCCTGAGAAACAAGCGCAGCTCCCGCAGGGTGTTTTCCTCCTGGTCCTCCATCCGCTGCTTCTCCGCTTCCGACAGCTCCCGGGCAGGACACGGCAGTGCAAGAGGAAGAACTTCCAGGGCACGAAGAGCTAGGGAAAAAACCAAGAAGTCAGACAATGGAAACATTAACAACACAGGGGTTCTTGGGATTATGCCACTCCCAATTTCATTATTTGTATTTAATATGCATCATGGATCTAACTATCACTGCATCATGGACCCCATCTTGGACCCCAGCTCTCCATCTTCCACAACTGTTAAGTGTAACTATGACATTTATTCTGGGCACTGATTAATGCTGTCACATGGTAATTACACTAACTGTTAATTACCCACACCTTTTGAAAAAGGAAAATAACACAAAATAAAACATTAGGATCACATTATTATTGGTTTTACTGAAACTTAGTTTACCAGGCTGTTTCCTTCTTGGTGGCGGCATTGCTGCCTCATCAAGAATTAAGCCTTTGAAAAATCTCAATCTGTCTTCTTCACTTGGTCTTTGAATATAAAAAACCTCTTCATACTGGATTCTGAAAATACATTTCACCTAAAAGAAAATAAATAAATAAAATTGAGCCACCACTGAAAAAGATCTAAACAATGACCATATTGTAATACTAGTCACAAACTTTTCAAAATCAGTCACAGGAATAAATCTACCTAAAGCTGTGTTCACAGTAAAGGGAAAATACATACTTGTATTTCTCACTGCATTTTCTACAGTAACAAAACTTGCAATATCCCATGATCCTAACAATGGCAACCCCAGCAGTAAAAGGAGAATAAAAGGGCAGGAGAAAAAAAAAAGTCAAATAAAATGTTGAGGAGAAAAAACAGGAACCCTCCCCCATCCTGAGCCTCAGAAGCTCAAGGTCAGGCCTTGAGACTAAATCTGCATTTAATTATAATGGAGTCATTTGTCAAAAAGAACAATTGACAAAATGAACAATTTTGTCTTCTCAGCAGAGTAACATGGAGCTTATGAAAGTCAGTAATATGGACGCACGTCCCTCATTAAGGAAAATTATTAACGTTCAATTATTATTACATTTTCCATTTGACATATTTTAAATTAAGTTAGAAAACCACTACAAAACAAAATGATTTTACATGATTAAAACATTCAGAAGAGCACAGAACTCCCTAACAATGCCTCCTTCCACAATAAACTTACCTCTTCAGGCAATTCACTAAACATGGACTCAGAGGTAGATAGTAGAAATATAGGTGAGAAAGATGGTATATCTTGCAGCAAAGTTAGGAAAGTAGCTCTCACAGTTTCACTGACAGCTTCCCACCAATCACCAATATGAGGCATGTAAACTATACTTGGTACTGTTCTTCGAGCTTCACGAAAGATCTAATTAAAAGAAACAGTGGTATTTAAGCTAAGGGACTAATTGTTACTGTCAGTTGCACCAAAGTTCTTGTGCATTAGAAAATGACTCATGTTTGTGGTATTTTACAGACAAATGTTCCAGCAGAATAGAATTATCTCAAGACTTTATAAGCAAGTGTTTGTGACTGTTAGCTACAGCATTCAATCATTTTATGTCAATGTGCCAGGGAGACTACAAAGCAACTACTTTGTTTTTAAAATATGTATGTTTTAAAAGCTTGCTACGACTGAACAATCAAGATGAAAATTAAACTGTTTTGCAATCCATGCAATATTCACCACAAGCTATTCTGAAATGTAAAACATTTAAAACTAAGCAAATGAACCTATAACCACAGCACACCAATTCATACACAAGTGAATAAAATGAACGTCAGGCACTGAATACCCAGATTAAACTTACTTAGCACTATGCATGTGATGAGGGGGCAGGTTGAAAATGTAATTACATTCACTAGTCACTGGAGAGATCTCCATCACCCTCTAGAGACCTCTTTATTTTAAACAGGAAAATAGAAGGAGCCTATGAAAACCTGGATTTTAAGTTACACTCCAGCTGGCTGCCTTTATATTGATGCAACCAGAATTACTTAATTGACTCATTACAAAGGAATCTGAATTGTCACCTGTGCACATGACTCTTCAGGCGTTTTGGCACTGACTGAATAAAGAGCTGGCAGGTCGAGCCTGTGTACGGAGAATTTTTCCAGGGTGTGCAATAGTGCTGGAGCAAGGTGCGAAGTCTGACCCGAACCTCTTTCCCCGCAGAGCAGTAATCTCGGTCTGTAAGAGGTTGGCTGGTGATAAGCTGACCTGCAACAGAACAGTAACAAAAGTCAATTAACATGCCAATGGCATCAATGGATGGATATACAGGAGATATTTTAAAATTTCTAAGACTTTCAGTAATGGGTAATTGCCTCCTCCAACAGCCTAAAAAGATTCAGCTAACTCGACTATCCCTCAACACTCCCTCAGGTGCCAATAACTCAAGATTTGTCTTATCTTTGGTTTCACAACCATTTAATTCAAACTCATCTGTGTGAAGCTATGCATATATTAAATTCGTTAGAATTTTCATTATAACCAGTTTATTTAAACCTAATTCCTTGATCACATAAAAAGACTTACTGGACATCCAGTAAAGACAGCAATTTAATGATGCCTAGCTCAATCCTAACTACTAACGTATCTCTTCAGTAGCCTCAGGAATCCCAGGACAATCCTTTCATCCCTTAAGTGTTGCCCAAGATTTCCAAGAATATCACTGAACATTTCAATAGTTTACTTATTTAAGAATAGGACCTGAAGTAGGGTTGAATAAAATCACTATGCATCGTGTATTTTAGCGTATTTGTACACTTCTATTCAGTAGACTCCTGGACAGAAGGAAGATTTTAAAGAAAAACTGCAAAGGTAAATTTATTTTTTGGTTTTTTGTTGTTGAGAAGAAACTCTAAGCAGTCCATACAAGGGCATTTCGTACTTTGTGTTTGTTACTTTCTTTTGGGTGTTTTTACCCAGTTTTATGGACAAATGAGACACAAAGGAAAAAGCATTAAGTTTTTCCATTAAAAGTGTTTTCCATTTATAGAAAACTAATTATGAAACAAGAAAGTATTTAATTAATTTGCATTTTCTCTCATTAAGGCATTTCTATCTGCCCATCAGTGAACTTGGGCAGTGGAACAAGACTTGCTGATATTACTTCATCTTAAACATTTTGGAACAGTGATGAACACTGCTGACCTTTAGCAGTGGTGATTACACACACAGATAACAATTAAAATTGCTCAGAAAATAGACTAAGGGAGGCTTACATACCTTACATACATGCAAAAATAAACACAGTCTTGAGGTTCTTTTATTTAGACACAAAGCCACACAAGTATGTATTGTTGTTTTGGGTTTGACTTCCCCCTTCCTAACCTCACAACGAGAGCTTAAATTTGGCATTAGGAAACTTAACTACATCCCTCCAACTGTTTGAAATTAAATCCTTGTTTTTAAGCTTAGATATCCATAAATTCTGTTCTGGCATTATTATTTAGCACCAAAAATTTCGCAGTTTTCCACAAGATGGCTCTACTAAACAGTACCACTAATGAGCAGTTTTTCTAACTTCATTTTCTCTTTTCAGCAAACTCCCTGCAGAAACCACCACACAAAGTAGTCTAAAACTATTCTTAACACAAAACAAAGAAATGTTAATTACTGTAGCCAGTCCAATTCATAGAGGAAACACTCATCCAAATTTCACACATATTTTCTAAACTCCTGTTTTCCTGAAACTTTCCATGAAAAACAAAGAAAGAAGCACTGAATGCATTCATTATAAACAATGCTTCCAAACAGCTGCATACACCAAAGCTCAACCACACTTTGGACCAAAGCACACAATCTCTCCAAAATATTCCTACATACATCTCTTCTCAGTTCTTAATCTTTCAAATCAAAGTAGTTTGTTAAAATTAAGAATTCCTGTTAACATCCTTACTTCTAATCTATACTTGCCTACTGAAAAATATTTCTGATTCCTGTGTGTAGGATGTGGCCTTTCTCAAGAACACCCCCACATCTAAAACTCTTGTCTGTGCACTTACATGTTTCTATTACAGAACACCACTGCCACCCCAAAGCCAAAAGAACAACTTTCTTAGCTTTCCTGATGTAAGAATCTCCTGGTTTTATCTATCTAGTTAAATGCATTTAGAGAAACACTCACATTGTAAAATGAAGGTAGGGTTTATGTATAGCAGCTGATGACTGTTTCTTTGGTGATCCTGAGTGACAGCTCGTCTCAAAAATTGATGAAGCATTCTCATCTTCACTATCATCTAATATTAGACTTGGTACATCTGTTTCAAGAGATGTATTAATTAGAACTTTATCACTTCTAAGTACATGTACAACAAACAAGACAAGATATTACAATTTTCTTTGTGTCAATTATAATAAATCTTCAAATGTAGAAGAAATTAGTTAAAACTGTCTAAGTATCAGACTTCAGAATAACAAGTACTTATTATTTCAAAGACCAAAACAAATTAAATACTGTAGAAGTCTAATCATAATTACAATTTATTTTTTTAAACAAACAAGCTAAGCAACTTCTCAAATATTAAAAAGTTTAACTTGTTATGAAATGCTTCCTTCGGGTTTATTTCACAGCTAGAAGTTTTTTCAAGGGTAAAGCTATAAAATCTGTAATTCCTCAGACTACACAGAATTGTGTAATTATTTACTTGTTCCAAGTGTCCAAATTCTCACAGGTATACTTCTTCCAAAATTATTCTCAGCATGACTACCTAAACAATGTGTGTTTATGACTAATTGTTTTCCACCCTCTGATAATCTGCTGCAGAATATCAAATCACTTTTTATCAAAATCAGTTCAATGCATTCCATATTCATATACTATATACCTTTACCTATGTTAATTCCTTTGCTAACATGACAGCACAATGAACTGAGTACTTTCTATACAGACCTTGAAAAACAAAAAGCTGAAAGACTGATTATATTCACAAGATACACTGCAGGGACAAACAACTGCAAAAAATACTAATATGGCACTAAAACAAAACAACCAGGTATCAGTTGAAAATCAGGTAAATTAGCTCCCAGAGCTGCAATGGGATTCAGAGTTACCGATATGATTTGATAATGGGAAAGAACTGCTGCAAGATCTTTACTTGCCCCAGGAAAGGAGTTGACTTGCTTTTGCCCTATGCAAGGCCACTCGTTCTCATTTCCACAGGGAAGGAAGTCTGCAATGATGGGATGAAATCACAGCTACTCAGCAATAAAACAGAAGCACTGCAGAGACCAGGCCTGATAAGCAATAAAACGCTCTGCAATGGATGGACAGTATTCCTGAAAGCAGCCCAGAGTCACTGTAGCACACTGCTGCTCAGGACAACCACCAGACATCCCAACAGCAGCTCAAGCTGGCCACAGTCACTTAGGAAAAGGGTCTGCTGTGAAATGAAAGTGGGAAATACAGAGAGATCCAAGTGTTATTCTCAAATACACAATCCACTGTATGATTTGTCATATTTACATGAGGCAATGGCACAAGTAGGTTCTGCTATACTGATCAGATGATCACCAGAGGACAAAGGAAGCACCTTCAAGGTAGTGTTAAGTGTTGGATAGAGGTGCTATCTAAGCCACAGGAAAAATCGTCCCAGGGTTCCAGGAAAAATTGTTAAGAGACAACAAAGGTACCCATCAGCTGTGTGATGTAAGAAACTGGATTCAGAGTAGGCTGGGCAGGAATGATAATTGGCTGGCATGGGATGAGGATGTCACACATCCCTTGTCAAGTTATGATGCCGTCACACACTTGACAATCATTCCTCAGGGAGGGAAGATGAAAAAGGCTTGTAGACCCCAAGGAGTGGCCAAAAGCTAATCCACAGCAAGAAAACACAGCCCAGAAGCTGCTGGATATTTAGCTAAAGCCTAAGGATGGAGACCTCCAAATCAACTGGACATGGGTCTTCTACCTCTGGGCTCACTGCAGTCTCTAAAACAGACAGGATTTTCAGTATACCAAATGTAGGCATAGCTAAGTCCTATGCTCATGCACTGGACACAGCTTGCTCTTCCAAAAATACACAGTTATTTTAAAAGGCAGCCCATCTTTTAATCCCAAGCATCAAGTCTCTGTGACATCCTCTGCTCAAGCATCTGACTCACTGAATTACACTGAATTACAAGAAAGAGGAATTTTTCGTGAAGTGCAGAAAACTTGATGTGCAGATTTCAAGCACACCTGTAAGCATGTGCTATATACTTAGCTTTGAATTCAAGAAAATTTGAAGCCCTATTGCATAATCTACATTTACAAATCATTGTTGTATCTGAAAGTGGATTTTTCTGGTTTTAAAAAATATTAAGCTTTTTAATCAATATTTTCTTGGATTTAAGGGGGTAAGAAAAAAACCTAAGGAAATGTAAAAAGAAACCCTAGCTCACGCATCTTCAAAATCATTTATCTACAAACAGTTAAAACTACTCATAGCACAAATTATCTAGCAAAACTACTACTTAAATCAATTAAAGCTTACCAACTCAATTTGTTACTAGTAATGAGCACTAATAAATAGGAATGTAAACCAAAGAAAATATTCTGAACTTAGACTAATTCTTCAACAATAGTGACAATCTCTAAATTGGGTGATACCAACAGGTTAACAGTATACAGAGACTTAAGCATCTTAAATAACTTTGGTTACAATCAAGGGAGCTCAATAGGATCTAACTGCAGCTGCAAGCCAGCTCATTTCCCTGTACCCACCAGCACAAGCTCCCAGGCCCCATCTCTGACTAACCCCAACACTTGTTAAAACCTCCAGCTACCCCACAGTCAGCAGAAGACACATAAATACATCATTTTTGGATGAGTTTTCTGGCTAAAACAGTTTAACAAAGGACCTGATGTACTCAAGCAAGTGGAAAGGATAGAGCAAAAATGCACAGCTGGTCTGGAGAACTGCAGCAGCCAGCACAAGGATCAGCTTAAGCTGCCTGGGCTGCAGGCTGAAAGTGTGCTCTGAAACAGGAATGAGAAGAAAGTCATGGCTGTCACAGATTTGCTTTATGACTGGGTTGTTTTCAAGTTAATCTCACACAACCCCAAGTACTGTTTACAGAGTCGGGGGGTGAGAGTGATCCCAGATTAGAACAGTAGACTACATCAGAATAAACAGATATCAAACCCAAGGTATCTTGTTCAACATTTAACTTGCAAAATTTGACCAGGGTAATTATTAACATATATCTCAGAAGAGTTGGGTAAAAAAATCCAGAACTTATTGACTCATTGCCAATCTAAAAACTCAGTCACATTCCTTCTGATTCCCTGCTTCCTTGCTGCACTCACACTGCTCCCATTGCAGCAGGTTTCTGGCATTCACTGACCCCTTAGTGAGTTGATTTTACTCACTAATTTGGCAAAAAAAGCTAACTTGACTAAACAGCAAATAGTTCTCCACTTGCTAAGCCAACAGAATCAGCTCAGAGGATCAGGAGTGCACCAGGCCAGTTCAAGGAGACAGAAGCCACAGGACTTTCTCCTAAATCAGCATATGACCATTACATAGGGTCAAGTATCTCAGCTAAACATCTGCTGAGCTGTGAGCCCCTCAAAGCTTCTGCACCATCAGCATGCAAAGGACTGGGGACAGCTAACCAATGTTCAGGACAGAAGCACCAGTTTCAGATCCTCATCATCTGAGCAACATTATCTCACTGTTTTTTGGTTTTTGTTTTTTTTTTTTTTTTTTTTGTTTTTTTTTTGTTGTTCTGACCTTTAATTATGCCCCATCATTTCTTGTATTTAAATTGTAAATTACTGGTGAGTTCTTTTTTTGGATGGCCCTCACACCCATGGGACCTTGCTCTATATAGATCAAGTCATTAGATTCTACAACAACTTGGAATCAGCAAAAATAATTATGCAACATCCAAGCAAACTGTATTTACACCCTAAGAACAGTGATGCAAATTCACATCAGATTTAAGGCTAGATGGAGAAGAATGCCAGCTGAAATACTGGCAAATTGAAAAACTGAAACAGCATTTACAAAAAACCCTAAACCACATACCTTCACTTTTGTCACCCTGGCTGAATTCAGCGTGAGGGAACACTTTGTGTAGGACCTCCAGGAGCTTGGTGAAGGTCCGTTCCAAGAGTGGCCTGATGACAGGGGACAGCGCGTGTCCTGAGGAGGTCACAGCCCGTTGGGAAGCAGGCACAATGTTCTGCATTGCATGGTAGAAATCCTGCGCGCTGAGAACTACTGAGGAAACGTCCAGCTGGAGCTTCTGACTGCTCATGTAAATCTGGGGATAGCGGCGTCTCAGGGCAATCAAGGCAGCCTCAGTGCAAAGTGCTTTTATGTCAGCTCCACAGTACCCTAGTGCACACAAAAACACAAACACCTCCCATGAAACAGCACTGCTGTGCCACACATCTCAAACATGCATCCAGCTAAAAACAAATCAGTGATAATTGTCAAGGTCCACAAAGCATCTGCCAAAAGGTATCAGGTCATAATCTGGTGACAGTGTTGTTTACCAAGAAATTAGACAGGTTTACTAAGATATACTAAGAAATTAATTCCACATGGAGGTTAAAATTACCTACATTTTCACTATATCATATGATACATAGTGTGTTTTCAGTTACCCAGTAACTATTTGCTGGGTTATAGGTCTGTTATTGCTCTTCTTTTCCCTTAATACTGTCTAAAGTATGTGTGCAATTTTAACAGGCTAGTCCCTCTCCTCCTTTTTTCTTTTAATACCTCTACATGAATATATTCTTTAATATCAAAGTAATTTTGTTACACTGAATAACACCAACTTTAAACTTCTACAGTCTGAGAAAATGAGCAGTATAAAGAAAAATGTTTCATGAGTAGAATATGGAAGAGATGAAATCTCTTGTTATAGAAAGCATACTCTGGATTCTTGGAAAAATGTTAACTTCTACTACCAAGAAAAATGTTTCAGACTTTTTAAGAGTTTCATAACTTTATTAAAATGACCAAAAATAGAAATTAAAATGCATTAAAATTTTAATTTAGCCCATCTTTGTAAGTACCTACAGGTGGCTACCTATAATTGTTTAATCATCATAACTGAAAAACATAGATCTGATAATTATGAAATACAGAGAGACTGAATACCTCTGAGTCTTTTGCAGTACTAATGATTTGGGGGTTTCCCCCAGGGCTAGAAGTTAGATTTCAAGTTTTTCCATCTCTCTCAGCAAGAGACATTAATACGCCTCTGTATTTTGAGGCACCATAGCTCCATCTTTCAAAAACTGTAAAACAATATTCCAGTGAGGAAAGTCATTTAGACAATTAGTCACCATAGGAAAACGTGTTGCACTAAGGTATTGCCATATAAAAGTTCATGGGTTTGTAATGAAGTGTTTATAGAAGGTAATTAATCAATTCTTTAGTTAAAATTATTCCTCCTCCCCACCAAGTCTTACACCATTTGCAATTTTTCTACTCTATTTTTGCATTAAGATGAAGGAGGGCAGGTTTAGATTGGATAATAGGAAGAAATTCTTTACTATAAGGCACTTGAACTGGTTGTCCAGAGAGGCTGTGGGTGTCCCATCCTTGGAAGTGTGCAAGGCCAATCTGGATGGGACTCAGAGCAACCTGGTGTAGTGGAAGGTGTCCCATGGCAGGGGGTCGGAACTAGATGAACTTTAAGGTCCCTTCCATTGCAAAACATTCTATCATTCTATGATTGGTCTTTTGGCAGCACCAAGTCCCAAAACTGATGCCTGCCTTGCTTCCCTCTCTTTAGCTTCTGATGTTCTTTCAGTGCTGCTAAAACACTGAAAACATGTATTTTTACAAGACCCATACAGCAATAAGGAACAAAGCTGATTCCATACACAGTGTTTAAAAACAAAAAAGGACACAAATAATATGGAAGACAGACATCTTTCTATCCCCATCTTTCAGATATATAAATTTGGGGGATAATAATAAAAGATACCCACTTTTCAGCTATGAAGATGACAAACTGGATAAGACCTCAAATTGCATCTTTCTTATATATACTTGAAAAGAATAAAAAATAAAAAAAAGCAAAACAAAAGTAAACCCAGATTGAAGATCACCATAAATATCTGATGATTCCTGCAATTTTTAAACCAAGCCTTGTAATTTTATGAAAAGGTTAGTAGCTATAACTGTGTAAATTTGATGAGTCCACACCATGACTGTTATCTAAAATATATGTAGCAATTCATATTCCCAAGTTACCTTGAAATAAATACACATTACATTTGAAATATGTTCAGATATATGTACTATATTAATCAATAGGCAAAGAATTGTTTTCAGGACTAAAATTATGTTGTTTGGGGTTTTTTTTAATCTTTCATTTAACATGAATTCCAAACTATGCAGACACACTCCAACCATGTGAAACTATTAGACAGTAGCTACAGGTACATCAGAGAAATCAAACCAGGGTTCTAAATTTTGCTTTGTTCTTTAGACATCAGGTATCACATTCCCATTTAAATTGGTCCACTTTTCATCCAAAAACCACACTAGATCAAACAAAAAATGAGTGTGGGGAACACTAAACGAAAGCTGAAATCAAAGATGTGCTGGAGATACACAGTACCCTGAATGCCTGTCATCTTAGAAACTAGTTTAGTATCTTTGTGACAAAAGATTCAGCAGCTCAGGAGCTTTATCCTTCCCAACTTTTCTATTAACAAATGCTGTAATATTGCTTTCTAACAGTCATTTTAATCACCGCTTGTACATCTCTAAAGAATTGCAAAATTAGGAAATAATAGCCTGTGGCCTATTTTTAAAATTAAATTCTCAGGTGATCAGATGCACAATTAGTCTCTATTTCTACTTCTCATTTCTCAGGAGCAATTACATTTGAAGACTAATAATTGGTGTCTCTTTTTGAGGGGCTCTCTTGTGCATACTGTACATCCATTTCAGTGACAGGAAAACTGCAAAAATCCTGTACCTTGTGAAACATTAAAGAGCTTTTTATTTCTAAGAAGCAAATGTACACTAAGAGGAAGAAAAACATGAGTGAAGTATTGTCAAAGCAAAATAAAATGTATCATGCCAAAAGTAAATAACCTGAATTAATTTTTACCCAAATTGACACAGTAATGTAAACTCAGGGTTCAGTGCATTTGCTTCCATTTATGAAGCATCTCACAAAAGAAGTTCAATTTGCCAGCCAAATGTACTGGCATATCTTAACTTAGAAGAAAATGAGGATTCCTGTCAAGTAGCCCATTTTCTTCTACCCAGCACCACCACAACTCTGCTAAACATTTCTGAAGTACAGCTTTCAAAAAGCAGGACAGCAAACAAGTGGATTCTTATCTTGGTTTCCAAAGGATGTACTTTGATCATCAAAATTTTCCAGCCATCCTCTTCTATCTCTACTGTGCAGAAATTACGTCCTCTTTAAAATTTTTCTGCCTAAAACCCACAACAAAGTGCTACTGAACTGGCTGAAGCATTTAGGTGAAAAATCTTGACCACTTCTTCCACTTCATGTTGTGCAACTCCCTACAAAACTCCCAAAATGACTGCAAGGAAAGAGCGTTAGCAAACAACTCAGCATGATGACAGAGATGAAAAGTTACTACTAGGCTTATTTTTAAAAATTGTGAAAAATATGAAGAATAATGCCAAAATTTCCCTCTCCATCATTACATGAGGATGGGGAAGAAAAATCTAATATAGTATCATTTTGCCACAAAATGTTCTTGCAATAATAAGCACAGAATAGAGTATTTTTAACAAGCACCTTGAGCATGATAGTTTGCTTCTTTAGAATTCTATTTAACATTATTTAAATAACCCTCACTACATTGTAAAAAGATTCATCTGCAAGATGCCAGATGGAGGAATTCACATTTTTTTAGTTTCTAATACATTTTATTTCCTGCAAGACTGAGCTCGTAGGTGTCTCTCTACCTACAGAAAGTTACCATTCAGAACAAGGGCATAAGCACAAGAGAGAAAAAAGGATTTATAAAATTCAGGGTATCTGGGACCCATCTCCAGTAAGGAGAAAAAACATAGTAATTACGTGTGTTTACTGAAGATACTAATAAGAAATGAGTGTGGGGTCTTCTGAGCAATGCTGTGCTCTCCCCAAGCTGCTTCACTTCATCTCACACACATTGCAGTCATGAGGCCATTCAGAGAAATGTAGTCGTTAATTCTCACAGACAGAGAAATCCACTAAAAGGTTGTAAACTGTAACACCTGGGACAAAAATCAACCCTCAGGAAAAAACCTGTTTTTTCAAGTCCTGCAGCTTTTCCCTTCCAATTTCCTTCTAATTACACCCCTGGATCTTAAGAAGTTTTGAGTTGCACATACACCTGCTTCCTCAAAGTCATTTGTTTTGGGAGTATTTCAGCAGTTTTCTTCATTAGGATCCAAAAGCTTGGAGTTAACTGTTGTCAAGTCTGCTGAACTGGAGAGAGGTATCAACCATGCTGTGCCAAAAGCCTGGCAAGTCTAGGCAGCTTTTACTTGGGGAAGAGGGGATGTTGGTTTTTTTTGGGGGGGAAGGTTGTTTGTTTTTAAAGAAGACCTGCACAGAAGAGGAAACAGCAGACAGGTATAAACTGTACCACAGACATACATGTGTGCCAATGAGTCTCCCTGGTAATGGACACAAAGAATCTGGAAAGTCTGTTGCAGATTTCACTTATAGAAATGATGAGGCAATCTCAAGGTGAAGAAGATACACGAGTCTTACTTCAGCCATTTTGAAAAGACTTTGTAATAGTCAAAAGATTTTCATCTGGGATGTATGGAAACACTTAAATTCCAAGGTACAGCCTGGAGACAATCAAGTGTACAGTAGCTGGAGAGTAGGAAAGCCAAAGAAAACAGAAAAGGGTATTTCTTTTTGTTAGCTGACTTCCACAGAACTGACAGGCTTTATGGAGCACAGAGAATGTCTTCCAATCAAATGTACAAATGGCTTTCTCTACTGTCCAATATTTTAAAATATTGTGTTCTCAATGAAAAAATGAAGTGAATTTTTAAAAAAATATCTGTGCTTTTTTTCCCCACCTATTCCCCTCTCTCCCACTAAGCAGCACCACGTCTTTGCACAAATCAAGCAGATTTTACATGAAATGGATTTGTCATGTACTGTCTTATACCAGGAAAGCTTAAACTGGAGGTTGCTGGATAGTTATGTTTTCTCCTCACCAGAAGATGTTGAGGTCTTTGTGCATCAAAAGCGGAGGGATGCTGCTTCGATGAGAGATGTCCCTGTGGATGAAGAGGATAATTCGGATGTACTGTAGCTGACTGAATGGACTGATGTTCAGTTTAAAGTTCTTAGGATTCCATGATGATAGATTCCGAAGCACAGATATTTGAGACTTCTTTTTCTGAGAACTTAAGTGCTTGTCCAAGCAGATAACTGACAGAGGATGTATCTTTGAATGACAAATTGTTCAGAAGATATTGTGGTGTGTGCTTTAGGGTCATTTCCTCTGTTAAATTCAGTATAAAAATATTTGGGTTTATTTCTGATTCAATTTAAGCAGCAGGCTTACTTGAACAACCAACCTCCATTCAGTACAGCAGGTCTTTGGGACCTCCAAAGGTGTATTTAATGTATTCATGGCGTGGTGCTTTTTTTTCTCCCCTACCTATTTCTACACTTAGAGGTTGTTCTGTGCTAGCAATCTGGAAAGAAAAAATCATCTTTAGAAAGGCTGGTTAGTTTGTTGGATTTATGTCAGAGGGGAGCATACCAGTCAGTAAAATACAAACAAAAGCCAGAAACCCCACACACAAGTACCAATTTTTTTTTCCTCAGTACACAGACAGAAAAACCCCAATCTCCCTATCTCTTTTGTAATATACTAACTTAATGGGAAGACTACCTAAAGATTCCAATTCCAACTTCATTTCGCTTTTCTTTCAGGATGTGCATCCTATATAAGGACACTGATGTTACAGAAAGGAAACACAGTTGTATTTTCAAATGACTACTAGCTACTCATTTTGTGTTTTAGTAAGACTGAAATGTATTTTGTTACAACAAAAAGAGTGTTGTTCAAAGTACAGAAGTTTAGAAAGGTAAAGATAAGAAAATATCTTGACACATTTAACATAAATCTTACACAGAAGAGAAAGCCTCTACAAGAAAGGTACTAACACCATTAACACTCACCAACACATTTTTCAGCCAGTTCTCCTAGGAAAGGATCTGACAATTTGGGGTTCCAATCCCTGGTATGAATTTGCAAAATGTGCTTTCGTGCCTGATCAAAAAAAAAAAAAAAAGAAAAAAAAAAGAAAATTAGCTAAAAAACTAGCAAGCCAAATCCATGTCATAGAAAAAAATATTATTTACTCATGTGAATCTATAGTTACTTTACACCTGCTTTTGATTGTAACTGATACATAAAATAGAACTTAGCACTCGAAAGTCTCTCAAGTGCAAAGCTTTTCCCCTCCTTTTTAATTCCATATATAAGCAGTACTTTCTTTCACCAGTTACACACTTTAATTTCTGTTTAACCAACATTATTGTACATGAACTGATCAAAACTCACGTTCTATTAGGAATTATCATAGTTTTACAATTTCATTTTTAATTACTACACCCATGATTAACAGGTTCTACAGTCAAAGGCATTACCAATTAATGTATTGCTGAGTAGCACAGCACATACACACGAATCCCAAAAACATTTCCCGCTAAAAGTTCTACAGAATCCAAATACATCCATCCATATACAAAGTAAATTTAATTTTAAGTATATTATACTCATGAAGTATTATGGGTTTATGTAAGTTTAGAATAAGGAACTGAAATATTTCTGTTGCCAATGTTGTAACGTCTAGCTGTGCATCTACTTTTTTTACATGCTTAGAAGTCTACAAGATTTAAAGTTATTATCTCTTACCATCAAGTTTCAAGCCCCCACATAGTTAGGGTTCATTATACAAATCCACAGTTTTTAGAGAAGCAATTCAGTTTATTGTGAATAATTTAGCTCTGTTTAGTTTTAGCTATATCCTGAAGATCTGAAGCTCAATACAACTTCATCTATACAATCTGTCTGTACTAAAATTGTCTTCCTAAAATTAAACACTCTTACAAGCAAGAATAAATATTTTTATTTCATAGGCTTGGTTGTCAGGAATTCAAATGTTTAATATACTAAAGATGTTTATTAATAAATCTCCTTTCCAGGTTTTACCTTTTTGTCTGGCAAGTTGAAAAGAAATTCCCTGTCAAAGCGACCAGGTCTCCTGAGTGCAGGATCTATAGAATCCAGTCTGTTTGTAGCACCAATTACAACTATTTCACCTCTATTATCCAGTCCATCCATGAGGGCAAGAAGAGTGGACACTATAGAGCTAAAAGAGAGTTTACAGAAAAAGATAGTATAGGAAACACTGCAAGACCTTTTGCATTTTCAAATACAACATTAATATATTCAAAATAAAGTTAAGCTACAAACAGGAGCATAACAGTTTCAAGTCTCATGTATTCCATTGACCTCCTGGTGTGCTGACCCTAAACTTCTGTCCTGTTTCTCTCAGCAGAGTGGATGGAGATAGACACATAAATACACCTACAGAATGACAGGTACAAGTGTGTTGCCATACAGAGCCCAGCAAAAACTGGGATCGAAAAAAGCCACGAAAAATTTCAGCCAGTAGCAAACTGTTGTAAAAAATTACACAATAGCAACACAAGATATGCTTGTACATCACACCATCTAGAATCAAAATCACAGGTGAGTTCAGTTCATTCATAGAACATGACAATTCATCACACTAAAACAACATTTTTTCAACTGGTTATTCTATTGGGCTGGTAACAGACAATCTGTTTACAGCACAAAACAGCAAACCAAGGAACGGCTGTGGAAATCTTGCAGTTAATAATGTAGTTGAAGGGTAATTGTCATTGCAATTCAATTCCCAGCAAATTACAGTCTGCCTGAAGGACTGAAAAGATGACTTTCTACACCAAAAAACCAATCTGTCCTTTCTAGTGTAAGTGAGCTTCAGAAAAACTAAAAACCTTTCCTGGGAAATGAGTAAAATTACATTTAGGAGTTTACCAAGATAATGTACCCTATACCAAGATAATGGCAGCATACAAGAAATATTACCTGTGAATCTGATCTTGTCTGCTAGAACGAACTGGAGCCAAGCCATCTATTTCATCAAAAAAGATTATAGAGGGTCTCATCAAGTATGCCTGATATGCAATAAATAAAACAAAAGTGGAATTCATTGTTAATTCCTAATTTATCCATCAACATTGAAAACTGGTTTCACTAGAAAGCATTAACATGCTAAACTAACACCTATATTGAGACATCTCTGTTAGAAAGTGTAAAGTCTGAAATGAAAACTGAATTTCCAACTCCAGCAGTGTTTCAAAGCAAAGCAGAGTGCAGTCTGCTTTGAGTAAGCAAGATGGCACCAGTGTACCAGATTTACTGTGTGCTGGACAGGTTAAAGACAAACACACACCTTACACTCAGTTACAGAAAGTATGATCTTATCTGCTCATAATATGTTGGTTTAGACATCTCTGTCTGACAACTACTTTTCTTTGAGCTACTGCATTTTATTGTTTTGTGTGACTCTCTGTTCTGCCCAACCTCTTCTAAGCCAGAAAAGAACACTAAGATAGACACACAACCGATCATGCACTCCTCTCTGTAGCATTTATCTTGAACATGCTAGTCAAACTCAAACTCACTGATACTTTTTTTTTCAATTTTTACCCAAACTGCTTCATTAATGGACAAGTCAAGAGACTTCTTTCTCTTAAGTTTCCCGAACAAGAAAAACTACTGTCAGCATTCCTCTATTCTTTTCATCTAAAAATGCCTTTTGGTAAATTCTTGCTCAATTTCTGAAAATTTACAATTATTTAGTTTCAATTGCAAATAACTTTGGCTACCTAAACCACAAAAAACAACATACAGAGAAATCATATGAAAAAAATACATTTTCTTCTAACCTGATCAAAAAGGAGTCGAAGCTGACGTTCAGATTCACCAACCCACTTACTGAGACAGTCTGCTCCTTTCCTCATAAAGAAAGCCACCTTTTTGTCTCCTTGACTGCATTCATTAGCTAGAGCTCTAGCTACCAAGGTTTTACCTGTTCCAGGAGGACCATAGAATAAACAGCCCCTGAAGATAAATGGATCAACACAGTCACAAACTTATTTTACGTCTCCTGAAAAACTCCAAGTCAAATTTTATAATGAAGACAGGGAGCCTGGAGAAGAAAGACTTAAGATCTCATATTATTATTTTGTGTATTAACATGACTTCATAAAATCTAAGTTTGTTTTATGCTTTCAAATCAGTAAAACTTTAATTTGTAAAGACTATTAATAAAAGGCATATTAAGTTTCCAAAGCATTCTTTTACATTTGTTAAATACCACCTCTTCAAATATTAGATCTTAGTTAACACCTTAATCAGTGTTTATTACTTCTTTGGAATGAAGTAATTAAGTGACAAAAATATCCCCAAATTTTCAATTTACTTAGATATCATGTACCCATATAAATCACATACCAAGATGTCTGATTAATAAATATTAAAATCATAGTGTAATATTATTGAGAGAAACATCAACATTTTGCTTGATCTAGTAAAATATTTAATAACACAATCAGAAAAAAAGGCAAGGTACTACTAAATAGAACGCATGAGAATACTTTCTTTAACCAAATCACAAAGTTTACCTTCCTACCACAAGAAAAATACACTGGGCTTTTTTAACTCTTCATCCTGCTTATTACATATTCTGATAGATAAGTGAGGTAGCAAACATGTAAATCTATTTGAGCTGTAAAACACTCGAGGGAAACAATCAATCTCCTATGTGTTTTCAATTCTTCAGAGCTTAATTAAAAAACAACAGTAAGAGTAAATACACCTACCTTGGTGGCTGAATTTTGAATTTTTCAAATATTTCTGGATAGAGAAGAGGAAACACTACCATTTCCTTAAGTGCAAGGATATGATGGCTCAATCCCCCTATACTATCAAAACACACCTTAGGGGGAAAAAAGAGCATACAAAGTTTACATTGTAACAGCTTTCCACAAAAGCACCTTTACTTATAAAACATTTGGAAACAAATTAGAAAAAACACTGCATTGATCAACAGGATTTCCCTGAATTTTGAAAGTGTGAAAAAAATAGTTGAGAAAGCCAGCTCTTGGCTGCCTACATGAGGCTTATGTGGTTTGCAAGTTAAGTGTGCCAGAGATGCCAGGACATCTACAGAGATCCAGCCTAAGTCCCAGAGGACATGCTCTGTAGTGCAAAGGAATAAACAGACAAAAGCTTTGGTAACGATAAAATAAAATCTAAAAGATCAGTGGGGTTTTTATACATTTACTTCAACCTCAATGAGAGGCTGTGGAGAATTCTGCTTATGCATAATTGAGGGAAGGAAGATAAAAAGCATTACCAAAACCCACCGATTTATCAACAATCATAGGGTCAACATCTGCCAAACTTGCCCCAACTTTCACACGTTCTCGAAGGATTCCACTAGCTAAGTCTTCTGCTCTGAAGTTTAAAGGCAGGCACCTGTTCAACAACAAACACCAAATAAATACTGTTCTGTTTACATTGCTTGGAGAGGAAAAACCAAGAGATGAAATGCCTTTTACTACATAAAGAGATAACCTTCCCAGATTGTTAAACAAAACTACCTTGTTTCCTTTTTTTTTTTTTTTTTTTGGTGGTAATTATTGTTACGTATCTGGAAGTTCCTTAACATAAAGCTAGCTTTATGCTTCCATACATATATTTCAAACTGAAGAACTAGGCTGGGCAGATTATTTTGATTAAACACAGAAGAAACATTATTTCCTTCCTTTAAGCCCCTACATAGATATTACATCAGGCCAACTACACAGTTAAAGGGAGGAAGAAGGGTACCAGTAAGACACAGGTTACACTCAAAACTACACTTCTGGTAGTTGTACATTGCTTGACTTCCTCACAATGGAAAAGGGAACAACGTGGCAGACAGGAAGAGACGGAAAAAAGATGAAGGAACTTTCTTTTTCTGCTGAACTTTCCTCCCTATGTATCTGTGCAGTAAGTAAAATTATTTATAGACCTTCCACTTCTAGATTACTGCTAAATACACTAGAAAGTCAAAAAAATATGCATTGGGTGTGCAGAATCCATGAACTGTTACACAGGAGGAAGAGGGAAGAGCTGGGAGTACAACTTAAGTAACTGGGACCAAGTTACACCAAGAATAAAAACCTATTTTAACCAACAGGAGTTGTTTGTTTATAACCCAACAATCAGAGTTATTCTTGTATTTCCATCTTTTTATCTATACTATTAATGATCTATTCATAAGACTCCGAAGTCTATATTAGTATATAACCAACACCCCTCCTAAACAGAGTCTGCAGGTAGTTACAGGCAGAATCAAAAGTCTGCAGAACTCATAAAACTTTATAGACTAGTTCTGCTTGTTTTTTGATAAATGATAAAATCAAACCATTCTAAAGACTAAGGATGTTTTGATACCTATTTCTTGCTCTGGCTATGCTTTTAGATTTTCTTCTTTCAAAACGTTCTTCATCTGAAGAGGTTGTATCACTGCTGTGAATGGCATGCTTCTTTCTCCTATTAAAGTGGCAAAATAAACAGAAAACTCAGTCTTTTTTGCAGTAGAATGGTATGTTTTGGTTCTTCTATAAAAGTGGAACTGAAATGGCAAGTACAGAACTGTTCAGGTTTGCGATGCATGCAAATTTTAGCTTCATTAAGTATCAAAATAATCTGAGAGAGAAACAATAGCTCTTACTACCACAGCGATTATCTGATTTCAACATGAACACTACTAGAACAGTAGAGCCCCACGAGATATTTGGTCCAGTCCATGTTTACCTCAGCAATGTGATTTGAATATTCAATCAGTAAGCTGCAACCATACTTAGGAAAGTTTCCAACCACCTTAGCCGCCTCTAACATAACAGACATACCAAGATCTCATTACTCAGTTTGATACTTTCCTTTAAATATCCTTTGAAAAAATTCCATACTTCACAAAGTATATAGTCTCTTTTCATGAGGTTATTAATCCTGAACAGCAGAACAGGTTCACAAAATACCTGTACTTCTGATTTGAATCCAAGTAAAACTACTATCCAAAGTCTGAACGAACCATTTCTCATTTTAGTATGACAGTATTTCAGAAAAATAAGTATTTCAGAAACATTACAGAATATACACTAAATCTTCTTTCAAAAAGGTGTTGAGTTTAGTATCAGTTTGAAAAATTCAGCACTTTTTGCATTAAGAAGTTGGCTACTAGTTGGATTTTAACTGAACACAGTGAGCTGCATCATTTGTATGAACATGATAATGCACTGAACTAGACTGTTTTTGCCAATGGATAACATGGTCTGTAAGTTTTACTGTTCAACGACCAAAAATGACATGCATTTTAAAATATATCAGAGAGAATATCACACAACCGGGAAGACATTTTATGACAGTGTCCTGACAAGAAGGGATAAAATGAGGGCTGAGTAATGAGAATGCTAAAACTGAAGGGATAATAACTTTCACACCCTTCCTATACGAATAGTAAGTACAAGTCCAGAGATTATCCAAAAAAATGTCATATGCACTTCAAGAAAAAAAATCCTCTTACTTGTATTACAAAGAAACTTTAAAATGGTAAGATTCAGCTATTACTTTATTTACTTTTTGTATTTTCACTATGCCATTAAATTGAGCAATAAGACAAGAGTTTCAGCAATGACTAGTATTCATTTACTTGGATTCTGATCATGGACAGATTTGTCTTTTTGAAGCTTTGACTAAGTTTCTTTTCTAAAAAATGCTGTAAGCTGTATTATCATCTGTTTTGTTACATAAAGCCTACCGACAGTTTCCAAGACAACTTGGTACATTCCAGACTTCTTTGACACAAAACATAAGAGTCAAAAATTATGCTTGCTAAATATTTTATTAAATTGTTGATAATCGTTGGATGAAATTTGAACTGAAAGAAAACAAAAAACATTAACCTGTTTTGTAGAACAGAAAGGGGATATTTGTTAAACTGATATACTGGATCTAAAAATTTCATATATGACCTTACAGAAAAGGCTACAGTGTGCCATGCAGAATTCTTTCCCGTACTTGCAGCACACCTGTTTCTCTTCTGTTTAGCACAAAGCTTCTACTGGGATTACAAAGTGCCATGACACTCCTGTTTGGATGTTGATCAGGGTCTGAACCCAGGATACAATCCAAGACCCACTCATATGCATGACTGAACTGTGCAACTCACTCAAGAATGGTTTGAAAACCAGAAGCTACCAGAATGCACTAAAGGAAAGCAAACAATTACATACCAAAAGACTGACATTTACCTGATATGGCTTCTTCTTGCAGGAGATCTGTGAATGTCAAACAGCGTATTTTCTCTCTTTTTTTGATGAGCTGGCACTGTAACATCAATTACAAAAGAATAATAAACTAATCTAAATCCAGCACAGAAGTGCTAAATTATCACTTCATCAATAAGGTTATCACTGGTTTCTCCAAAACCTTAAATTAATGAAAAAATTGAGCAGGAGGGAATCAAATCTATTTGTGCTTTGTCCTTATCACTGTACTTGGCTTGATGCAGGCTTGGGAATTCCATCCTCACCCTCCTCAAATCATTAGAGCTGTGTCTATCATTGCACAGAATGTAACTCACCCAGGGCACTAGCATTTCTAGTTTATTTGCAGGACATGAAACTCCATACAGAAACCTCTTCATAGCTGATAATATGGGATGTCTTGGAATTTCTCTGAACAAATAAATCACAGCAGTTCTCTATCAGAGAAATCACACTCTGTGATTCTCTGACTTGCGGAAACGGTTCAAAGCTTCATCAGGGCAAACTCAAACTTGTCAGGAAGAAGCATTTCTTTACTGAACAGGTGGTCCAACACCAGAACAGGCTTCCTAAAGAAGTGGTCGATGCCCCAAACCTGTCATAAGAGGCATTTGGACAAAGCCCTGAACATCATGCTTTCACTTTTGGTCAGCCCTGAAGTGGTCAAGGAATTGGACTAGATGATCACTGTAGATTCTTTCCACCTGAAATACTTTATATTTCTCATCTAGCCAAAATGTGGCAACGGCTGCCATGCCATTTATCTACAGTACTGAATTAGGCTTACCACTCAAGAGAAGAAGCAGGTATAAAAGTAACTATTTTTTCTATATAAGCACCTAATTTATTAGACTGCTTTCTGCCAAATATTTCTTGACCTAAAACCATTCACCTTCAACCCTGAGCCCAGCACAGGGCAGTACGTGTGGAGTTCAATGAGGCAGCAATGCCACCAGCACTGACAAACTGTCAGCTTCTGTCTCAGCAGCCCCATCCATGTGGTGAACGGCAATAGGTCAGGATGGAAATCACACAGTGCTGCATCCCTGTTACTCTGCCAGGGGTGAAGAGTAGCCATCCAACTTTTTCCTCCCCATACCCATGGTATTCTTGCAAGACAGTAGAGCAAAACAGCACAAGCACTGTCTGGTTCCTCACCTATTGGAGGTGCCTGGTATCTTTCAACAGTTTTTCTCTGTCTGAGATTATATGGCCGATCATTTTCTTCCCCCTCAGCTTCTTCTACTTCTATATCTCCATCTTCTTCCTGAGACTCTGTTGGGGGATAAAAATATTTTCAGAACCCTTCTGCTTCATGACAGAGCTACTTCTATCCTAAAAATTTAACATTTTAATGGTCACCGAGAATTACTACCCATTTATTAATTAACACGAACTGGCAAATCACTAGAAATTTGAAGACCACAATAAATCTACAGCACATAGCCAAATTTCCTTCTAGTTTTTTACCGAAGGTTCTGGAAAACAAAAAGAAAGAAAAAAAAAAATCAATGCATTCAAAACAGCTTTAGTTGTAAAGTACTTCAAATATCACTTCTATCCACTACATGCTTCCTTCGAAAATTATCCTTCAAATTAAGAATAATGTCTTTCTTCTCTTTTCCCATAAGAGCCTCAATAAATCAAATACTTGACACAGCATGAAAATAAGTATAACTTTATGATTCACAGTATCATTTTTACACAAAGCGAAGAAACACAGGCACAACCTAGGCCCATCTGCTAACAGGATCAGAATTTCCATCCATGGATCTCAGAACTAAGACTGCAATCTTATTCTCTGGGACAAACCATACCTTTTACAGCAGTTTTAGCTAAAAATTGAGATGCACTATGCTGAAACCTGTAAGGGTGCCTGAAATTTAAGTCTGATTTCTTAAGGAGCCCAAGCATGATGCTGATCAGGCTGTCAAAGTTAGCCACAATCCCTTCTTTCCCAGTATTTTTTTAACCCATTGACCAGTTTCATTCAAATTTTGAAAGGAAGGTAAAATTTCAAATACAGCTGTGCACCTACAAGCCTTCTAAAATGTCAATGGACAGAAAACAGACTTTAATTAATATCTTCCCCCCAAGGAAGGATGCCAGACTGACTGTTACAAATTCTTCCTGGTAATTGCTACTCAGCACATGAGAAATACCAAATCAGTTAGAACACACATAGCTGCAGACTGCATTCATCACATCCTGACTTCCACCAGAGGATTGTTACAGGGAATGTAAGGAAAGCTCCAATGACTTAGTGTTACGAAAAACAAAAGGAAGGAAGTTTGTAGCATACAAACATTTAGAACCCAGGCTTTGTTCTGCTTTCTGTAGTGCAATATAATGCTATCTTATGTGAAGGAGAATTTTGTTTTGTATGTATTTCAGACAAGCCCTTACAATTTTTCACAACCCGTACCTTCTTCTTCGCCTTCTGTGGACACTTCATGGTGGTTCTGAATCCCATAGCTGTTTCTCCTCAGTGATTTCCTCCTTCTTTTCACTCGAGAATACATATCCATGTTTTCCTGGAATAAAATTCACGTGCGCTCCCATCAGTACAATCCCACGTCACTCACAGTGTTTGTCCCAGTGCAGTATGTAATGCTGCACACAATCTGTAGCCCTCAAGTGTTTTTCCAGCAGATCTCTCCAGAATAGACTACAAAAGTAGTCTCATTTAATACGTGCTAAAGCAAGTCTCTCAAACACGTCCTAGTCCATCTAACATAGAGTAACATCAGTATCAAGCTGTTTCCATGAAAAAAAGCAGATGACAGTCCCTTGTCCTGTTTCTAGGCTACTGGAGTATGCTTTAAACCAAAGGAAAACCACCACAGCACATCAGGAGAGCATGAGAGTCAATTTATCAATGAAGAGAACATAATTTAGTGCATATGCATGAATATAGTTCTGAGTTTTAGTTCATTAAAGCTCAGTTTATCAAGTTTTTTAATGTTATCCATTGAAGAAAATCAGAAACCTTTAGACAGAGCTACAAACAAACATGTGGTATTTGCAAAAACAAACATGCTCTGCCTTGCTATGACTTTTATCCAAGATCTCAGACACTCTGCACTTACGAATTCTGTATCTGTCCACATCCGTAGCCTTTCTACTTCCCCAGATCGCCTGTTCCTCCTGATGTTAATATTATCCATTTCCTGTAGGACAGCTTCAGCAGTACTAAAATATATGCAACAGGTAACACACACAAAAAATCAGTCTTAAAACAGTAACATGCAGAACTTTTGTCATAGCATCCAACATTTTACGTTGGCTACCAACTAACTACAAAATCAACAATAATAAAACTGAAATGATATAAACTAAGAAGTCGATAAAAGAAGAAATGCTGATGCTATTAAAATTTGGGGTTCAAAATAGACAGTAGTATTTTAAAATACTTTTAAGAATAATTTTGCTCAGTATAAATAGTAGCATATAAATTTGCAACTGCTTAGACATTAGAGGGTAAGATTAAATCTGCAAAATAATAAAGTAAAGCTTTTTACTGACATAATTATAATACTGAGAATGCATTAATGCCTCCACCCCATAAACTTTACAGTTTCTTACAGTGGCCTCAAAAAGACACTAGAACATAAAAGATTTTCTTTTCATTAAATCAGTAACATCTAGAATCTCATCATTCAGTATTTGACCTCACTACCATTTCTCATCTACTATTTAATTAGTCAGCATTTTCATTATCTGGAGTATTTGTAAACAGCTGTCAAAACAATGGTGGTATATAAGTAATAACCCTGGCCAAGATGCTTCACTACTAAGGAGGAGAACAACACAGTATTAGCCAGGCCAAGTCAATTATTTGGCCACCTGTCCTGAAGACCGTGTTACTGCTCTCCATAGTGATTAGAGGAGATTGTAACTGGAATTCTACTATGTTTGTATAATATTTGTAAGAAGACAGAAACTTTCCTTTTTTTCAAGCTGTTTGTAAGTAAATCTAAAGGGTGAAAGCCTGCATAGAAAGAAGACAGTGGAAGCTCTGGTGATGCAAGTCAGAAAAGTCAAGATTTCATTACGAGAGCTCCTCTCAATTTTAAACAATTCTTCCAAAATATCTGTGATGTGTGACAGAACCATTTCAAGTAAAATCATGCTGTAGTTTGCTACCAAAGAAAACAGGGTTGGAAGGGACCTGGAAAAGTCTACGCGCTTTGCCAGGCAAGAGCAAACTACAGAATTCCTAAATCATTCCTGACAGACATTTGTCTAACCTGTTCTTAAAAAACCTCCAATGACTATGGGACACACTGTTATCAGTATAAGCTCATATACAGACTTCAGTATCATGATCTTATCAAATTACAATCTTCATGGTAGACTTTTTCCTACTGTTGATGAAGAGAGGGAGATTCAGCTAAAACTAGAAAAATAAATGTAACTCAATATGAGTTTGCAAAATGATATCAAGTAGTTATACTGAGTAAGTTGAAAAAGAAAATTTAATTAATAAAAGATTTAACAGAATACATTTAACAATAAATATCATACTTGGCAATTAAATGTTTCTGTTTAAAACGTTTTCCAGCACTAGAGAACACAGTCGCTCACAGATGTGACTATTAAAACCTGTTTTACAGGTGGGAAGATCAGGACATATTAAGTGACCTGCCTGGAGCTATAGAGAAATATTTCTAAAAAAGCATTTATGGCTCCCATTCCTATGCTCAGACCAGACCGTGCCTCCCTGTCTGACCTACTTTGTCTGCACAGTAAATGTCAAAAAGTGACACCCACCCTATGTGAATTATTAACAAATGGTAAAAACAAAAACAAAAGAAAGCTACAAACTTTTGATATTTTATGATCAAAATCATACAAGCAAAATCTAGACTGCTTCCAAGCACTGCTGCTAATCACCAATTTACATGACATTTAAGGTATCACTACATAAACAGGTTATCAAGAAACAAACTAGGGTGTGGATTTACAGCATGTCAGGCACTCTGCATTAACTGCCAACATACAGTTTTATCCAAGTGTAAACACAGAGTAACTTACTCCTCAGTGAAAGCCTGGGAAGGTGCTCTGCATTTAGACCATGGATACCACGGCAGTCACAGCACAGACCCAGCTGTAACTCAAACCACAATCTAGCTTGTCTCAATGCATCCCCACAATAAAACATAGACATGGCACTGGAACACAGGTCTTTCTAATTTAAAAAAATCATTAAGGTGCTTTGTGAATACAACTGTAGTATCCCCACATACCTGTTTACTAGCTGATCAAACAATAAACTCTGATTCAGAGTTTCAAATCTGTTTTTCCTGGACCGACAACTTTTTCTGACTTCTATATCTCCGTTTATGCAAGCATGGTCCCCATCTCCCTTTTTTTCCCCTCGAAGGGGGTGGCTTTTGAGAGCTAAGAGAAATTTGTATTACTACTTCAAAATGCAGGAAACAACATTTTCACAAACAAGAATTAATAAGAGAATACTTAGCAAGGACAATAAACCAAAAGTTATTTAGCACAGTATGAGCTAAAGAACTGTATTTTTAAAAAATTCCTATCAAAGTTATTTTAAAAGTTATTTCTGCATATTCAAGTTTGTTTCCTTAGATGATAACCTTATTTTATGACGAAAATTTAGCACTCAAGTAAGCATTCAATATTTTTAAGTTAACATCAATACTAAAATGCACACTTGGCCCACAGTTTCAATTCTTAGTCTTTCAAATATACTATCAAAAGGTCAGATACAATATATTGACTTCACAAGCAAATCTATACCAGCTACTCTGTACAGTGCCAAACAAAGAGATCCCACTGCTGATTGTTCCTTAGGCACCACAGTAAATAATAAAGTACCAAATATTCTTAATGAAATAACATTTACATAGAGTCAACACAGAACTAAACAAGATGAAACTGATGACAAAGGGACACAAAAGACAAAGCGGTTTTTAGCTGAGATAAGCAATGAAATGGCAAGTTCATAAGATACAAGCTTTTAGGAAGACTGTTTAAGGTAGCAGGAGCTGCAGACAAGGCAGGTCTCTCTAAAGCAATAGCAGAATCAAGTAATGTTAAGAACCATAGAAGGCCAAATTTCAGATGAGAAAAGAGTAAGTAAATGAAAGAGACCAACTGGGAAAGGAAGGCCAAAATTACTTCATAACAATAATTTGGGAATTAAGGAAAACATTGAGATCATGGCCAAGAGGTCTGAATTGAGAAGAGAAATGGACTGTCATCTGAAAATGTTCCCCATATCCACAGAGTATCCAAGACGTCAAAAGGAGAAAACTGAGCCAAACCAATAACCTTTCCAGTCAAAAAGGTCAAAGCAATCGGTAAAGTTATCAAAAATATATGCCACTGAAAATCATTGACATAAAACTGTTAAACATGAAAGTTCATGCATAAAGTTTTGCTATAATTCACTTACACAAGCTACGTCCATTTGGTAGTGTAGCACCAGGCTGAGAAGTTAACCTAGGAAACAACCAGACACACAAACGTTAACATTCCTTAGCCAAGCAAAAGGCACATAGTGCAAATAGAACTTTGACTATAAAATGCTCCATGATACTCCATGATTTCAAAACCTTTGAGAGATGTAGCCTTGGAAGAGTCTGCTCCATGCCCAACACCTTAGTGAGGACAAAACTGCTCAATACCAATTATATGAATCCCCCCAACTGTCTAAGCATCCCTTTTATTAATCTCCCTAATCTTTCTTCATGCCATTGTCCTGTTTCCTCGCCCCTTAAATTTCAGAACAGAACTTTGGTATACCTCTACAAATGCAACTATCATTCCAACACCTTGGATAAACCAGTAGAAGAAAAAACTTTTGGGAAATGTCTTGGTGACTCAAGATCACTCTTAAGCATAGCAGTTCGGATATTGGCAGACACAATGAAAAATCTCAGATGCAAAGACATGTTGCAGTAGGTTCTAAATGAGCAACAACATGATTTTCAGTACCCTGGGCAAATTTCATTTGACACAATGATCTAAATTCTCCTGGCCATATTAAATACTTTTCTTATATTAACATTTCTAGGAGGTACAGAACAAGCCTATTCTTATAAACACAAGAAACAGAAGGTGCACAAGTTTCAATACATTCCTAATGACCATGGCACATTAATATACTAGATTTGATTCATTCTGTTTTAAAAGAAAAAAATAAACAAAAAAGAGGTCTATTTTGAGATTTACAAAGCTTTTAAGCAAACTTCACCGTAGCAGATAACAGTGCAATAGTGATTTAGAGCCACTCTTATATACAAAGCATTACAAGAACAATTTTGACATGTACATAAATATGAAATACATATCTACAAAAGACTCAGTATTAACTGAAAGTTCACGGATCAGGAACATACTGTGTACACTGTCTCACAGTTACTTGCAATCATGTGAGGAACCTTATGAACACAAGAATGCTTTGTAAAATACTATTAAATCAGAGTTAAAAAATAAAATTAATTACTTCTGATTCACGTTATAAAAATGTGGCAGGACTGAGGCTATATTCAGGAAAATCTACTTAGTAGGCTGAAAAAACAAGGGAAATAAACTTGACCATTACTTACTCCCTAAAGACAGTAACACTGATTCCCTAATTAAAATGTCATGTCTTCTTACAGCTTGAGTACATAAAAATACCGATTACATTACTAAATTCAGATGCATCAAGAATCTAAAATTCAGACTGCATCTCAAAATTACTTTCTATTTTTTGCACAAATAAGCACAGAAAGGAAACAGTGATGAGAGGATTGATGCAATCCACATTCCTGGAGTCTTAAACTGAAGAAAATTGAGTGAAAAAACACATTTCAAAAGCATGAGCTGCAGATGACTGCAGAAGTAGCATAAGTGAGAAAACAAAACAGGAAAAATTGCTATGAATTCCTTCTTCTCTTGGCACCAATTACCTGGACTGTCCAGTTGAGATGCTCCATTCCTCTCGCTGCCCAGTACTGCGTGATTTTGATTTGTCTTTGCACACAGGATCAGCATGTTTTGAGGTACGTTTGGCAGGAGGAGATATGTGGCTATCACTCAAACTAGCATCACTACCTTCATCTTTCTGAAAAGAAAAAAAGCATCAGATCATACTTAATTGGCTCATTTGCAGACAGCTTAGTAAAAGGAAAGTCTCTGTCAAACTCTTAGTGATCAACCTGTGTGAAATATTAAAAGTGTTTATTCTGAAAATATTACCAGAAACTATGAAAATATTTAATTTCAAGTATTAAACTTCTATAATAGTTTACCTGTATTTCTGAACAAGTATTTTCTTTCTATAACCCACTGTATTTTTTATATCATACATGACACTGCTATTATCACCTTATTTTCAAAAGAGCTAGTAATGCCATAAAGAGAGAAAAGGACTGAGGAAAATTAAGACATACAAACACAGCACTAATTTATTCTACTGACATTGTCTTTGTCTTTAAAATGCTTGGACAAACACTCTTCCTGCTTGTAAGAATTTTCGAGTACCTTATTCTACCCATCAAACTGTCCAGCACACAGCCAGGAGAAACTGAAAGTAGGCTTTATACTTTATGGCACATTTTGTTCAACTTCTCAATAACAGCATTAAGCACTTTAGTCTTAAAACCTTTTAAGAGGCACCTGAAGAGTACCAAGAGGGGTTTTTGTTCTGTTGCACTTATCAAAGGTAACACACAAACTCTAAGATAGCAGCCAGGAGTTACTTCAGAGCTGTACATGAGAAATGGAGAGGCAGCAAACTTTGGAGGACCTGCTTCTATTAATGTGAACTACCACAACAAAACATAAAACCAGGATTCTATAAACTACAAATGTTAGCTCATCAAAACTGTCTGGATGCCATCAGTGGAACCCTGGGCAAACCTCATGAAGTTCAACAAGTCCAAGTGCAAGGTCCTGTACCTGGGTCTGGGCAATCCCAAGCACAAGTACAGCCTGAGTGAAAAATGGATGGAGAGCAGCCCAGGGAAAAACGACTTGGGGGTGTTGCTTGACAAGAAGCTCAAAATGACTCCACAATGTGCTCCTGCAGACCAGAAAGCCAAAAGTATCCTGGGCTGCATCAGCAACAGAATGGGCAGCAGGTCAAGGGATGGGATTTTCCCTACCTCTCCCCCCGCTCCTGAGATCCCACCTGGAGTCCTGTTTCCAGCTCGGGGGCCCACAACATATGAAGGACATGAACCTATTGGAGCAAGTCCAGAAAAGGGTGTGAAGATAATCCAAGAGCTGGAGCAGCTCTGCTGTGGAGAGAGGCTGAGAGAGCTGGGGTTGCTCAGCTTGGAGAAGGCTCCAGGGAGACCTTATAGCACCTGCCAGTACCTAAAGGGGCTACAACAGAGCTGGAAAGGGACTTTTTAACAAAGGCATGTAGTGACAGGACAAGGGGGAACGGTTTTAAACTGACAGATGGCAAGTTTAGGTTAGATATTAGGAAGAAACTCTTCCCTGTGAGGGTGGTGAGATGCTGGCACAGGTTGCCCAAAGAAGCTGTGACTGCCCCATCCCTGAAAGTGTTCAAGGCCAGGTTGGATGTGGTTCTGAGCAACTTAGAATAGTGGAAGGTGTCCCTTTTCCATGGCAAGGGTTTTGGAACTAGTTGATCTTTAAGGTCACTTCCAACCCAAACCATTCTATGATTCTATGATTAAAAAACTAAATATCCTCTATTGCAACAGAGAACCAATTTTCAAATATTAAGGTCCAGAAATTGACACTATGCACTTGAACTACGAAAAAAAGATAATTTTACTTTTACACAAGCAGATGACCACAGAAGTACCATTTGTTCATCAGGCCTATTAACAGCAACAATCTGATTGGTACTCCAGATACTTCCATGTCTCATCTTATGTACTCAAAAAAATTTAAAAAGGCTTATTTTTTAAGAGAGGAAGACAGAATATCACAGCACAGTATTTAGAAAGTGAAATCCAAATATATGGGTGCAGCACCAATGACACAGCGAGAGCCCATGTACTCCCTCTCCTGACTACACAGCACCTCTTCAAGCTCCTCTGATCTTCTGATGTTTCTCTGACCCAGCCATAAACCAGACCCTCACTAAAGCTTCAAAAGCTCACTTTCCTTCTGTTAGATAAAATTCCTACCTTGACAGTGATCTTCATCATTTCGCTGAGGGACTAGACAAGTACAAAAGATAATGCAAGAAAAAAAGACAAGCAGAGGACTATACCACTGTCTGCAGGAACAGAAAGCTGCAGGTGAAACAGGCTGTCTGCATTGCACCTCAACATTTTGTCCTCAATTATATATTTTTAACATATATTAACTAAAATTGAATACTTACAATATGACTAATAAACTAATACAGTATTCATTATGATATTTATTTACTGTGTAGGTCATTAAGTGGTGACACTTAAAAATTCTTTTAACCTTATTAAAAAACACTAAACACTGAAAACTAGTATTGAATGTTAACTAGCCCAATGTTCACATGTCATTTAAAAGCTGCATTTAGCTTTGATAATTTTTAGCCTGTCAAGATAAATCCAGGGAAAGTGAGAGGTCTATATGAAGATTCAATCTTAAGACTCACTTTACTCAAGTAAAAAAAAAAAAAACCTCACTTTTTTCTTCCTCATTATTTCACTTCTTCAGAACATGCATCAATGCAACTCAAAATAATATCTACACTAAAATCTCATAACTAGAACTTAAAATTAGATGAAGCAGAATTTGGGATCTAAAACTAAGACTTGGTCAAAGTGGTAGCAGAGATAACTACCACCGCTCCTGAATATGAAACATCTGCACCCTACATAGCACTATAAAATACATGGACACCCGGCTGTTTTACATAACACTCTGAAACTACAAAAGATTAACTTTTTACAAAATTTCAATTGCCCTCATATTCACTTCTGAACACTGTAACCATTTGTGTATGTACTTTTTGCTTTATTCAGCCACGAGCTTACTTGGGGACTTGGAGAAATACAACCCCACTTAAATCAATTTTAGTAACTACTTTCCAAAACTACACAAGCTCCCCTGTGAAGGATAGAAGCAGAGTTTCAAGATAAGCCACAGAACCAGTTTGAAACCGGCTAAGCAAGACAGAGAAAACGAAACTAGCAAATATGAAGCAGCAGGTAACAAAGCTTTACAAGGGGTAACATTAACTCTATTTTGCCAGCAGTGAAATTAGTAATGCACAGGTTCCTGTACTCCATCTCCACCCCTTTCCATGCAAAAAGCTGAAGCCTCCTATGATCCCCTTCTCTGCATTTCCTCCAGTGCCTTGCCTCTGGTCCCAAGTCTCAAGATCAGCTAGGATTCCTCATTTGTCCTGTCAGCTGGCAGTTAAAACAAAATAATGGCAATAGAGACAAATTCTGCTACTTCAGGTCTCCCTCTGCTCCCAAAATACACAAAATTTATAAAAGTTGAGTATCTTTGAGATCTCTAATGCTGTCAAATGAATATATACCGGCAAAAAGCTTCAGAAACTGGAAGAGCAGGCTGTCAGTGTGATCACATGAGCAATCAGTTCCTTGCAGCTGCCTAAGGAACCAGACTAGCAATTAAGGGGTTTATTTAATTAGGTTATTCTTTGTTTAGGCTATTATTTTCAGCTGAGCCTCACTTGCCTGCATATTAGGTCTACACACAAACTCAGCAAGTACAAACCAAGTTAAAATTTAAGATATTCAAGTCCAAATACTAACATATGTTAGGATACATGTTGTGCAAGATGCACTAACATAGAAAATGTTTTACTATGAAGCAGTGAAAAAGGAAAGCTGAAATCACTGAAATTTTAAATATATTACCAAGAATCCAAGCTCCATTTTCCAGTTAACAGACAATCTTAAAAGTTCAAGCTCTAAGGAATCAAATCACACTTAGACTACTATCCAGAACTTTCACCTACCCACAGTAAAAGAGGGAGATAAAGCTTTCATAACACTCAAGAGATTACCCGAACTGGGATATACTAGAACAAGAAAGGAAATTAATTTCAAATTGGGAAGCCTTTACAGAGAGCAGTCTATCCACTGCTTCCTCCCATTTATAGCAAAACAGGTCTAATGATTCCACAGCACTCAACTCACTCCCTCAAGGAAATGGGTCTCAAACCATTTATACCTTTAATGATTAAAAATAGCACTTCAGTTTCAACCCAGAAACTTATTACTTAACAGGACATAGCACAAAAATGGTCTGAGACTAGAAAGATATGATAAAAGCATCAAACTTAAAAATTAAGAAATTAATAATGCAATTGCAGAAGTAGGAACCAATGCACTGAACTCAAAGCTCCTAATGAAACACTGGCACTGAAGCAAACACACTCACATGCTGAGAGAATGCAGAGAATATGAATTAATAAAATCTTAATCATGTCAGAAATTGCCTTCAAGCATACGAAAGCAACAAAGAAAAAGCACACACAGAAGAATCAAAAATTGACTTTACATAGTGTCAGAAGGTACAAAGAGAGAAACAAAATTTAGCACAACTGCATTGATCCAACAGAAGAGACCCAGCAAATTCCAGCTGTGATCCAGAACAACCAGAACCATCTCTTACAGAAAGCACTCTTGTTAATAATGAGTAAGGAAATAACTGGAATTAACAGGATAACATCCACGGTCTAGATTGGCACCACAGTCTTCACTATCTCTGTATTCAAGAGTAAAATGGAATGTGACAGCTGAATGAATACCACAAATCAGCTGTTGAGCTAAGATTCAATTTAGGCAGAGGCAGTGGGGCAAACTGGTAACACACCTTCACTGAAGGCACTTGAATGATGGCACTGATAAATCTAGAAACAAAAGCTAAAATGAGTAATAAAGCAAGAAAATATATATAGCTGCATACATATCTCTGTTTTCTCTGCTTTGTATGAAAAGGAGAAAGACAGAAAAACTGTTTATTATAATACACATTCATGAGCAAGCTACAAATACACTGATATACACTATTACCTGTAGTCTCTTCTCTATCCATCCCTAAATTTCAAAATACTAATTTGATACTAACAGAGCTTTATTTATAAAACATAGAGCCCTTAAGTTTTGGAAGAACACAAACTAGAAATCCATTCATAAAACTGACCTTTTCCTTCTCAATTTATCCTCTTAGAACAGTGACTACACCAGTGTAGTCTTTCAGCAGGACTGAAGAACACACATACCAGGGAAGTACTCACTGACAGGTGCCTTCAGGTGTATCACAGGAACCAGCTGGCTAAAGCATGACATTTGATTAATTTCTAAGTTAAAATACAAAGATTACTTATAGCATCTTGAAGGGGAAAGGGTGGGGGGCTTCTGTTTCTTCTGGTTTTTAAATTGAATCTCCTGGGTAACAGACAAACCAAAGAACTCTTCACTACATTGCTGGTCTGAACACCCCAAAATAATCCTAATCTAGTAGTTTTGGAAAGAGAGGATAAGTACAAACCATCTCTACCACTGTCATCTCCAAGCATGTGAACACAAGTTCACAGAGTTCTCAAGTAAGAGATCATATAACATTCAAACCACAACCACACCTTGCAATTTCTGAAAAAGACTGTTTGGTCTGCCACAGGTTCATCTGTACTCAGACACAGGCATGCAGACATGAGTATCTGAGTTATCCACCACGGTCAGACTTGCTGTCCTCGCCATTCAGTTTGTGGGGCACACCCTGCTGACTGTCTGCCGCACCCTGAACACTTGCAGGACTGCTCATACAACTCCTCACTCAGGCAGCTTTTCAACCCACTCTCTTGAACGTTGCAACAGTTTTTTCTGTGGCCTGTTCCCATGTCTAAGACATGAAATTAATGCACTGACATTCAATCTTCTGCTGACCAATCCTATTTCTCTGCATTTTATTAAACGCACAAATAGCTTTTCTTTTCAACCCGCTAAAAAAGCAGGAAAGACCCTGAAAATTACTTTCTTGTAATAGTAATGAAATAAACATTTTCAAATAATCTGTTTCAGCTACAGGTTTTCAAAAAATTCTACTTCTAACTTCAGTTAAATCCTAGTTTCTGATACTGAAATGTAACTTTTCCCACTTCATTCAACTCTCTGAAAAGACAACTTCAGACATGTCTCAATCTTATTTTTCACTAACTTTGGAAAAGCTAAATCCAAGTCCTCTGGTTATTTCTAATTTTTTATTTTCTAATTTAAAATACATCTTGTGATAAACAACACATCTTCTTGGGTGTCCCAGAATATTAATCTGTATTCTTATTTTAAAAATACATGTGAAAAAAATGTGGTCTGCCTTTTCTCCTACCAGTCCATGCAAAGTTCTTGAAATGGACTGTCTTCTAGAAATGGGCTGTCCATTAGAAGATCTAAAATACTCAGGGCTATTTAGTGCATTTAATAAACCTTTATATCCCACAGTATAAATAGACAAATTTGTCTTTTTAAAGCAAAACTTTTACTCATGAAAAAAACATTACTGTGTCCCCAGTACCCCAATTAGTTAAGCTCACATCTCAGCTTTGTCATCATATAGTTAACAAATAACTTGCTTTCTCTGAAACTACAACACATTTCAAACAGCAACAAAATACACCAAAAACATTGTCTAGCTGTCTGTCCAGTGATTCTGGATAAGCCACTTGTTCTCTTGTGTATCAGTTTCTGCAAAGGTAAAAACATGGAATAAAACATTAACTCCTAAAAATGTAATTGCATTAAGATCTATTGAAGAGAATTAGGTAAGAGCTAGGTATTCTTCCTAATGCATTTCTGGGCTAGGCATATAAAATAATTTTTAAAAAATCAGAAGGCTTCACAATCTCTTTGAGATATTTTTTGTTTGATTCCAAATTCTACTTACTAGACCAACAAATTTTCTCATGACTGCGATCATGTCATCTGACCGGAATCTAATAAATCCCTTCAAATCCTATTTCCATTTTTTTTTTAAGTTCACCACTTTGTTATATTGCCTCTTCACTAAAAAGAAGGAAAAAGAAAAAGGAGTAAAACTCTCCTTTATGCTTGGTACAAACATTCAGTAATTGAAACGCTCTCACCATTATGCTCAAACAGGTACCACACCTTGCCTCGTACATCCACATTATGCCCTAATTTCAGGATGACACACTACACTACCCACTCTCTCCAGCACCAACACATCCTCACAAGCTCCTCTCCTCCCCACTCCAACCCATATTTTCCTGGCAAATGCCCTCAGCTCCTCTTCTAGGGGAGAACAGGCTGACTGCTTGGTGCAAAGAGGCAAGACCTGATACACTTGTCTGGGGAAAGAAGGTAACGTGACGCAACTTGAGGTCGAGCATAATACAGCAGACTGTTTGTGATGATACACAACATACTGCTGCAGGCTGAACATCTGCTTTTGTGTCCTAAAAATCTAGTGTAAGAGCACTTTTATTTCAAGGCCAGACTGGATGGGGCTCTGAGCAACCTCGTCTAGTGGAAGGTGTCCCTGCCCACGGCATGGGGTTGGAAGGAGATGATCTTCAACGTCCCTTCCAATCCAAACCATTCTATGATTCTGCCTTGTGCCTTCAAATGACAAGAATCTGAGAAATAAATGTATTGGGATTAGAGCACATTAACAACCTTAGTGAGAACTCCAAGTTTCATGAAGGTCCTGATGTGTTAACCTTGCTGATATCTTGAATAAAGACATCAGCTTAAAAGAACACATCTCCTGGTTGCAGTTCTCTAATTTCCACTTGTTTGCACACAGTCATTTATTAGACATGGGCTCTCCACAGGTGTTAAGGAAAAATAATATTCATGCTTAAGTGCTTGATGATCTTGGAATAAACAACTATTAAGGATGTATTTCATTAGTGGTAATGATAGTAAAGAATGCCTCAATTGCAGGATGATCTAAATTCTTTTAAAATTCAGCTTCTGTATTTTTTTCAGTGAATAATGCTCACGTCAATAACAGTCATTAAGAACATTAAGAATATCATCATCTAGACTTTTCCAGAAAAATTAATTCTTCCCCATTCATTCCGATTAAAAAAAAAAACAAAATGTGTTTCTTGCACTGGAAGACCTGCTTTATTATTTCAACAGATTTCCATTTTGTTTCCTGGAACACTTCAACCCTAGAATTCAGGTTATTTAATAAATGCGAAAGCTTTTGAGAACCATTAAAAGTCTACAAGTTAAAAATACAAGCATGGTTAATTGGGGATTTTCACACCTGCAACCATTCCCTCTGTCTGTTATAGAAAATGACACCTGTTCATATCCACACTGAGTGAGTGCCTTTCAACAGCTTCACAGTGACACACAAAACCTACAGGTTACTTCAGTCATGAATGAAAGGGAGAGTGACCTACAGAGCAGCCTCTGCCAAACTGTGACAGAGGCCATAAACAGTGAGCTGAGATTTATCCTCCCATCATCATCATCCCACTCCACGTATTTACAACACAAGCGCTCCTCTCTTCTCCTCTGTGCCTTCACCAAAATTAGGGTGACACTGAAATTCAGCTGATAATCAAATCAGAAGGATGGAGGGGAGGCAAGGGGAAGCCAGAGGATGTGGGCAAGAGGATTAGTTTCAGCTGGACCAGTAACGTGATCCTGACCCAGCTGATCAAATGGCCTGGCAAGCATTAATATTGGCGAGTCCGTTGTTTTCACAACTGCAGAGTTCACAGCCAGAGCTCACAGCTCGCAGCACATGTAAAATCACACACCTGCAGAAGAGTAAGTCCACTGAGAAGAGTTTTCTACTTGCTGTATTGGGTCCACACCTCACCTAGAAGTTTTTTCCTAGTAGATCCACTTAAGGGAAGTTTTTTAAAACCACTGATCCTCCTAACTTAACACTGAAGAAACACTAAGAGCAACACATGTTTAGTCAGAACTACATTAACCATTTCTGTGAGATTCTATACTCTTTTAACAAAGACTTTTAAAGCAGAAATTATATTTATGTCATGAACCGAGACTCAAGAACGATTACAACTACGATGTGGAAAAAATGAAAACATTCAAATATCTTTTCCTACCCTCAGTCCTTTAAAATCCATATTGTTTCTGCGTAACAGTCACATCCTAAACAAAGCTTATCATACATGGCCTTCTTTAATACTACTGTAAACCTAAATAAAGAAGCAGAATGATCTGAATGAGGATAGCAAGGAGGAGAACAGAGTGAGAACCCCTGGACCAGACTGTTCCCCACGGTTTGGACATGACCAAGAAACAGGCTCAGTAAACTAAGTAAGGAAGTGTCTGTAGCAAGGGAAGGTACAGGAAGGTGGCCTTGTGTGTGGATAAAAAAAATGGGATTAAAAAAACTCCTGCACCCCTAGCTACAATGCATTTGAATATAGTATTTTCAAAAGAGAAAAAAGAAATTAAAATTGTGTACAGCTGTGATATGAAATCTTACGATTAATGTACTGAAATTTAAGTCATAATAAAAACAAAATTCGAAGCCTGAAAGATATATCAGAGGAATAACAGAGGATAGTTATTAAGTATTTGGAATGAGGGACTGCTGAAGCACTGCAACAAATTTCACTACAAGTAATCTCTTCCACATGTAGAAAATGAACTGGTTCTTTATTGCAGGTTATTTCAATAGCTTAGCTCAATTATTTATCCATTTAAAATGAGTGAACTGACTGGAGGCTGGAGAAAAGTAAAATGCCCCTTTCCTAAATTATGAAAACACCCAAATCAAAGCATCTGCTCCAAGTGCAACTGGACACAAACTTTCTATCAAAATTTTACATTAGTTAGGCCATCAACAGACAGTACTAGAAGCGTAAAGGTAAAACCACATAATTCAGTACAGGCTACAAGAACTATGGAACTTGGAGAAGCTTTTAAATTCTGTACTTTTAGTAGAACTAAAGCTGCCTCCTTCAAACCTAGTTCAGCTGGAGTTGAAGCTAATACAGCACACACATACTCTGTGCACAATGAAAAGGCTTACAGAAGATTACTCATTAATCTTACAACTGGTTGAAAAGTCGCCTGTTTTAGTAGCTACCAAGCAAAAAGAAACCAAATTTATTCAGAAAAAGAGACCAAGTATAAATGCAAACCAATACTTGAACAACTTAAAGCAGAATTAATGGTTAAAATAAACCATTAAAATTCCATCAGAGGTAATGAAGACAATATTTCAAGAGTGAAGTCAGACTGAAAAATTGTTTAGAAAAACCAGCAAAGCATGAAGTGTACATAAAAAAGAATAAAAACATATTGTCAGCTCCCTTTGCAATAAATGGGTTCATGAGTGATATTACCCAGAGAAAAAGTAACCTATTAGCACTAAAACATCTAATAAATGATCAGCAATCTTTCAAAGGGTCACAGCTACAAAACAGCACACAAAATTCACAGCAATGAAAGCATCAGCTCACTGATGCGTACTTGCTGCATGCTTTGGTTTGAGACAAGTTTTGTAAAGTTTTACACAGAAATCATTCAAAGCATCATTAGATTGAAATTAAAACTTTTCCATAGCCTGGCACACACGCAACAATTTAGGGCAGGATGCACAAAACCATACCACAAGCAAGTGAAACTGCAGGGGGATGGAGGTGATCAGAATATAATTACCTGAGCTAATTATCTTGCATAACCCAAGCTGTATGCAACTCTGGCAAAATTGTCATGGCCTGTCTCACAGCCATTGGTCAAACCTTCTGCCTTCAGTCCAGACAGAGACAGCAGCTGGAGAAGCAGCTTTTATTAATATTACTTTGGGACAAGCCCAATATTCAGAGGAAGCAATGCAGCACACAAAACATCAACACCATTTCCTGAGTACTCTTTGGAGGTCTTATCCACTCACTGGATTAGCCCTTAGATTGCTTCCTTTGAAGGCCCTGGAACAGTGTGACAACAAGGATAGCCAGCTTTGAATAGGATGCACCACTGCCTCCCAAAACAAACCATGGACACTTCAGAGGTGTCCTGACTTCTGAGAGTGGCCCAGACTGATTTGGCAGGATACATAAGAATTCAAACTCAGGACAGCCCTTCAGAACCACAAAAGGATCACAAATGCCAACTGTATGGTATTTTGACAGAACCCTGAACAAAGATTGCTTCCAATAATTGCTCCATTTCCCACTGCTCACAGCTGTATTAACACCACACAGCCAAGGAATGGCCTGCATGATTCATTTTAGAACACTGATTTTTCCTTGCAAAGTCCCAAAAGAGCAGCAGACCACTAAACCAGAAAGAACCCAAGATTTTATTACACACCGAAAAGATGAGCTTTCCTGGGAATCTTCCTTTAAATTAAATTGTTTGGAATAACTTCACAAGGCTTTATATTTCAGGATATATTTCAAAGAACTGTAAAAGCATTAGCCTCAGCACGTTTACTGATGTTACTGCAAACTCAAACAGGAAGGCAATGCAGTTCTTTAAAACACAGATGTTGGACAGGAGCTTTTTATTTGGAAGAGCTTTACATGCAGGTACCCAGCAAGTGTCACTTATCTAGCATAAGGAAGAAAATCGAACTTTTTCTACAGCTTTATTCAGAACAGCAGATCATCCAGAACACCGTGAGATACTCTGCACAGACAATAAAGAAAACATGCCAATCAGGGTCCTTCATAAAGGAAAACTTAATTTTTAGAATGCTCTATTGGTTATGTTTAAAACTTGTATTTTAAGATAAATTATAGTAAGTGTTTAAAGTTAATCTTCTGTGTTTTTAACATCTGACCATTAAAGGCTTTTTGAGAAGTAAAATGTAGCAAAGGATTTATGCTACAAAAACTGCATTATCGCCCAGAAATCAGAAAACATTTCTATTGCTACACACTGAGAAACTACTGTGAGAGACACTGAAATACACTGGTATTACAGAGCACAAAAATGCTGCTCAGCTCTCTACCTTCCCACACTCCAGCACCCGATGTCACTCCTGCAGCCCCTGTTTGCTCCCATTAGCAGTTAAGTACAATGGAGAGCTCTAGGTTGCACCGCACAAGTTGAACGATGTTGGCAGCACTACTTTTAGCGAGGATCATGTGTTACAATTATCACCGTGCCCTCAAGTAGCTCTTAAGGCACTGCTAATGCTTTCTTGGCTAATTTAATTAAGCTAACCTTGTATACATTTCTAAAATGTCTAACTAGTACACTGATATGATTTAAGAGTGTTTATGACACAATAAATTCTTGATCAACACTTTCGATTTGTGCTTTGAGATGACTAAGAAAAATCATTTCAATTGCCAAAGAAGTCTTACCAGCAATCACAACTCAGTGCCTGAAAACATCAGACATCAGTAGATACAAAGTGCAAATTTAATCACTTATGGTCAAAGGATCCTCAATTTTTTCAGAGTGTGAATGAAGTCCACTAGACCTATAAGCCTTGTGTTAAAATTCTATGTCTCTATAATAGATTTTGATGAGGTTTTCTTGTCAGAATGCTATAATATAAAGCTAGAACACTTCCCAAGTTTTAATGCTCAAAAGAAAAAAGTCTGTATTTTTATATACATATGTATCATTTGTATAACAATAGAATATACATTTATGTAAGCATAGCCTCAACATCTACTAAATAGTGTGTAAATCAGTCCTGGAAACAGGAAGAAAACAAAGCCCAGTTTTTCCCCTCTGTACCCTCTCTATGCACTCTGCTATGACATCATCTCAGACAATAAACTTCTTGGCTCCTTGATCCATTTAGTGAGGGATTTTGTTCATTTTAATCTGGCTTCTGGTCAGCAGACAGACACACACATATTCATCTCCATCACTGACTGTGTGGTCGCCAATCAATAATTCAAACCAGTTTATTTTTCAAAGCCTGACGTCATTGCTTTCTCCAAGCTGAGCGAGTACTACAGAGGGAATACACAGAACATGATAAACGCATTTAGCCTATTACAGTCCATTTCCGCAAAATATGTGTTGCCTCCAGATTCAGATTAAACAAAAAAGGACACTATTCACAAATAATTCAGCATAAAATTGAAGCAGAAGACTAGAAACTTAAGTTCTTGGGAAAGGAGAGTCAAGCCTACTACAAACACGTGCAAAAAAACCAAACATGCAATTACAAAATAATAGTTAAAAAAAATAAAATCAGGAAAAGCCAAGAGGAAAAAATAAGAAGGAAATAGGAAATAGAGAAGAGGTAGAAGGCAAGTCCTATCCCCTCATTTGGTCTACTCAGCATCTTACAGGATGCCATTAGGTTACTAACTCAGTTTTTGCAGCCAATAAGGAACAGATAGATGATCTTTAAAAATACATTCTGAAAGGTGGCTACAAGTATTCCCACTGAAGAGCATTTCTCAGGGAGTCCAGGACAGAACTTCCATGCAAAAAAATTAAGTCACACAGTGCAAAAAAGAAGCGTCCCATCTCCGCCAGAGCTCCAAACTCTAGCTGCCCATTAACCCGATTAACTGCTGGTTGCAAGGCTGGTTTGCTAATGTGACACCCAGAAGATTTTAAAAGGACACACTGTTCTAGTCAACTGGGGGAAAAAAAAAAACCATACAACTGCATGAAGACGATACCAGCACGCTTTCTGAACACAGCCTCACTATCTGTCTCCCGACAGCCGCCTCCAAAAGCAAAAGCTTTGTCTCCCTACTGCTATACTTATTCATGTCCTAATCACTGAGATCCTTCTCTGGCACTACTTCAAGAAGATTCAGAAGCTCAGAAAGACACTGCATTGCTGTCAGTACTTACATCTGAAGAATAAAAAGAGTTGTACAAAACCAACTTTAAAATAGTGAGATATATACATTTTATAAAACATGCTGGATGGGGGAAATAAGAAAAAACCCTTCTTGGTTAACTTCTGCTCATATTTGGCAATTACATCTTAAAAGGAAAGGAAAAATCCACCTCAAACACGAGATTTATTGTAAAGCAAAACAAGTTCATTCCCAGACACCAAAATTTACATTTAAGTTTAGAAGAAACGATTTTTTAGAAGCATAGGCAATATCTTGGGAAGTATTTACAGTATTTTACACTATTTTGCACAATCTTCTTTCCTTACACCATGACAATAACATAATTGAAACATTGTAATGATTTGTAGTAAAAAACCACTGCTCATGAATTAAAAACACTTGGAAAGAAGCCCAAGCTAGTGTTCTTAAAAGCAGTAAACTCCCTGAGAAGTAAGTCAGTAAGGGTTACTTCAAGCTTTGCTTCACAAACCACAAGACCCACGATATGCATAAACAGAAACTGCACACTAGAACAAGCAGAACAGCTTTTTACAGCTATGGTGCTGCATCCCCAGGAGTCCACTGAAATTAAACAAGAAATAGGGAACAAGGAAGAGTAAGATGGGGGAAGGGAAGAACTGTTAAGTATGAAAGAACTGAAATGGAAGCATAGAAGGTATAGTGTATCTCATCAGTGAGTCGTATGTCGTTCAGTATTTTAGACCAAAAGGATGGAATAAAAGGTTTTGTGAGAATTCCAGGTGTCATCCTTCTGATCTGTCTCTGGCTGCTACTTCTCTACTTGGCTGATTAACTTCCTCCTTTGCAAGGCAGGGACATTGGTCAGTTGGTGCAGGACTGTCAAACACTCGGACCCTCAAATTTCACTTCCATATTTACATTGTTTTTATAATATACAATCAGAACAGACAGTTATAAATACTAGTTTAAATATTGGAAGCAATACGTGAAGTTTCATCAACCAAAGAAAAAGTTGTGCCAACAATTCCTCCTGTGGGAGGAATTTCTTCACAGAAAGGGTCATTAAACATTGGAACAGGCTGCCCAGGGAGGCGGTGGAGTCACCGTCCCTGGAGCTCTTTAAAGGAAGACTGGATGTGGCACTCAGTGCCAAGGTTTGGTTGACAAGGTGGAGTCACAGGTTGGATTCAATGACCTCAGAGATCTTTTCCAACCTCATTGATTCTGTGATTCTTCGATAATTAAAAACAAAAATTGCAGGTTTTCTCAACAGAGCTGTTTAGAGACAAGGAAGAAAGGAGTCTCCCGAGTTCTTTCTTCCAGTTCGAATTTTCCAAATGATAACTCTCCAAATCGGGCTGTAGAATTTCACTTGCCCTTAGCCCGATTAACCAAAGCTACCACAGAGAGTTCGGCTGCGAAAGCACTCAACTTAAACTTGACGGCAAAAATCACAGCCCCCGTGCTACAAAAAACGGGATGGGGGGGTTTTCCCGAACGCCAGCTTACTCCCGTCGCAGCCGCCGGTCGAATCGAGGTCATTTAGGGGAAAGGCAGGGGGGTGAAACACACACACACACGCACACACACACCAACCAAAGCCGGGCCGAGGTTTATTGCGAAGTTGCTGCGGGCGCAGCTCCCAACTTTTGTCTGGCGGCGGCAGCGCCGGGTGCGGCCGCAGGGGGAGCCCCGCGCCGCCGGA
>VZRN01004522.1:112890-192488 GCA_013397935.1 Dasyornis broadbenti | reverse complement strand
GGCGCGGCCGTTCTATCCCGGCGCCGCGTGCTCTATGGGCCCGGCCCGGCCCGGCCCGACCCGGGGAGGCGGCGGCGACGGTGGCCGTGGGTCCCCCGGGAGAGACTCTGGCTCCGCGGCGAGGACCGAGCGTCCACAGAGCCCCAGGGCCCCGCCGCGGCCTGGCTGGAGCTTGCCGAGCCGCCGGCCGGACCTGGCCCAGCGTGACCCCATGGGGCCGGGGAGATGCCGCCGCCCCCTGAGGGTTGAGCCGAGGGCTGGGGAGTTCAAGGGCAGGGGGAGCGGCTGCCCGGAGCCGCGGGGGTGAAGGGCAGCGCTGGCAGCCGGGAAGGGACTCAGCCCCCGGTTCTAGGGGCTGGAGCCGCCGGATCTGCTCGCCCAGGGAGCCTCTTCCCAGCTGACAGCACAGCTTGGGCGAACAGATCTCCCAAGGATGAGATTCCGTAATTTCCTATGGAAAACTCTTTTCACGGTCTGGTGAGCTTCATTATTAAGAAATCCCCTTGATATCCAGACTATCGGGAGTGCGCCCTTGTTTCTCCCATCGCGCCAGTCACTGGCAGTATCCCCTGTGTTTTGCCTCAACCAGCGCTTGATGTTCCTTGCTCGGTCCATGGAAAGCTCTTTTCTCCCCACCTCCCTCCCTTATCACAGATGCATTTCAGAGGGGCGAGGAATACAACGCATTACCCTACACTGGCTGCCTAAATGTTTTTTTCAGATTATTCACAAACAATAACCCTTAAGCCTATTCACGAACCCAGTCTCTTGTCGCCGATGTAAGAAATATTCTCTCACCACTTGTTGCCCTATATAGAACTTACCGCAGTGCCTGCACGTAAGCCTCGAAACCAAAAGCTTTGTGAAAGAAACGTAGCTGAGAAACGCAAGCATACAGCTGTAGGTGACAGTCTCAACCTTTTAATTTTCACACTGACTGGTTTGGCACTGCTGGGCCAGTCATTTCAGTGCTTCTTGCTTCTTTAACCAAAAAGAATAGTATCATGAAATTACTGAGCACGTGGTTCTGACTGTTAGGTTCAAGCAAGCTTTATCAAAGTACTTTTATTGTTTAAAGATGGAAAGCGCGATAATGTTTCAGTAAAGAACAATAAATTTAAAAACTACTATTCTGTTTTAGCTCCATACTCCCACATCTTTCTTTTCAAGATTATAGTCTGAAAAAGTATGGTAGAATGTGTACTTAAAAATAGAAAATACGCAACAATGACATCCAGGATATAATAAGAAAATGGGCTTTTTAAATATCCAAGAAAAAAAAAATCTTACTGTGAATTGCAGCAATTTTTTAGTTTTATGAGATACTCCAAAATACAGTGCCTTTCAGGGTAGGAACTTCTATGTCTCATCTGACATTCTCTATTTAGAGCTTGTAATCTGTATTAGCAATAGTACTTCATCTCCTGTCCCAGAATCTGCAGTGTTTTTCAAAAGTAGAGTAGTTCTGCTCCATGAGATTGGTTTTGGAAGGTTTCATATCCTTTGTTTCTTCACTTATTTGTTTAAAGGTTATGAAAGGATGTAGCCATTTCATACACTTGTAGGCTAAAAGAGTATTTTCATTAAAAATCTAAAGGGGTTTTGAGAATAGCACTTGAAAATCACATCCTTTTATCCTTCAAAAGTAGGAATAGAAGAAAACTGCAAGAGACCATCCCTTACCAAACACCAGGAGATATGTGCAGTAAGAGTATCACATCATAAGTATCATGACAAATAATGTACTTTTCCATTTCTGTCCTGTAGTACTGGTTGGCCATGAAACTCAGACATGGTTCTCAAATTCTGTTGGTCTGGAAACGAACAGTATGTTATCTTCAAGTTTTTTACTCGTCACAAAAATATCCCCATTTTGGGAAAACCAACAGATGAGTGGCCCAAAAAAGGGCCCAGGCTGCAGCAGTTACAGTGAATGTCATAACTCAGGATTGTAGTCATTGGCAGGGCTGTTTGGGGAAGCTTGCATAACATCTGCTTGCAACATGCCTGATTCAAACCAGCCCTCCTCCTCTCATGAGCACTGATGACTTTTTAAAAGTAAAATAAACTTGGTCAATATGCAAGCAAATTGATTTTCCTGGGTGCCTGTCCAGATCAGCTTGAAATAACAGAAATTCCCCAGCTCAAAAGCTATTTATTTTATATTTACTAGATATTTATACCACAGTTGTGTCCTTTTTTTCTTTTTTTTTTTGGTGTTCTGATCTCATTCCTGTGAACCATACCCAGAGAACACTCTTTATGAAGCCGCAGGGACTACTGTAGAGAGATTGATGTAGTTAAAAATCCCTGATCTCTGCTTTGAACATTTGTAGTGCTTCATTCTCATTATGTTAGGATGGTAGGAAACACAGAAAGACATGCTTCATTTTGGATATTTACTCCCTGTGTTGTTTTTCACAGATGGTTTTATTTACAGGTTTCTTAGTTGTCTTGTTCCTCTTAGAAGGTGTGGCTGGTTATTTTGACTCAAGTAGCTTATGGCTTTATAGCTTCCATGTCAGCCTTATGACCATTTTTAGTACTGGCAATATAAATAAATCAATCATAAGTTACAAGGTTTGCTTGGTAGCTTTGATTGGATTTTTTTTTTTAATGCAGAGAACATGTTAACATAGGATTAATATTTTATATCACACATACTTAGAGATTTAAATGTGGTTTTACAATGAAAGATGAATTACTGTAGAAAGGGATTTAGAGTAATTTCACTAATCCAAGAATTTACTTGTTCCCATTTTTTATATCCGTTGTTGGTTCAAGTGTCATATGAAGACAGAACAGCATTAAAAACCTATTTAGACTCCCTTCAACACTCTACATGCAGGATATGCTTGGGAAAAAAAAAAAAAGAATTCTGAGTAGTGAGAAACAAAAAATTAAGGGGAGAAGGACTGAAGCCACATTCCACTAAGAATTACATTTAAAAAAAAATTGTAGCACTCATTCCCAGTAAGATTCAGTTTCAAGATTTGTAGTTTGGTCTTACAGACAGATGTCTAAATGCTTTGACAAATAAATGCCATTGGGAAGGACCATATTTCAAATGGAACCATTTTATAATGAATGCTGAAGCTTACAGCAGTGTTCAACATCCTTTTATCTCCAGTTGTTCAGAAAAGAGATTAAGGTATGGAAAATGTATTAAGAAGAAGCCACACCATCTGCCGAGGCAGGTACACCACTGGAAAATTGGAAAAATATGAAAAATTACTTGAGCAAAAGAGTCTCTTTCCATTAAAAAAGAGGTGTGGAATGAAGTCATATTGGGACATCATGATAGAAAAAGATGTTAAAAAATTACCAAGTATGGAAAGCCTTGTTTGCTACGTGAATGGTATTTAATGACACAGGAAATATTTGGAGATGGAAGATTTTGTTGTCACATGTCCCTGTTTTACCAGGAAATAAGGAATGAGTTGCGACAAAAGAGAAAGTCCTTCATCCCTTATTCAGAACTTTTGCAGAGAGTTTCATCCTAGTAACGACCAAAGGGCTCTATTCAGTGAGTTACCATTTGCTTCAATCATGGGCAATTTACCAGATTACTTTGCAATATCTCTGAATAGCAGTAACATTCCAAAGAATGGAAATCAAATCATCTTTTCAGGCCTCTATTTATAAGATCATATGTGCGCCTCTCAATCATGCTGTCAACTCCTCCTGGTTTCAGTTGAATCTTGAAATAAAAAAAGATTCACAAGAGATCTTGCTTTTGTAAGCCCACCCTAAGCCTTTTCCTGAAGGGGATGTTAGGAAATTAAGATTGTGTGGTTATTCCTTTGAGAATTGTCCATTATGAAGATATGCCTATGGGATGTAAGTTTGGAAACTTCAAAAAAGCAGTGTCCAGTAATCAGCATTGGTACTACCTTGAACTGGAGCACAGAACGTGATACAATCACTCCACATTGCAGGCATTTTGCGTTGTAATTAAAGAAGGCTCATTATTTGAAGACTACCATTGTCATTTAAAAATGGATAATACTTATGATTTCGAATTAAATACTTGATGTCCAGCCCCATTATCAACACACCTATCTGAAGATTGTTTCCCACACTAGATAACATCAGTGCAACTTGAAGCGGGATCAGAGAGTAGGTTTCTTAGATAACATTAAATGGGAATGGTAAAACTTACCTCCTGATATTTCAAAATTATCTTCCCATCACAACTTCCGTAACATTTTTTCTGTTCCTAAGGTCACAGTAGATAGTTTTTCTAATAATAATAATTGTGTAGAACTCACAGGCTGATGATATTGCAGCCAGGCATCTGCAGGGCCTGTTTTTTACTATCATTCAGGCTGTAAATTACTTCCATCTTGGACAAAAGTGGCAAATCATCTCATTTTGGTGCTTATGATCATTAATCATATGAAAGTAGCACCGCCAGCCTGTTACTATGCTGGGTGATGTACAGCTTTGTAGTAAAAACCAGACTCTGTCCTAAAATGCTCACAATAAAAATAGGCATTTATGAACACATGTGTAGATAAGCTTTAGCACCATACAAATGCATAATGGCTTGATTAGGATCACATGGCAAGTCCATCAAAAACATTATTGGTTCATAAATCTCCCTAGTCCTCACACACAATCCTAGCTTTCGAAGTGTGTTTTCTTGTTACAGATCCAAGAACGAGCTCATAAAATACACTACCATGTCATCATTGTAGTTTCACTTAAAAGTGTCTTTGAGAATTCACATGATACATTATTTCCAAATGCATGTTATCTGGTACAAACAGTTGCTCAGGCTGCCTTGAATTTTTCATGGGCTTATGCATTTCATGCTAATTTTAAAATTGAAGCTATATTCAATTTTCTTGTGTATTTACAGTCCAAGAGTCCAGCAACATGTGGATACTCCTTTCAATGCATGGGGATAATACCCTCGTCATGAATGCTGATTTACCCATGAAACGACTTGCTCTTCCAGTGCACAGCTGACTTCCTAGAAAGATCAGGTCCTTAAGCTACTCCCTGCTGTGTGGCAGCCTAGAATGTTTAACATTCCTTCAAGGACCATTCCTCCTATGCAGAGGAACATGTTGTCTTAGTCAGTGGAATTGTCATGTGCAGGATAACCAGACCTGTTCTTCTATTTTGCAGTCCCAGTTCCCTCACAGTCTGTTCCTGCTCTGTGTACACACACTTACAAAAGGCTTCAGGCAACAACTCCTCTCTCAAGTTAAGGTCAATCAATACAGCTGATGTTTAATTATAGGTAGCTGACAGTGTCCTCTGGCATAGGCTAACCTTGTTAAATATAAGGTTTAAAAATATCCCTTCAAAGTTAATTTTCTGCTTGTTTTTAGATACCCTGTTTAGTGCTGATTCTTCTGTGACCTTGACAGTACTGCCAGTGACAGCTAAAATCCTGCTTTACTTTGTCAACACTAAGATTCACTCCTACATTATAAAACAGGTTTGGGGGTTGTCACTATCTTCCACGCCAGTGCATCTGATCTCTCCTGACAAAGGGGCATGAGATGGTTGTATTCATCTCATGAATACCCTGTTAGAGGTTTTTCAGCAGACACAGTCTGGGCTGTTTGCTTCTATTCAGCACACGGTAAGAAAAGGACCATTTGCTTCTGTTCTTCTAATGTGCTGCCAGAGAATAAGCTGTATGAAATGCACGGAGTCTAAAAGGATTTTAGTGGTGTCTTGATTGTAACAACATTCTTCCTTGAAAATTTCCAGCTTTAAAGAAAATATTTTTTACATTATACAAGAGTCGCAGATGTTTCTTAAGATTTTTCTTACTCGTATGCTTTGTCAACAGTTTGACTCCTGAGGGAGGACTGCACTACTTAGAAGAGCTTTTAAGAAACCACTGAATTCTCTAGGATTCCTATTGCAGTAGGTCAGCATGTCTCCAGCTGTACTCTGATTTCCAGTAATAGACCTAATCTTCTAAATCAATATGTGATTGCAGCCAGGACACCTACACCATTACACCAGGTAAGTCCAACCTTGCCTTCTTCTATGCTTACCTTTGGATCTGTCAAATTGTTGCAGAAAGGGCCCCCAGGGAAGGGTCAAGCATATTACTGAACTTGTGTGTATAATGAAATGGAGAGAGTGTACTTAAAATATTGAAAAAAATAAAACAGTTCAGCACTGCAAAACAACCTTCTGATGTTTTAGCTAGAGTTTTGTAAATTCCTTCAACTTTTCAAGAGTGTAATGAAATCTGTGGTTTAAGCTCTAAATATATAAAACCTGTTTAATAGAATCATTAACTTGTAATAAACAAGTGTCTTCTATTCAAAAATGTCAAGGTATTTTAAACATTAAACAAAACCAGGGATAATAGAATCTCAGCAATCCATGTTTTGAAATATAAGACTCCATGTATTTTAACCAAAACAAAAGGAAAATTTCTTACTATCTTCCCTGAAGATTCATAAGTAGGAGCTCTAATTAGATACAGTTAAATCTTAATGATTAATCCAAACTGCCTTCAAAAGGTTCGGTGCATTGTGACGTACCTTATAAAGAGAAAGAAATTATAGCTGTCAAGTGTTAGATTTTACTTCTGTTATTCACCATCACTGAATTTTGAGACTAAGCATCTTATTTTAATATTTCTGAACAATGTGATTTTAACTGTTGCGATTAAAGGATTGCAGAAACGTGTCCCACGTGAAGACGACACTCAATGAAGTATTACTTCTGCTTTCAGAATTACCTTTGATCGCATTTGTAAATTCGCAGTGGATTTCCCATTAATTAGTGTGAATTAGCTAGTTGTGGCTGTTCAATTTAGGTTAATTCTAAATGTTTTACAGTGCATCGCTAATTATTGGGGGGCGAAAAACCCCAACGCTTATTAAACAGCGCGCAGGTGCAAGGGATGTGTTCACTCTGCTCCGTGTGTGTTTCCAGGGGCTGGCGGCTTCTTCGCGGTGTTGGCCTTGGGTACTTGGATAGCTTCTGGCATCACCACGGGACCTCCTCGTCCCGCAGAGAGCGGCTTCTCCAAGGCCCAACACAGCGCAGGGAACTCGGCTAAATCCTTCTTCCCTTCTCGAGGATCCCATCCCATTTCCCCGTCTAATTCACCCTCGGGAGCTCTGCTTCCCAGACACCGCGCCGCTCTTTTGTCCCCGATGCGAGGCCTCGGCTGAGCTCCTTTTCACATATGTCAACACTCGCCCGTAATTAGCGCTCAGCGCACAATGAGCCATTCTCGCTCTCCAAAGGCCTCAGCGTGCGGCTGCTCCCGCCGGGGGCGCAGGGCCGCTCCGGGGCTGGGCGGGTGCCCAAACACCGGGACCGTTCTCCACTGTTGTGGATGCTGCGGTTTCACAGACGGACACGCAGACCACGTCCTTTGTTCCGCAGTCGGGACAGCGCTGCCTTCGCAGTCTCACACAGGCCGGGCAGGGATGTTTATCTGTGCTGTGCTACGCCAGGTCTTACCCGGGCACCGCCACAGCGGTGCGGGGCTCCGGCTCGTCCAGACGGGCCGCACCACGTTACGAGCACCCCAGCCCTCGCCTTTCCCCGGAGGACAGGGCAAGGCAACCCCCGAGGAATCCGCATTTTCTCCCGCCCAGCAGGTGCTGATCCCTACGGACACTCCTCGCTCCCCACTCGGCCCCGGGGCGGAGCTCTGCCCGCCCCGCCCGGCGCTGCCGCGCCTGCGCCGCTCAGGGCGGGACACTGAGGAGTTCCGCGGCGGGCGGTCGGTGCCGGTCTGGGTGCTGCGGGACGGGCGGTGAGTTCGCTGCGGGGACAGGCTGAGTAGGGGCAGCGCGTTCCGCAGAGCCGGCGCTCCCTCGGCTCCCGCCGACGCTCGGACTTCGCCCGTGGCCGTCCCTGGGGCGGGCGGGCTGAGCTTCCGGCTGGCTTCGCCCCGCTCCGAATCGGCCGCGTCCCGCAGCAGGAGCGGCCCTCGGCGGACCTGGCCCAGCGCCTCCCAGGGCGCCCTGGGCATTCTGCCTCCGCGTCGGTACCGCGGTATTGCCTCATCGCCTAAAAATACTTCCTTGGCCGCCCGCCGGGGCGGGGACCGCGCTCGGCGGGCGGGTTTGGGCACCGGCGGGAAGTGCGCAGCGTGTGCCCGACCTGGCTCTCGGGGTGCGGGTGAGTTCAGGTGTCGCAGCCGCGGGGTTGTCCCAAAATAGGTTCTTTGACCTGCTGTGCGTGAGGCTAATCCACACACAGAGCCAAGGTACTCGATTTGTTTGCAGTTCTGAGCAGAAGGAAGGGCTGGGTGGCAAATCTACAAAGCCAGCACGACGACTGTCAAAACTTTCCACTATTTATACATTTTAGCAAGCAAAGGTATTAATGTTTATTGGCGATAAGTTTACGTAGTTCTTTTATTAATGAGTATTCTGTCTTTTATTAGTTAAATTATTCCCTTGCTTTTCATGCTAAGTAGTCTACATGTTCAGTCTTTCTCTTCTTTTAGGTACGTGATCGTCTGTGATTTGTTGGTCATAATTTCGCCCTGATGGAATTACCTTTCACCCATTGGGAAGTGATTTCAGCATAGTTGCTGAGCAGGCTTTATTAGTTTCTTCCTTATTGTGGAAGTTCTGCCCAATGTCCTTGTGACCTGCAAATTCTGCATTCTTTGTGTCCACTGTCAGTGGTACATCCTACTTCCCAAGCTTTGTTAACCTCCCCCTAGGTCTGAGATCATTGAAGCATGTCAAGTCCTAAACCTTAACAAGGCAGTTCTACAGACAAGTATTTTATCTTTCTAACACCTGGACGTCAAGGTTGGGGACAGGTTTCATTCTGAGTGCACAACTCCTTTAGCCAGCTGGAGAGGAAGCATGAATGCTATGGTTTGTAGCTGGGCACATCAGTCATGTTCAGGCCATTAAGTTTGATGCTCATCTCGCTATTAATTTGTATTTGCCATTTGTAGCCTCCTGTCTCTCTGTGGCACAGTACAGTGCAATTTTCAGCTGTAATTTCTGTGTAGTGCAGGGAGAGACTGCACTGTGCTGTGAGCAGCTCTCAACTGGAGAACTTTGTTCTGCCAGAGTTAGCAAGGGGTTAGCAGGCTGTCAGGGAGGGGACTGCTTGTGCTTATGTGAGTATTTCTGCCCTTCACAGCAAGGAAAGCCTCACAGGTAGTTTTTGATTTGTTTTTCTTGTATTAAAGTAACTGGAAGTGTTGGCTCAACAGTATTGACCATAAAATTATTTGCCAAAACAAATATGCCTATTAAGGGCTGTCTGTTTGGAAGTCCTGGCTGTGAAAGGCCACTGCTGGTTCGGTGGTCCTTCTTCATGGGGCTGGAAAGCCCCTAGGGCTATGTGGGAATGGCCAGGAGTATCCTAACCCTAGTTAATAGATGTAACTGTGGTGGGCTGCTGGCATTTGCAGCTTCTTCCCATGTTTTAAATTTAGTTTCCGGAGGTGGTAGTTCGGTTCTGAGGTACTTTTTGCCACTGACGCAAAAATTACGTACCAAAATTCTTAGCACTTTACGTGGTAGCTAGGGATGTCTGTCACAAGTTGGTGAGAGGAGGTGTTTTGTGCTGGTTGGGTTGACGTGCTGAGCTGAAGTGCTTGCAGTGCATTCTGATCGCTGTGTCCTAATGGCTTTTGTTCATAATAAACATCAATATGCGGTATAGGATGATTCTTCACCTTGAGAGATTAACGCAAACATTTCTTCTAAGTGTAATTGCTGTTGTACTTTAGAAGGAATAGCCGCTTTCACAGCTGACCAGTTTTGAATACTATTCATGCACATTTGAGGCCAGCCTAATGTAGCCAGAGAGCTAATTTGAAGAGCTGCTTCATTGTGTCTGTTTTTTTTTTAACAGCTCTGATGACAAGTCACAGAGGATCAACAAAAGCAGATGGCAGGAGGTGGCTCTTGTTGCTTTGGGGAGTAGCCTACTGGAGTGAAAGATTAGAAGATAAGCACATTAACACAAACCGCAAAGAATTAGTTTGGGCTAAAGGCAAAAAAGCTCTTTGTGCCAGAGTGTGTTAAAACTGAATTTGAGAAAAGTTTGAGAAAATTACACATTTTAAGCATTCCGATTTCACTCTGCTTGATACTGAGAGTTCTTTTTTCCCAAGTGCAGTACAAAGTTCCAAGAGCAGCAAACAGATATGCATATAACATCATCAGGAACCAGCACAGGCTTGCCTGATGGATGTTGGGCTCTGGCAGAACCTTTGTGGGGGAAAAAAAAGACTATACATCATCTTGTGTGACATGTCAAAGGTGTGCAAAATAAAATGTTTTGACTTAATGCATAACAGCACCAGTTAAATTTATGGTTGACCATTACAGGGGTTTTTTTGAGGCTTATATATTTTTCTACAGAATGTGTCTCACATGGATTTTAACTTTGAAGTTGAAAGAATACCAATATTGATGTCCCAAGGAGCATCAACTAGTACTGCATGTGGTGGGATTTTTTTGATTAGTTCTGCAGTGAATATTGTTTTCCCCTAAACTCACCATCTTGCTAAATTAAATCTCAAGACCACTTAAAGTTTGTATTAGTGGTGCTGTGCATACTGCTTTGTTCAGGAGTGTGATGGCTGCCACTGCTTAGTTTGATGCTCTATAAAAGCCACATACAATGTCATGACTTAGTCCTGAACCTGCCAGGAGCAGAACGTCATCTGTGTAACCAGTGGCCATCAGGGTTAACTTCCTGAACACAGTTGCAACTTAAAATTTCCATTTTCCTATGGGCTTTTCCAATTTTAGAATGATTTTACTTTTTAAAAGATGTTTTGGGGAGTTTCTGGCTTTTTGTGACTTTCTGTAACTTCTATCAGAGCACTCAGAAGTGATTAATGAGATCAGTGTGGGATTCTTCATTTCTTGTGACTCAGCAGACTAATTCTGTAGCATATTTAGTACTTACAAATCCAGGATTTTCTTGCGGGCTAACAGTAGGCCAGAAATGATAATTCATGGTTTCTGAGTTGCTGCAACAATGTCTTGAGGTAAGGTAGGAAGAGCAACCTGACAAATCTTGCCCCTTTCAGTAATGCATAGTTAAGGTGAAGGTCACTCAATTGCCTGCAGTGGCAGTGCAGTTTTTCTGCAACCATCTCATAGTGCTGTGTAAAATCAGGGAAGTTTAAACCATGCAGCCCAGGAAAGGAATGTGATATTTTTTCCTCCCTTTGCAGAAGTGTGGGCATGTATTCTCACATAACGTTTCACTGTTATTATTGTGGGATGTATTTTGTACATTTATGAAAAAGTAACCTTGCTTCTGAACGTCTGGAACAGATGCATGGTTCATGTGTCATTAAATTAGAAACTGCAGGAAAACAAAGAACCATCTGGAGACTTGGTGGGGGGGAGGTTGAGGTTTGTGTTTAAATGTATTATCAACACAGGAAAAAATATAAAGAGTGCTTCAGCTACAAAAGGAGGCAGAGTGTGATGGGCATTTTGTTTTGGTTTGGTTTTAAACCATTTTCTTTTTGTAATTAGGGGAAGCACCAGAATGAAAGACATGGACAATATCAAAACTGTAAAGAAAGAATGGTAGGTGCAAGTTCTCCCGTCCCTGTTTTTCCTCTTCCTTTCACACTGCTGTTTGTGTGTCCTGTCATTGCTTTTCAAGCTTTATGTTAAATTCTAAAATATAGTATTTTTACTGTATTCATCTGCTCCACATATACTGAAGGTTTCCAAAAAGTCCTGTTGTTATGCTGAAAGTTTTTTCACATACCTGAAATGTTTCCTAGATGCAAGAAGCTGTGTAAATATTTTTATTTAAAATAGCCAGGCAGCCTTACAAATTGCTAACTCACTGTGCAGCTCTGCATCTGATGTGGAGGTGTTTGCTTTTCCAGTTCTGTTTCTGAGGTGAAGCATAGTCAATACCTACATTAATGCTTCGAGGTTTTTTTTGTTCTATTAGAAAACTAAAATGAGGACAGCATACTTTTGAAATTTCTTCTTTAAAGTTGTTGAGGTTTTCTTTTGCTTAAGATGTTAATCTCCAGGGATTCTTAGTGTTGCATAGATGCACTGCAAACAATTCCATTTTATGCAAATGTATCTAATTGCCATTCCAGTAAGCATTGCTGCTCTTGAATTCAATGCAGAGTTGTATGTAAAACTGGATATTTTTTAAAGAGCTGGGATTTTTATTTTCTGAATTGCTTAAAATGGACTTTTCTGAATCTCCAGTAGGAGTAATTCCTGCAATGTTTACAAAAAGCTGCATAATCTTCTTACTATGCAAAGAACTTAGATAATCATTCAGGTTGCATATTTCTGCATTTTGATTCGTGAAAATGTAACAGAAACAGCTGTCACATATACAATGTTCTATAAAAAGATGTTGTTGATGCATCTTTTTTTAATACCCTGGAGTCTCCACAGTGTTGAAGGCTTCTATTGTATTTGCTCAGTGTGCTGCAGTGGTGTTGAGCCACTTGAGTTTCCCTAATGCACTTTCCAAAATAGTAATGATGGTGCTGGGAATGGGGAAGTTCAAGTCAGGGTGGAGGGGTAAATCCTAGGGCAATTTTCTTGTATTTTTTAAAACTTACGGCAAAGGAGCCCAAGCTTGTATCATGGAGATGCATTAAGGAAAGCCCTTTGTTGGTGTGCAGCTAAGTGTATGATGGTTAGAAGTATGAATCATCTAAGTTGCATTCCTTGCCCTGATACCAAGTTTAGAAGCTTTGCATAGATTAGTTCATCTTTTCTGATGTTGTTGTTTAGCTTGGGCTTTTGAAGTGCAAATAGTAGCAGTTGGAGATTGGTAAGAAGTTTATGGAAAAGGCACAGTTTATGGAAAAGTGCAAAGTTGACCTGATGTTTTGTAGCAGCTGAGTAAGCTGGGTGCAGTGGGGAGTGTGCCTTCTATACTTCTTGGTACTGTACTTCTGGGGTACTTGGCTTCTAATGTGTCCTCTGCGGAGTCATTTTTGTTTCTTTCTGTGTTCTGCAGGGTCTGTAAATCAGGAACCAATGATCAGATTTTGAACAGTACAGAACAAAACTGTGACTACTTTGTAGACAACTTGTTTGAAGAAGCTCAGAAGGTTGGTGCTATGTATGTGCCCCCAACTACAGTCAAGAACCAGGTAAGCAATGAAGAAAAAATGCTCATGTTTGATATAACAGTACTGCAAGAGTATTCTGGAAAACAGATGCCAGAAGTCCAGCAGTCTTTTCTATCAGTTTTTTACATCAGTAAAAAAAATGTGCACAGAATTCAGAGCTGTAGAAGCATCCTCCCAACTCCCAGTCAGCCAGGCCTTTGCTGCTGGGCTTTTGGCTCTTACTGCATTATAGTGGGTTTAGAGTCATTCTGGAATTGATGCTGGCATTGGCTAATGCACTTCTGCTTTATTAGGAAGGAGAGTGAGGTAAGCAGGAGTTCAAGGAATAACAAGTACTATTACATAAGAAGTTATTTAAGGAGCTGCAGCCTTTTTATGCAGAGGCATAGCCCAAATATTTTTCATTTGCTCTTATTCATATAATTATGCGGGTAGTGGGATGTTCAGTGTGGGTTTGTAGCTCAGTGATTCGGTCCTTTTCGTGTTTTTCTGTTACTCATCAAAGACTGGTAAGGGGAGGGAGAAAAGGCCACATAGAACAAAGATGACAAGAAATTTGGAGTGGGCATTGCTAGAAATTATGTTCATGGATCCTTAACTGACCCTGGAAGAAATGAAATGTCAGGAGCAATATCTTAAACTGCAGTTCTGAAATAGTGTTCCATGGCATCAGTTGTGTCAATGCTTAAATGGGAAGTTGGTGTGGAGTAATTAGTCCGTGTTAAATTTGCATACTGGCTCGCTGTAAAGGAACCTTCCCATAATTAGAACTCTTTCCATATGCATTGGTGCCATGAGACACAAGAGTTTTTGATGGAATCTAATCTTGCTGAGTGCTATCTACTTCTTTTGACAGATTACCCAACCGAACGAGAAGAAATTTTATTCAGCAGTTTGCACATGCTGTTTATTTATGTAGCAATCACCTAACAAATCAAACTGAAAAAAAATTAAAAAAAAAAAATCAAACTTGTCAGGTACTATCAAGCCTAGTTCAAACTAATTTCCATCTGAGGTGAATTCTACCTTTGTCTATACCTCATCTGTGGCTGAGTATCTGTCAAGACAAAGTTATTTCAGGGATCAGACTTGGATAACCAAATGCTTCGTTAAATGGCATGATGCATAAATATGAAAATACAATCCCAAATATCTATGTTAGAGTTGGAGAGATTTCAGTAAACAACACGGAGGCTACAAGTTGGAGAAGTGGATGATTTCTGGCAAAGTTAAGGAATAACTGAGAACTTATTTTTTCATTCCCCTAACCACCAAGGTTTTGAATACACCCAGGAATTCCAGGGTAACATAAGCACATGACTGTCTGAAAGTAAATTGTCTGATACTTGCTTCATTTCCCGAGTGAAAGGCTTCTGCATCCATCATCTCAATGCCTTTACTCTGAGAAAATCCTCCTGAAAGACTGGAACAAGGCTTTACTCTAATAAATCCCCAGCTGGACTATTCTGGCAGTTGGTGTTCCAACACCAGGCATGTGTGCTCTCAAATTAGCTCTTGAAGAGTTGCAGCTGGCTGGGATAGTCCAGCTCTTTTTTTTTTTTCTTTCCTGCTGAATTGAAGGAGCGTTCTTGACCTAGGAAGCCAAATTTTTGGGGGAAGGTTTGTTTCTAACCCTGATTGACACAAGATACTTAGAAATGTCACTTACCCCTTGCAGTTGCTGTGCCTATTGGCACAGGGCCAAGGCAGATTACAGTGAGTCTGCCCTCAGTATTTTTAGTCTATGGAGTAGATGACTTATAATCACAGGGTATGTGGGTATACCAAGCTTCTTTTACATCAGTATTCTAATGAGAATTGTTCTTACTTTGTAGGTTGATGTAATCATCAAACTTTGGAAAAATGGGTTTACGGTAAATGATGGTGAACTTCGGAGCTACACTGATGTTGCAAACCAGCAGTTCTTGGAGTCCATTAAAAAGGGGTAAGCGAGTTTTGTATTCTTAACTGGCCTGAGTTAATGTGCTTTGGGTAGCACTTAGCTTATGCTCTAAATTTTTTACGTGGCTTTGCTGCACTGCAGTGTCCCTGTAGGAGTGCAGGCCCTGCCAGTCTCATTCCTGCAGTGCTAATGGCTGTTGGAACATCAACAGGTTTAACACAGCTCTCAGTGGCAGTAGTTGTACAGTTGCTGATGAATAGATAAAAGCCAGTGTTGATGGGGGGCACAGCAGGTGCAGAATGAAATAAAGAATAAATCAGTGCCCAGTAAGAGCTACAGATCAAATAGTATTCTGACTAATGAATTCGATGCACAAGGGGTTGAGCATTTCTGGTTTTATGGTCTTTGTTTTCTTTTTGTTGATGAAAAGCCTTAAATGGGCACAGATGTTCCACATAGCATCGAGAAACCCTGATCGGTCTTAAATTTCTGACATTTTTCTATGTACAAACTTGCTATGGTGTGTATATAGCAATCTTACATTAATCCCTGTGTTAAAAGTTAACATGCTGTTGTGATTTCTGCTAGTGTTTGTAGTTGTTGCTTTAAAAAAGGAGTTTGACCATACAAATCAGTGTGATTTTGAGCCTTTAATTTGTAGTCTGTTTCCTCACCCCATACAAATGGAGAGGAGAATATAATTTTATGAATAATGTAATTTAATACCTCCTTATCAAACATGTGAAATTACTAAGTCATTATATTTTTCTTTTCCATATTTTGCTAGGCCATCAAAAATACTAATTTTACACTATTTCTCCTGTATCGCTGTCACCTGTGTTAGCTGTAATAGCAATTAACTGCACTGTTTAAAGCCCTTTGTGTGCATTCATCAAAAGTTTGCCACTTTTATTCCACTGTTTGCCTGTGAAGATGCTAATTATGAGATGGTTTTTGCATAATCATTGATGGTAGAGAAGCATTTAGTACAGCCCCTGTGCCAGCTGAGCCCCACCACCAAAAATTGTACTGTCTGCATCAGAGCTCAGAGACAAAGGCATTGTTGTGTTCTGCTTAATGTGATTAAAGCATTACCAAGGTGATGTTACTGCACTAAAGAGTGGAGCTATTGGTGCTTATATAATTTTTAGAAGCTGAGATCTGTGTTTATTTGTAATTAAATACACTATGTCTAAAATCCGTTCTTCCTCTTTAAAAGCGTTTTTCTTTTTGTTTTACTATGGGGGTAAAATAATTGAACCTATTGCAGCAGTGTATGGCAACACTGAACTTCCTACACATCATGTGTTTAGAGTGGTAGCTGCTGAGTAAATTTGAACATCATTCAACAACTTGCGTAACAGGGGTCTTTTTTATTCTACACTTTCTAGATAAATTGCAGTTCAGGAATTTGAATACTTGTATGCCATGCCCTTAACCTAACTCTTAGTAAAGACTTGTGAAGTTGTTTTTTAAAAGCATCATCCTTGAAAGGCCAGATGTTGAACAGGTATTAATCACTGGTCTATTTTGTGTACTGAAAACAGTATAGTACTTTTTTTTTGACCTTTTTTTTTTTCTTAAGGGAACTGCCTTTTGAGCTACGGAAGCTTTTTGATAAGGAGGAGATAGAAGTGAAAGTGGAAGATAAAAAGGATAAGGTGTATTTGTCATCAAAAAAGCCAATGTTTCATCCCTTTTCTGGACATGGCTACAGATTAGGAAGGTGAGTAGGCTGATGTGATCTATGATTGAGTAGCTGAAGGGAACTATACCGTATGTGAAGGATCATAATTCAGGTTGGAAGTGATCTCTGGAGTTTTCTGATCTAAGCTCCTGCTTAGAGTGGGGTCATCTGTGGGGACAGATGAGGTTACTCAGGCGTTTATCCAATTGGGTCTTGAAATCCCACAAGAGCAGGGGCTGTGCAGCCTTCTTCAGTGCTGGACTGTCCTCATGGGAAAGATTCTTTTTTTTTGCTTGTATCCAATTTGAATGCCTCTCATTTGAGTGCCTGTCCACGATGAAGAGCATAAGCCCCTCCTGCAGACCCTGACAGGCTGCTTTTAGGTGCCCCACATCTCCTCCACAGTCTGAACAAACCACTCTCCTCCAGCCTCTGCTGACAGAGTGAGTGCTCCATCTTGCAGGCATCTGGGTGTCTCTCCAAGAAGCTTGGGGCATAATTGGTTCCTGCAATCCACTGGACATGTTGCTGTTTTCATACAGCCAGGATACTCTTGACTTTCTTTGTTCAAGGTCTCAATATTAGCAGAACTGTCTCCAGCTGAAATGCTGTCACTCTTCTATTCTGTGATTTAAGAGAAAAGAATCTCTCTTAAAGCTGTATGTGCAATAGTTTGAGAAGGGGGGGCAAGTATGAGAATCCCATAAAGAGAACTGAAGAAGTAAAAGGTTATTTTGCATTCTCTTAAAATTGTTCAGTAATTATTCATGCGTACCTTGCAGTAAGGCTTTTTAGCTTTTTAGCATTTTACAGTGATCCATGTCTCTTTTGTAGTTGGGGAGTGTCAGCCAATGGACTTGATTTACAACCAAATCATAATGTATGTATTTTGGAAGGTTTTTGTAGAGTGACAGGCCAGTTTCTTTATTTGATCCCTGTGACTTTTGCTTACTCCAGCCACGTTATTTGCTTGACATATCCCTGTCATGCAAGACTTGTGTGCCTATAAAAGCAGATTTGGCCTAGGGAGCAGGACACATTCAGTGACCAGGAGTGTACAGGAGGCATCACACGTGGCACTGCTAAGTGACCTGCAGGCTGGGGTTCCTAAGCTGTGGTGCAGCCTTAGGTGAACAGCTTGTTTCAATTAAGTAGGAAGGGTTTGGCTGCTAAGGCCCAGAGCTTGTGCTGAGGGAAAGCCTGACAGGGTCAGGAACAGCTGAGGCAGGGGAAGAAGATAATATGCAGAGCAAAAGACTGATAAAGGTAAAAAATGAGTAGTTCCAGGCTGACAGAGAAGCAAGTATCTGTTTTATGAGTTTCATCTGTTTCTGTAGCACAGTCCATTCAGTTGCTCCATGCTTGAGTAGATACAATCAATAGGGAAAACCTTCTCAAGAGAGATGGATGAGATGCTGCAAGACTTGCTTTTGGTGGCACAGAAATCATGAGCAAAGGGGGGTCAAGAACTTAACCTTATTTTATCTACAAGTAGACCTATTTTATCTACAAGTAGCAAAACCAGAAAGATCTCCAGCATGCTGGGTTTCTGCTGCTAACCAGCGCGAAATGGTAGGTTGTTCAGTTGCTTGTTGTGCTCTGCCATGCCTACAGCAAGTAATGATCTTGTTTCCCAGTAGGCCAGTTAGGTTTCAGAAACATGCTAATCTGTGAATTTCGGTTGACTAGTCTTGTACACTGAGACATCCTACAACTTGCTCAGCATTTTTCTATTTTTTTTTCCTGCTCTTATTAGTCTATTCTATGCTATGCTATCAGAGCCCTTTCTTTAGAAACAGGTAAATACTTTTGCTGATGTTGGAAACATGAGCCATAAGTGCTCCTACTCCATAAAGTAGTGCTTGCTTCCTGCTGTTGATAAATGTCCATTGCCTGTATACACTATACTTGCAGCAGAAAAGCTTTGTGGGGCAGTAACAGAGCTGGCTGAGACCTGAAACAAATTTTAAGCTATAGAACTCCTTTTCCGCAGTTGCATTTGTGTGATTAGTCAGAAATGAGAGAGACAAATGACTGAAGAGTTTACTTCAGCTTATGGACTAGCTAAACCTCTGCTTAGCAAATAAACTTATAAAATTGTGTATACGTTTTTTGTCAGTGTTCCCAAGTGGGTGGATTTTGTGATGGATGAACCATTATGAATTGGTCTATTGACTGGTTCTCAAAACTTTTATTGGAGGATCTAGAAATAACATGTATGTTGATACAGCTCAGACAAGCTTCATTCTCTGGCTTTTTTGTTTTACAGGAGAAGTAAAACTTACTAAAATTTTCCAATGTACCTTATGAACCTGTGTAACTAATGGATATATTCTGTTTTATCTATCACTGTTCAGCTGCATTTTTGTAGTTTGTGATTATGACTAGATTTGCACCCCAACTTATCTATTGAGCTAATCTATGCATCTTTGAGACTGCCTCAGAAACATGTTAATTAAACTATTGACTGAAATCTCTTGTAGCAAAGCGGGCTTGCTCTGTAACCTCATTAGGGTAAAGCATTGTGTGTCAAGCTGCTTAACCATCAGTCAGGGTAAGGCATGATACCTAACTCCTGGGCTTTTTCTTGTCAGAAAATTGACAGGATGCTCTTATGTCTCTTCGATCTCTAGTTTACATTTTCTGTTGATAATCTTATAAAAGGAATAAGCCTTAAAAAGAGTTATAATGCTTCGATCTCAGGCTAATAAGACTTAGATTCTTGGGGTTTGGCTTTAGTCAAAGCTCCCACCACTAGATGGCTTTATCTGTCAGTTCTGCAAGAGAAAAGTTTTTACATATAGAAATGCTTTAAACCTTGGTGAATACAGATGTTCCAACTTTCTCTTAAAGCTTCACTTAATGTGTTGGCTCCAGTCTCACTCACACTTGCTATTGAAAGAATCACCTTCAGTGCCTGCCGCGTATGGAGATGTGACTGTGAGGGAAATTGGTTTGGGAATGACACCAAATTCTGTGTCCGTGCAAGAGAGTTCTCTGAGCTACAGCTGTGACTGATGTAGCCCAGCCTGAGCCACACACCACAGCTGAGCACCTCTGCAGCCTCTGCTGTCCTGGAGGCAGCTCGCTCACACGTGAGTTCTGTAGTGTCTGAACCAGCAACTGGGCAAGGAGACATCAAGAGCTGGGCATTTCTGGACTGAAGTATGACTTGAAATTTAATTTTTTTTTTTTCTCTCTGCTTGCGGAACTGCTTGTCATTACCTTGCTGGTAGTCAAACTTTTCTTGCTGATTTGGAGGGTAATTAAGTTTTATTTCGTACTGAAGTCAAGCATGAACAGAAGCTGTTTGTGAGAGATTGAGGCAGGTGGGTGGCAGTGTATCACTTGTACTGGTAGTGCCAGAATATTTTACAGATGTGCTTCTTGTAATTTTTTTGGTGCCAAGTCCTTGTGCCCCAGCTAATTTCTGTGTAATGCAAAAGAGTCCTGTGCCTCTTATCTGTCACCAGTCACAGTGAACATCTCTTATCGCTCACTTGAAAATGAGATTTCTAGATTATCATTATTTTTGCTGAGTTTCTGTGGAAGTTATAAAAGGTGCCTCTACCAGTTGGTATGCTAAGTTAGGGCAGCACTTAACTAGGCAGTGGGCAATAAAAGTTTTTGAAATACCTCTGACTAAACTTGCACCTAAGACTTCAACTTTATTAGCCTGCACATATTAAGTCATTAGCTAATAATAAATAGCTGTGACTTTCCTGCCTTATTATTAAACTAAAACAGTGGCAAGAACATAAAAATGGGGTTTGTCTGCAAAGTAGGTGTGCGGTATAATTAAGACTGTTACTCTATGGTCATCAGTTACCCACTTCTCTCTCAAGATACTGTAACTCACCAATTTTCTGTGCAAAGAGAGCTTTTCTGCAAACTGCCATGTAGTGCTCATGTAGTCAGTGACCACAGCTGAGCTCAAAGAAGAAATGGTAACTCCTTAAATCACTGCTATTGTTCTGCAAGCAAACATCTGGTTATACTCACAGGAGCTGAGAATGTGCCCATTGGATCAGGCCCAGTGAGGACTTAAACTGTACATGCTGAACAAGCTTAGTCATGAAAGAAGGACTAAGCTCTAGACGTTTCTTCAGAATAAAAAATTTAGCCAGCAATTTTTTTGTTTGTTGTTTAAGACCATGCACTTAGTCTGAGGTCCATGTATTCTGTCAAGTCATTTTATGAATTTTTGCCCCTGTGGTTGGGTCAGCTGTTGAAAGTGTCTTAGGAAAAAAAAAAATCCAAATGCCGTGTGCATCAGTCTGGATTTTCACATTAAGTCAATTTCTCTGATAGATGAGTAATTCTTCTAAGCTGAAATAGATGATGCTGGAGTCTAAAGACTAACAACATTCAGTTAAATCGAATTACTGTAATCACATTACACTGAAAATTAACTTTGAGTATGCAAATTCAATACTCAACCCCCTTAAAGTTTCACCTGTGTGATTAGAGTACAAAAATGCATGAAGGATCTTCAGACTGTTTTGGCTCTTGTATATTCATATTCAATTCTCTGATATTTAAGTTCCTTTGCATCTTATAAAAATGTTAAACACAAGTAAAGTGAAATTCTTTAGCATGTTTCAGTCTTTAAGTGAAAATATTGGCCTACATGTAGAAAAAAAGTAAGGAAGGAAGAAAAAAGGCTGATATTTGTGTCAGTGTTTCTATATTTGTTAAAATAAGCAGTCGTCAGTGCACCCTGCCATGGGGCAGAAAGCTCCAGAAGCAGAGGTCTGGAGGGAGGTTCAAGCTTGCATGTGTACACAGAAGCCATAACCTCATATGGCTTTCCTTTTCAGTGCTACTCCCAAGATAGTCTCTAAAGTGAGGGACGATCATCAAGGACCTGATGACAAAAGGCACCTGCCTTTAGTACCCTTGAATGATTTGGAGCCTATCACCAACGTCCAGATCTGGTTAGCTGATGGGGAAAGGATAATTCAGAAATTCAATGTTTCTCACAGGTGAGATTTATTTTACCACTGTCATATATATTTGCATCTGAACTATTTGTCTTAATGCCTGTACAGGTAAGTCTCCAACTTCTGTGAATAATCTACCTCCTCAGTTCACTTAGCATTGGACTGCTCTTCAGTTGTGTCTGGAAAACCTTTGAAATTTTGCAAACTTCTAGCTGACAAGAGAGGAGGATAAAAAGAAATGTGAACTGATGTTAAAAGTCAGCTCATAACTGAATGTAAAAGAAAATCTGAGGAAACTGTAGGACTTCCTTGTAGGTTAGTGAAAGTTAAGGTGTACACATTGCTCATTACTAGAGGAAATAGCTTTTAACTTGATAGATCTCTCACAAAACAACTACATCTGGAGCAAATGGCTTAGTAAAAAGCCTGCTAGTCATTGGACATCGAAAGCACTACAGGTGGGAGCTGGGGAATGGGACTTAAGAGTTGAGCCAGAGAAACCTCTGGGGAGGGCTGGAGTCAGTGCACTGGGCGGGGAGGTTCATCCGCTGCATGCCAGCATGGACAGAATAGAATGCACACAGTGTGTTTAATATTTAATTAATAAAATTAATTTTCTGGTTCCCTAAGAGGCTGAGAAGTGGGGATAATGTCAGAAGGTGTCAGCACAGTGCATGTATGCAGGAGCTTTGAGGAAGTGGGATTAACACTTTAACATTAAATTGTAGAGCTACGGTCTTTAGAGACCATTCTCAAATCCAACTTGAGAAATTACTCCAGTGCTATACAGTCATGTTGTGTGGAAAGGATAGGTTGCCTGTGCTTCTCTGTGAAGCAATTTAAAGGTATCACAGATTTAATACAACCCAGGCTGCTGTCAAGATAAACTGTGTATGTTTGTGGCTGGTCAGAAGGAAAGCTCAGTTGTTGAAGGTTAATGACTGTAGTTTTTATTTTTACTTGTACTAATTTATTACTGTTAGTGGCCTGAGATCTGAACTGAAACACTGTTGTGATGTACTGCTGAAGGGTAAATTGCTATTTTAATTATAAATACTTCTTTGAAAGGCTTAATAATCTCAATTATTCCAGGTTCCACTCATTTAAGTATATTTAGAAGGTTTTTGTGTTCATGGTAAATAGCAGTTTGAATAGCTGCTAAGTGCTTTTGAGAGGAAAAAAAACATGAGATAAGCAGAACAGCAGCCTTACTGGTGTAATGCTCTTTTTGAAGTAGTGCAATAAGTATTCCATCATAACATATCCTCTTGCTACAAGACCAGCACATTTGTGCTGTACACAGTAATTTTATATGACCTGGTAAGAACTAGAGGGAAATCCTTTTAGAGTGCATATATAAAGCATGATGATTACAGACACAGCACTCCTTTCAGTACTGAAGACAGTCAGCTATTTGTTAACTAAGGTATAGATTAATAACATGTAGCACATATATGGCAGTGTCTGGGTAAATTGATTACTTTTAGCTTTTTGCAGCTAGATTGTGTAGGTGTCACAGTAACTGCTGCCTTAGATAAGAGTTGATGAAAGGTTGGAGCAGAAGCACAGGAACCAGTGTAGTGTTGCAGGGTGGGGACTTGAGACACAAGAATGTAGCAACTAGGAGAGCAGAGCTGTAGGAATAGCACACAGTGCTGTGTCCTGGATTGAGTTGTGTCCCCTCTTGAGCATTTGCTAGGTTAGTGTGACCCTGGAGCATCAGGTGTGGAGCCTGGAAAGGAACTTGTTCACTCTGAAGCAGAGAGCAAGATTGCCTGAGTTGGTCCCAGAACCCCATGAAATTTGATATAATGCATGCAGACACTTGTAAATGTCCAATGGAAAATTTAGTCCTGCTTGAGTTTTTTCAGGCTTTTGGCTTATAAGACCAAGCAGTGTCTCTGTATTGAGGCCTGTGTGCACAGGAATTAGTTTTTATTTTGCTGTCTGTATCTGTCCTGGTGTGTGTGGCTAAGGCATGGAAACCTGGGTATCTGTGCTGCTAAACTCTCAGGATGGCATTGCCCCAAGCCAGCCAGCACTTCCTCAGTCAATACCTAGCCATGGTTCAAATGTTGGCTCAGGTCATGGACCATTCCCAGGAGACAGTAAACCTCACGTGGGAGAGGAAGGATGAGTTTAGGAATTTGCCAGTAGCCAGTCTGCCAGCTGGCCTCAGGATCAGAGAATTGACATTGACACCACGTTTGTTTTATTCATACAGATGTATCTTCTCATTTTCTAATTAAATTGGTCCATCTTGATTGTTCCAACAAAACCTCGTCTTGTTCACTTGTTGCAAGGTTCTTCACACCTTCACAGACAGATTGAATCTGTAATGAATTCACTGTGTCCCTCGTTTGGGAGGATGGGACTATACTTAGACCTAGTAAATGTATCAGCTGTATTTTTGCCAACCCTTTTTCTTTATTTTTATTATGGTTCTGCTATGTGACCACACACTGGAAGCATCTTTATTCTAGCTCTTGGCTACAGAACATTCAGGTAAGAGCTCCACCAGCTGGTTAGGAAACGGTAGGTTTGTGTAACTACCATCTGAGCCACAGTGGTGCATTTGAGTGCTCAGAATAAGATCCTCATCCCTGTTCCTTTGGGAGTACTCTCAGCATGCAGACCTTGGTCCTTGCCTTCCAAGTGGATCAGGCATTTCAGGATACCACCTCATCTATATTGCTCTAGTTCTCTGCTGTCAGGCATTACCTGAAGTGGTGTTTCATTGCTATCCCACAGTGGCTGTGTGTGTTGCGCACATGTGTGGGGGTTGCAGTGCCAAAACTCTAATGCCATTTTCTTACTTTCTTCTCAGAATCAGCCATGTCAGAGACTTCATAACAAAGTATCAAGGATCTGAGGGAAGTGTTCCCTTCACACTGACGACCTCCCTGCCCTTTCGAGAGCTGCAAGATGAGACACTCACACTTGAGGAAGCAAAGTTGCAAAATGCTGTTGTTGTTCAGAGACTTCGGAAAACGACTGAACCTTTCAGACTCTTAGTGATAAAAGCACCTGACAATGACTATAAAACTGCTGCTACATCTAATGGACAGCTCAAGAATGAGCAAAAAAATGCTATCAATAGTACAAGATCAAATTAGCTTTTAACTGACCAAAAACTATCTGCAGGAGGAACTAGGCAAAACCAAAAATGTAACCAGCAATATGTGGATGCCCTCACATCCTCATGCACTGTGCTCTTAAAGAGCAGAATGGGTGCTGTGCTGTCATCTGCTATAATAGAGGTATTTCCAGCTAAATTGGGTGGTCAGAGCCTGGCTGTGTAATGTAGCAGAAGTAACTGTACAACAGATCATCCTCAGAATTTCCTTAGGTAAAAAGTTTCTTAGTTATTTAATAAGTGGGTCTAGGTGGAACAGTTCTCTGAGACTTAATTACTACTGATAGCACCTTCTAAGGAAAAATAGTATTTATTTTTGCACTTTGGACTAAAGTGAAACATTTCACCTACATTGTGGTATAAACTGCTGCCGTTTGCATTCTTCTCACAGTAACTGTTAGACAACCAATACTGCAGGGAAGCTCACATTTGAACTCTAACTTAAAAATCTTCAGGATGTAACTTTCATCACAAGATCTGCAGTGAAATAATGTTCTGTCAAGTCTGCACATGGTGGTAGGTGCATGTGTGAGAAGACAGAAATGAGGTAGTCTGGTGCATACTGCATATGAAGTGCCTCAAAGTAAGCTCTGAAAGAATTGTTCTTACCAATGGTTGAAGTGATTGCTGCTTCTTTTGGGCTCCTATGGGTGTCTTGCAGATCAGGTGATGTTAAACTACCTAGCTCATTAGCACAGACCCACTTTTAGCTTTGTCACACAGAAACTTCAGCTTTTTTGGCTATCACAATGTGGGAATAGTGGCTTAGAGGGACACAGTTGTTTTTGTACTCTTTATCTGCCTCTGTCCTGAACTGCCCAGGTGATCGAGACACTAATCGCATGTGGTCAAGTTTCAAAGATGTTGAAAATCCTTACTTGAACACTGAATTTTTCTTTCCACTTTTCCCCGTTTCCATCCAAATCTTTTATTTTGCTATTAATGTACTTGAGGCATAAAGTTTATAGCCAACTATTCTATGTTTTGCTAAAAGAAAAACAACATAAAGACTAAATATTTTGTACTGTGTTTACTCAGCATGTGGGTTTTTTAATGGAACTAAAATCTCCAGGTAAGACACATCCCAAGACCTTCAGTGGGTCCTGACTCCTCTGTGCTACCTGTGCCAAAGGGTGGTTGTTGTGTGTTCTTTTGTGTGGTTAAGTGAAAGATGAGTTTGGGTTTTTCTGGTTTGGTTCTAAATAGAAAATTAATTCCTTGGCGTGACTTATATTCTAAAAAGTAGTGAAACTTCAGACTAGGGATGCACTCTTCTTCATTCCCAGGGGTCTAAAATTGGTTTGCTTTAGCATCTCTCATCATGTATTTGAAATGAAAGTCAACTGCACAAATACCTATTCAGTGTCCTGAGAATGCAAATCTGAAGACTATGCCTTTAACTCCTTCCAGTGCTATAAACTTCCTGTGCTACTGTGTCACTCAGGTTTATGTAGCAAGTGGTTCAATTAAATTTTCTTTGCTCTTTTCCTGACTCCTATATGAAAAACAAAAATAAATGTGCAGACAAATCCACTAGTAAAATTGAAAAGACAAAACACCTACAAACACAGCTCCAACCCTCAGTTCCCAGAGCTTCCTGAACAGGAAGTTTTATTAATCAGCACTTTTGAATTTGTCTTGTAAAGCTAAGTATTATTAAAGCACATGTACTTGATTGTGAGCTCAGTTATCCTTATCTAAAAGGTACATGAAATGTCAAAAGTAACAGTGTACTGTTCCTGCATTTTTCAGCAGAGACATTTGAAGAAATAATTAGTGTAAGATTGAAGTTGTAGTGAGGAGTGTCAAATTTTAAAGTGGGTAAATCCATTTTGCTTGCTGTCCTTTGGAAGGAGCAGTATTTTGTATTTCAATGTTGATTCATGTCTGCTACCAGCATTATAAGAGATTGGACAGTTTGGTGCTTTGCTAAAACCAACTGTGTCTGGCTACAGCTTTGGTGTACTTGAGTGTGCATTTGCAGTTTGAAAGTGTCATGATCTTAGTTACAAAATGAGAGAAAAATCTTTGGAAAGTCTAAAGTGATGCTGACTGCATTACTCCCATGCTAGACTGGAAAGTGCCGTTAAAAAAAGGCAACAAACTGATTGAATAATTAATTTCCTAATTTGGATAAAATCTTTGGAATGAATAGAGGACTCTCTAAATGTTATTGGGTTTGGTCAAATTTGTAAAGACTGATTTGCTACCTGTAGTGTCTGGACAGCCTAACCTCTTGCTCAGTGCAATTTTGCATTGGTCAAACAGTAAAACTGGCTGGATCAATGCTAGAGTTTGTGAAATACACAAGTACTATCTGTTTCGCATTGTTTCTTCACAAGCCTTTGCTATTTTGAGTAAAGCCTGTGCATTAAGATAATTCACAGCAAAATTGAAATAGCCAAGAAAAGAACAGCAAAAGGAAATGTTTTCCCTTTGTGAAGAAACATGCAAATGCAGGTAACAAAGATTTAATGTGTATGAGGACAGGTGTGTAAGGAGAAAACAATCTAAATGTTGATTTTTGAATGTTAGATGCATATCTTGTATTTAGCTTGGTACTGGGGAATCCATCTCTGTTTTGGAGCTCATCTGGCATCAGCCTCTAGAGACCCCCTTGGACCCCAGAAGCTTCACAGAGTTTCCAACAGTGTGTTAAAGCCACAATCTCAGCCTTCTGTTAAAGGTCTGGTTTTTAGAAAATTCTTTAATGCCTTGTTCTTTCAGAATTTCACAAATTTGCTATAATTATTATTAAACGAGGCTGCACAGGATTTGCATGTCAGTACTTCATGGCATGGTTTGCAGCGGCTGCCCAGTACCCACCAGGTGACCCTGTCAGTAGCAGAGCTCTTCGAATCAGTCACGCCACAAAGCCCTGGGTGTAGAGATTGATTAGTCATCATCTCCCCAAGACAAGCAAGTCACAAGTCCTCCTTTTGGCTTTGTTAAACCGTCTTCTCTCAGGCTGTCTCACTGTTGAAAGGATTCCTGCTTCAAAACGCAATTTGTGTTTCTTTCCTCTGATGCAGAGCATGCTTGCAAGAGCACTTTCCTAGGGGCAGGGTGGTGGTGAACTCACACAGCCTAGATAAGAGTGTTGGCTTAGGGGCAGCAGAATCAATGAGGTTGGAAAAGACCTCTGAGATCATCGAGTCCAACCTGTGACCCAACACCACCTTGTCAACCAGACCTTGGCACTGAGCGCCACATCCAGCCTTTTCCTAAAACAGCTTCAGGGACGGTGACCACCGCCTTCCTGGGCAGCTCCTTACCCTGTCTAGCCACCCTAATGGAAGAATTAGCAGCCACTGTGCCCACAGCATGTCCGGCTCAAGGGCGGGTGTTGTGTGATCTCGGTCCAGCTGACAGAGGACAGCGTTGCTGTCCGGCGTCGTTCTACATCCCTGTATATCGGGAAGCAGCGCATCTCGTCAGAGGGCAGAGCTGGCGTTTTGGGGCTGTGGATGAGAACAGCCCTGGCCCCTTCCACTCCCGTACCCCGTCCTTGAGCCCGGCATCGTGCCGAGCTCTCGCCGCCGGCAGCTGCTCCGCTCCTCTCCCCGCGGAGGTGCCGGCGAGGGACGAAGGGCGCGGGCTATGAGAGCTCGGCAGGGCGGGGTATTCCCTGTCCCGGGCCGGGAGGGCAGCGCCGGCGCCTTTGCCCCTCCAGGGCGCTGGGAGAGGGCAGCGAGGACGCCGCCCGCTGTCCGTCGCCTCCACTCCGCCGCCCCGCCCCGGGCGCGCAGGTGTCGGACGGGGTGGGATGTCCGCGGTGCCATGGCGGGGGCTGCGAGGGACACCCCGGCCGGCGAGCAGGAGGTAGGGGGTGCGAGGGGGCAGGGAGGCCGTCGCGGGGCTTGGGGAGCACTTCGGACACGGCCCGGGGCGAGAGCGGGGTCCCACCACGCCGGTGTTTCATTCCCATCGCGGGCACTCGGCGGGGCTGGGGCAGCCCGGGGTTGTGCGGGGCTTCGTGCCCGGCCTCCGCGAGTACCTGGAATAGCTCTTCAACCCTTCCCGCCGCAACCCCGGTGTTTTCACTGAAATGCACTGCACGGGATTTAGTTACTGATCACTGCGGTGCCAGGGAAAAGCGCCTTCGCTTCCCACCTTCTGTCCTCTCCGGGGCTGCCTCCCGGACCGGGGCAGGTGGGATGCAGGAGGCAGGAGGGGTTCACTTCCCCCGGAGGCTCAGCAGCTCCCGATTTCCAGGTGGGTGTTGTGGTGTGAGCGAAGGTATCTCATGCTGCCTCCTCAGACTCGGAGCTCGCTGAGGTAGGAGTGGCAGGCAGGTGAGGGGTGAACGAGGACTCCCCGACCCCATGGCTCTTGAGGGAACACCAGGTAAAACTGGGAAGGGGCAGCTTCCAGCCAGAGGTGCCGAGGAAGCCTTCCACAGCTTGTTGGGGAGCATTCAGACCACGGAGCTCATCAGACTCCGGGCACGTGCTGTTCGGGCTTGAACTTTTGTGTTTGGAAAGCATCCGGGTGAATTCATGGCAGAAGTGTGAGTATTTTGCACAGCGATACACCATCTTTGTCTCACAGAGTCCCTCAGAGCTGCGTTGCCAGCAGCTGGAAGAATATCCTGAGAGAGCACCACTGTATCCCACCTTATTCATACGCTCATTCCTAGGTGTCTGCACACGAGCACTTCTCCTGTTTTCTTCCATTCAAGGGTGGGCTGATGTCACTGAGAAACCTGAAACCAGTCCTCAAGATGCTCGGTGTGAGGGACCTGGGATGCCACCCGCGACTACCGCAGTCGTGCTTTCAAGAGGCATTTGGTTGGTCACTCACAGAACAGAAACATTACCAGTGTTAATTCTATGTTGAGAGAAAAGCTGACTCAAAAGCTGCTCCTCGCTAGCTACATTTCATTGTTTCTCAGATAAACCTAGGCTAGCATTTATCTTTGAGTCACAGGTTTCGCTCTCTGTTCTTACTGCTTTTAAATTACTTGTTGGTTCAGTTCTGGACTCGACTGATAACGAATAGCTTAGGACAAAGCACGGCTGCTCCCTATGCCCATAAGACACAGTTGCAGAGTTGTTTTCAATGTGCTGAAATACTTTCTTTAGAAATAGGATGGTTTGCAATAAACATTGTATTCAATTTCTATTCTGTTGGGGAAGGGAAAATTTGCAAGTATGGTTTTAACTTACAAGAGAATTAAAAATAAAGGAACCACAGTGTAGGAGAAGCATTAATTTTCCATAATAATGCTTAAAGTTTCTATTTAAGGAGCAAAAGCAAATCTCTCACCTATTACGGTTTCTTGGTTTGCCTTGAAACACAATTAAATTTGATATGATGGGAGGATGGATAAGTGTGAAATTGTCAAGTTAATCTGAGAACAAAAAAAGTTATAACATCATTTGACCTTCCTTCCGCTTACCTGTCATGCCATCGTCTTGCATTTCTCCTAAAGCTTGTAGAAGCAATTTGATGTTGCTATTCAACTACACCACAGGGGTCTTGAAACAAAATTTTCATTGTACTTTTATGTTTCGTTCTGTATTTAACCACTGCCTACACATTCAGATCTCTAGTGATTTGAGGGGTACTTTCAGCTTGCTGATGAACCTGCCCAGCTGAAGAAGCTTTTACTGGATCTCACAGGAATCAAGCACTTTGTGTTTTTTGAGGAGGCAATACAGCAGTGACACCCAGCCCTCGGAGCAAAGCCCTGTGAGCTGCTGATAGCCAGTGCTCTGCGGTTGGTCACACAGTCCTGCTTGGTGTTATCCTTCCCGAGACAGTTTCTGTCAGCATTTAGGAGCAATATCATGCAAACCCAGCCAAGGCTGGGGGACTTGCTTCTCTAGATCCTGTAACAGACAGCTGCCATGTGCATCTTCTCTGCTCTTAGTTGTAGGAAGTTAGGAGAGAAGGAAATGCTTCAGCTTTACTGGTGCAGAGTCCTGCCTTCATTTTACCAGTTTCCTTTGCGTACTGAGGCAGAAAATGTGGTCGTTACCGTATAAAATCCACATGGAGAGGCAAAAATCTATTATGAGCTACTTCTTTTAGAAAGACACCAGAATACAGAGTCTGAAGGATTGCTTCTCAGCAGTTAGAAGCTCAGGGACACTCAGTGAAATTACCAGGCAGCAGATCTGCAGTGACAGTGGCATTTCCTTTCACAGTACGTGTAATTCGCATTTAGAACTGCTGTGGTGTTTATGGCTTAATGTATAAACAAGTTCCAAAAGCAATTAGGCAAAATAAAAGGAAAACAGGTATGGAACAGTGATCAGGATATAACCTACCTTTCAGGGAGGTGAACTGCAGCTTCCCTGTTTTTCTGTGGGTGACCAAACAGGACATGTCTGTATGCCATGTCTATCTGACAGCTTCTTTTATTCTGAAAATAACATTCATAACCAAAATTTAATTAAAACTTAACTACTGCTGTGACCAAAGTATTAGCTTTGCTTCAAGGTGATCTGGGAACACGGTTCAGAGAGTAGTTGAGCAGCATTCTGGGTGTATGTGGAATTGCATTGAGACTGCATAAAAAATGTACTAAGATTATAAATTTTCTAACCATGAAACTGCTGTAAAGACAGGAGTACCACCTGCAGCCTGTAAGTTTAGACTATTTTGTGTACCACAGCTTTAATTAGATTAATTCTTAAGAACTTGACATCCTTTGTGTTCTAGAAACATTTTGAAATCAGGTATATTACATAGAGGGATTTACTTTTTCTGTATTACCACAGCCGTAACTATTGAAAGGACAAGGGGCAATGGTCTTTAAACTGAAAGAAGCACTTAAGAATGAAATTCTTTACAATGAGAGTGGTGAGGCCCTAGCACAGGTTGCCCAGAGAAGCTGTGACTGCCCCATCCCTGGACGTGTTCAAAGCCAGGTTGGATGGGGCTTGGAGAAACCTAGGATAGTGGAAGGTGTCCATGTCCATGGCAGAGGGATTGGATTGGATAGTCTTTAAAAGTTCTCTCCAACCTAAACCACTATGAAAGTCTATGAAAGTTACTAGTGAAAATAAGTATGAAATCAGCATCATGGATCTAAAAGTTTTTTCTGTTTTTGAGGTTGAAATAGGATACAGAATTTGCATAGCAGTGGTTTATGTCTCTTGATTTCAGCTGAAAGTGATCTTGCCAATGCTTGGAGATTGGGAGGGAAGGTATCAAGGGAAAGCAAACTTTTAAAGTAATTTAATTTGTGGAGGATGGAGGAGAGGCTAGGAGAAAGGAATGACTGAAAAATAAAAAAGTGAGACAAAGCTTTAAAATACGCAGCCCCTGGAACAAAGCTCAAGGGGACTGTAATGGGTCAAGCTAGCAAAATCCTGCCGACGCCACAAGTTTCATAAAGCTCGTATTTAATAGGGCTTATGTATGGAAAATGGAGAGTTACTTTGTACAGCAAATATGTATATAGTCTGTTTGTTGTGTTTGCAGTCTCTTATCAAATTAAATAGTATATTGTTATGATGAAGTCTATCTTGTGACTGTTTATCACTCTTTTTTTTCCCTTCAAAGAAGAAAACCGCCAGTGCAGAGTAAAGTGAGGCCTGCTGTGGTGATAACATTCTGCAGCTCATGCCCTGACACCGTCCACTTTCCTTGGGCGTAGCAGTGGGATCTCACCCTGCCTTTTTCTGGGAAAACACAAAAAGGAAAGAGTCCTGATACTTGTGCTTGTTTGTTCACACCCACTCTGATAAAACAGTTCAAAGAGAAATGTTTAGACGATGAAAGGCTCTGCCTAGAAGTCTAAAACTTCTCAAAACTGTTATGGAGTAAAGATGATGGGTTAGTAAATTTTAAAATGTTCAGAAATTAGGTAATATGTCAGAATATCATCATTGTGGTGGATTTAATTTTCACATCTCTATTTTTATCCTGATCTAAGATAAGAATTAAGGGCCTGTGTAGTCAGTTCAGAGAGAAGGCAGACCCAGAATTAATATTGCTGCTCCTTTTCGTGTTTCCTGGCTCCTGTTGACAGCAAATGTTAAAGAGGGACTGAAAGCCTAAAAGTCAAAATTTGGAATGGATGTGATGTCCCTCTGAAAGGAGTATAGGATTAACAAAGAGTCATTTTCTTCCTTTATTTTGGATTTTATGGCATAAAATTAAATCTTCAAATTTTTTAAAAAGACTTACCAGTATTCTGGAACTTCCACTATTGGAAAAAAAAAAAATAAAACCAGTATTCTTCATTACAATTTCTATTAGAAACTGTACCATTTTTGTATTTTTATTACTGGTATGACACCTTATTTTCAACATTTATCTTATTTGGCAATTATATTCAAAAATATTCATGGATACTTATGGTACTTCTCAAACTTCAAAAGGCAAATGAGAAAGCACCACTTTGCAAAAATTTTTAAACACACTTGGAGTGATTTTCTAAAGAAGACTTGGGCCTAAAATCACTTTCCATATTATGCCAATTTTCACAAAGATATAGAAAAGTCAGGTCAAAAGGAAGGTGGGCAAAGTCAAGTGACTGCCAGTGACACACCAGCATTTTGTGACAAAGGAAGGAACAAAGCACAAATGTTTGGGATCTGTTTGGTCTGCATTTGACTGTGGAACTTTCTGTGAATGTTGTTTAATTACTGTGGTATGAGAATATTTATCAATTATTATAATCTGAAAGATTAATATAAGATATTTTTTTTTAGAAAGTAAAAGTTTCCAACCTTAAAAAAATAGATTAAGCATTCAAAGACAAAACTAAGGTCAGATAATAGTGTAGAACTTCTCTGCTGCTTCTTGCTTGTTTGTAGACTTGTTTCTTTTTAATAGCTTGTGAGAGGAAGGTAGGTAAGCCTGAGGGCCATCACAACTCACTTTTAGGAACACTGTAATCTGTTTTCAGGGGCTTTATGAGAGAACAAACCCATTAAAAATCAAAGTAATGAGCACCCAAATGCCTGTTGGTGATAGGGGTTGAGGCCATATGGATTTATTAGTAGAATAGCTGTGAAGCAAATACATTAAAGTGGTGTTGACTATAGACTTTAACCTTATCACTTGTGTAGCTTTTAACTTGTGCACCTCAGTTTACTCATGGTTTGTTCTGCTTCCTCTCACACAGGAATACAGGCTCTCGATGTGCAGCAAATTGTGCTATGCCATAGGAGGTGCCCCAAACCAAGTGGCAGGGAGTGCTGCTTCTTTCTTCCTGCAGATCTACCTGCTAGACATAGCCCGTGTAAGTAGCACAAGAAACACTTGCAGACTGTAGACTTAACTCTGGTATTGCCTACCATGTCCCTGGAATGATAAAAGGGGAATTAGCTAATAAATATTTTAAATTGTCTTGTTGTCATTGCCTCTAGCTGTTCAGCATCCTGGAAACTGCATGAACTTGTCCAGAATTAATTTTTTCCCTGCTAGTTTGCTTTCTGTCTTGAAGTGGCTGTTGTTTGTTTTCAGTTTGGGATCCCTGTTAGAACTTTGTGTGCTGTAGAGCTCACACACTTGCAGACACAAGGAAAAGCAGTTCTCAGTGTCAAGAGTCAAAGAGTGTAAGATACGAGACATCTGAAAACATTAATGGCAATGTGTTGAGGTTTTGTTCATTTGGTTTAGGTTAATAATCACTCCAGTTGCATCCAGTATCCAAAATAATTTCACACGAATTTTATTTGGTTTGTCTAAGGTTATTTTGTGGCAAAGAAAGATGAGTTATCCTTCCTGAAGGTTCTTTTCTTCCAGTGAAGCAAAAGTGGCTCTCTGGTGAACAAGCAGACCTGGTGAAACAAAGCAGTAGGAGTCGTCCCGCTCATCTGATTTTCAGCTGCTTCAGCTAGATTTCAGGACAGCAGAGACACAAAGAATATCGCTCCATAAGCAACTTTTACTGTTTGGATTGTCTTGTATGCATGTATGGAACCAGGTGGGGTGGATAAAGTATTAGGATAGAAAAATGGATTTTAGGGAGTTGAGGCCAAATTGCAGGGAGTGTGAGAACAGCTCTGAAACTACACAAGGAACTTCAGCACTGATAACTGTTTCTATTTGCTTGAAAAAACCAGGAGGTTCTGGGTCAGGTATCATTACTGATTTGCTATCTAAAGACAGGATATTATGACTGGAGGTGTCCAGAAGTTTGAGTTTATGGCATTCCTATAAAAGTCCTGTATTAAAAGCTGACTTGTGACTTACTTAATAAAATTTGCAAGACAATAAGATGGGCATGTACAAATGAGATCATCTTCAGTGTCTTGTTGAGATGAAAGTCACAAGATGTAGAAAAGGAGCCAGTTTTGGGCAGCAGTGCCAAAGATGTCACATGGATGGCATGGAATCTGAGGAATGGGAGGTGGAAAAAGAGCTTGGGGGTGCAGCAGGGAGGTGGAGCAGCTCTGACTAAAGCTGTTGCCCACTGACATCAAGGATGGCAACAAAAGACATTGGAGATGAAGCAGGAACTGAATGAGAAGGACCCTAACACCATTTTCACAGGGTGCTTATAAATATGGTGATTTCTCCATTCTTTGCTTATCACAGAGATTGAAAATTCTTGAAGCAAGGGACTGTTCATTCACGTGTTTATGTACAGTGTCCAGAAAGCTGGGACCCCATCTCTGCATCTTTTGGGCACTACCTAAATAAGTGACATCATCATAACTATTTTATTGACAAGCTTCTACCGAAACCCAGTAATTTCGCTTAATGTTTGTAATGATATACTTACACTTTCATTAAGGGGCTTAATTATTTGTTCCCTGATGGTTCAGTTTGTTCTCTGAAGTAGTCCTGCAGGGACAGGATTTATTTCAAGGCCTGATAAAAAGCTCCGAAATCCTGTGTTCTTTCCCACACATTCTCAGGGGAGAGAATGTAATTTTATAGTCACTACCTGGATTTAATTCTTGCCCACTTAGAGGGCAGAAGTGTTTTAACCTCTTGAGAGCTTGTGAAACTCCCTAAGTGCAATATTTAATATATAATCCGGATCCTTTCTAAGAAAATAATACTTTTATTAATTTTCTGTAATTAATTAATTAATTAACTAACAGTTTTTCAATTTTAATTCCATTTTTCACCTAAATTACTTGTATAGACTACAGACAGAAATGTAACTCAAAACTACACAGGATCCTTGAGTCAAATTTCTAGAGAACACCAAAATTCTCTGATTAAAGTATCCTGGTCTTTATTCTTTTCAAGACGGGTGAATTTAGCGTATTTTATCTTGTATTTTATTAATGCTGAGAAGTTTCTGGCATTGGTGCTGACAGACACTGTCCAGATTTAGGAGATAAGAAAATGAAGCCAAGGGATGTATAAACCCATACCAATGATGAAGACAGGGTGACTACATAGACTCCACTCCTAACATGAAAGATATTTTCTTTCTTCCTCAAAGCTTTCTTCCACCTCTGTGTATCTAATATCCACTTCCTTTCAGTCTGTTCAAGTTATCTGAACAAAATACCAATGTGGAACTCACCTGATTTTTAGTTTTGTGTTCCTGTGTCCCTCGTAACTGCAGTATTTCAACCCCTCTATCTTTCTGACTGCTGTTTTGTGGATATTTTGGCCTGCCATGTCTCTTGAGGAGCAGCAGTGACCTGTGGCCAGTCCTGGTGCAGCCCCCAAGGCAAGTGTGCACTTGGAAAAGAACCCACCTATTTTAACCATTGTGTGATGGGAAATCCTGAGCTCTGTACAGATATATGTGAAAAAATAAGTGCGCTGCCTGGGATAAACTGTATTTGTATATAGCCTCTAAAGTATGATCCTCCTGGGTTAATTTCTGAGAGTTTTCTATGTGGCCATTTTGTTCTTATGTAATCCTTGGGCATTTTTCAAGTGAAATGTGATGGACACGTGCTGGCAACTTTGGTTTGAACAGATGTGCCTTACGCAATTCGGTTGTCACCGTTCAGTCCCAAGTGGCTAAAGTTGTGCAACAACCTCTTGCTCAGCCACATGCCACCAGTTGGCAGCCTTGTTGCTAATCTTGGGGGAGGAAAAAAAGACATCAGTGCATGTAAACAGCCCCCTCTACCATTTTCTAGGTCAGGCTGAGATAAAGATATGGAGAGATGGAGATGTGTGGGGAAAAAGCAAGAGGGTAATGACAGAGGGACTGTCAGATTGTATGACTAAAACAAGGACTTTGCTATTTGACTATTTGTTTCATTTTCCTCATCCTAAACACATTCAGGATCTTTCCTTTCTTGCATTTTTCCCCTGTAATCCCTTCATTCACAGCGCCTATCTCAATGTCTCATTTGTTTGCCATGGGTAACCAATAGGAATTTCTATGACAGCAGCAGACGTGTTTTGTAAATGAACTATCATTATTCTTTAAAGCACTGAGGTGTTTTTTTTCTGGAATGTTGCTTTATGCTGTTTCATTGTATTGTGAAACAATGGGTCTTGTTTACTGTGTTCTGCCTGTACTTTCAGATTACTCCATTTCATGCCTCTTTGGTGCTGTTCATTGGCAAAGCCTCAGGTGCAGTTACCGACCCTGTTGCTGGCTTTTTTATTAGCAAAAGTAGATGGACAAAAATTGGCCGGCTCATGCCTTGGTAAGTATAAATGTACATATATTTACACATATATGTGAATATTGAATGTTGTGATCATAGAGCCACAGCATTGAATTAGTCTCAGTTCTTGCATTCATTCCACATGTATCAAATAAAAACAAAAAAATGTCATGTCATCTTTAACTTGTTCACCCATGAAAGCACAGATGTGCTTTTCTACCAGTGGAGACACAGACAATTAAGACCAAGAGACTACACTGTTAACAAAACTGGAAGCTGGCCTCTAAAACTTTCTTAAATCTGTGGTTGAATTTTCAACTTTGTGGAAGAGTGAAGTCAAACTAAAGAAATCTAGACAAAGTTGGTCAGGAGGCAGCACTGCCCTGGCACTGTGTTAGGTTCTTCTTATGGCATTCATTGGGATCCTGCTTCTCTTACATCCTATAGTCAGGACAGTTAATTAAAAAATTGCCATGACTCTTATAATGAGTGAGGTGCTGTAAGGTTTTGATTTTTTTATGGAGGAAGAGTGTGATGTTTCACTGTGACATCTTACCCTTGTGTATGTGCTGTCCATGTGCTCTAAGAAGAGGAGAGGTTAGAACAATGAATAGTACGTGTATAGGAAGGAGGTTGACAGGTGTGAAGCAAGAAACATTGGAAAGGATTGGTCCATGCTGGAGAAACTCAAGCTCATCTATATCACGGAGCAGGTATTTGTTGGGGCTTTTATATTTTGGAAGTCAAGGGGAGACTGACTACTTTGTGAAGTAGGGAGTCTTCCATCACTCTTTATCTCATACATTATAAGGATGTATTGTAAGATATTTTGAATTAATTACAAATTTTGAATTGATATACCCACAAACTTGATTTACAACAGAAATCTAAGAACAAATGTTGTGTCCTGAGCAAGGAAGTTGAAATTTCAGGGAAAATAAGCCCAGTTTTTTTCGCCAGTGGTTCTCTTGCTGTTGTGTGGTTTTAGAGCTACAGAAACTTGTCCATGGGCAGCTTATATCTGACAAAATAGAGAAGGCAAGCACATGTTGGAAAAAGGCTGAGATCAGCTGCTCTTGGCTCAGTAGGAGCAGGGCCTTCAGGCTGAAGTTAAGCTTTTTGTCAAGTCTCATGGGAAAAGAGGAGCTTGCTGCTATTTTTCTTTTTGGGATTTGAGGAGGCAGGGTAAATGGTGTGGGTTTTAATGGCAACTGAATTAACCAAGTACAAAAGCTATTCAAAAAGAAAGTAATGAAATTTTTATACAAATGCCATTAGAAGTATGCTGATGCTTTTTTCCTTAAGTTTTCTGAAAAATATAACAAGTGCATGTGCTTATTGTTAGTTTTAAATCAATGTTAGAATGATTCCTGTCCTAGTACAAGCATGAACTTATCAGCCCTTTTCACTGTAAACCAGCTACAGCACATCTTGCACTTCTTACAGGAAAAGTGCTTATCTAACCCTGCCTTTCATCAAACAGTTGCTTTCTTTACAGGAGAATTTTGTCTAGGATTTTTTGGTAATGCTAATATTTTCATGGGAATTTTGTTCCCAGACTTGGAGAGTCAGGGCATTTTTATACAAAGCTAAAAAATGGTGCTTCCCTTAGCTTAAACATACTTTAGTATTTTGAAATTTTTCTGACTTCTTAATAATCTAGAGTGAAGCAATGAAATTTTTGCAGTTAGAAAAGCTTGCCAGCAAAGCAAGAACATTAATAAGGGAGGTGAATGTTTAACTATCGCTTAGCACTGTCCTCAATATAATACAAAGTCATCCATCACTTATTTAATGGCTTTAAAAGGCAGAAGCAGACATTGACTTGAAATACTGGTTGAACATTTTGTCAAAAGAGATAATAGCAGACAATCAGATATTCAGTAACTTCAGCAAGGCTCTGAAAACTCTCTGAGGATGAAAGGGGAGAGCAATACCAAGAGGATTTTTTGCTAAAAAGTTGTATGAAAAAGGGACTGTGAAGATATTTTGTGTGGTGACTCTGTCTGGACACCATCTGGAAGAGCTCACACTTTTGGAGAGGAAGGTAGATTCCCTGAGATGTGTTAGGTTTTTACCCTTGTTTATGTTTTCCATTGCTGTGGGTGAACTGTGGGCTGGGGACCGGAGGGACAGAGAATACCAGAACCTGGCACTTTCCTGGTAAATGCTCATCTCCCAGTGATGCTGTCCATCCCAAAGAGCAGTGTGGGAAAGCCATTGTTTTACTAAACTATTTACCCACATTATTCTTTTGTATTCCAGGTTTTCAGTTCACGATTGCAAAATAATCAGCTGACCCCCAATGCCAGTAGTGCTGTTGTGAAGGGATTAATCTGTTTTCTCTTTTATGTGTTTGGAAATTTTTTGTTGGGGTCTTGGTCATCTAAATACATTGTTCAGTGCCTGATTTACAAGAATACAGGGCAGCCCTGATGCTGCTGCAGCTCAGACTTTTAGGAAATAATAGCATCTGTTCAATTCTGTATCATGGAGTTTGGCAAGTGCTATTTGCCTGAAAAAGGGTTTTAGACTAATGTAATTAATTGCTGGTTAATGGCAATGTCTGGAATATAAGTTTCTGTGGTTCTTTTCTTTAAGCCACCTTCCTCTCCAGAGGGTGATCTTTTTGTGTTTGAAGTGATTAGGAGTTAAATGGAGGAAATGAGCACATGCCCAACTAAATACAGAGTGTAGGAGCTTTCACAGTGGGCTGTCCATTGTCTCTTACACCTTTTTCAATAGTTTTAGGTGTATGAACGTATTTGCACTCGCTTGGAGTAGCAGTGAAGAGACTAAATTTGGGGAAAACCAAAGGCACTAAAATTAGAAGAGGGAATCTCGGTAATAAGTCAGCACATGTAAAAATTGCTGGGGTATGCAAAGACATGATGACAGAGCTCAGTTTTCAGTGATTCTTTCTAATAAATGTGTAATCTGAGACATGTGCCGAGGAATGGCAATATAGGTGTGCTGTTACATGTGCAAGGAAATTGTGTCTCTTCTGAGTGGGATATTAATTTAAGTGTAGCTCTTTGCTTTCACATTTGCTGGAGTTTTTCCATTTTATGGAAGTGTTAATCTGTGTATTTATATATTTCATATTAATACTAATATATTTTATATTTATCTGTGTATTAATACACACTGACTTTTGTTACTTGAAATCAAGGCATTGCTGTACTTAGAAAAACTGCACATAAAATAAATTATGTTATACTGATTATTAGCAGGAACACTGAATGTGCTTTGCTATCATTATGTTGAGATTGTTGATATGTATTAATCTTCTTTTCAGGATGCTAGCATGTACACCCTTCACGATAGTGTCCTATTTTTTTATGTGGTACCTGCCTCCGTTTGCATCGGCAAGAGTTGCTTGGTACCTGACTTTCCACTGCCTTTTCCAAGCACTGACCACAGTAAGTAGATTACAGGTCAGGATGTTCTCAGCAGTAACTTGCTTCTTTTCTGTCTGTATTAATGCATTCATATTCACTAAACTTGTTTTCACATTTTACTTCAACTTCTAGTGAGTTTAAGGGACAGGCAGATGTCCTTTTATCAAACTCTCTGCTGGTTGAGGGTTTCTGCAAATGCTTTCTCTGGCAAATGAGCTGCTAATTCAGCCAGGTTACCTCCAGTGCCCTCAACACGTTCCTGTATAGGTGTTCAGATTCCTAATTCCAGTTAGACATCCACCTTATCATAACTTCTGTTCTCAGGAGCAGATTAGGAATTCCGTATTCTTGTGCTAAGTTTGAATATTTCCCTAGATCCTTTGTTTTCCCCATAAAAATATGGTCCAGAACACATGCATTATGGTTTGTATAATTTATTCCCTCTTTGTTTTGAAAAAGACACAGGATTTCCATGGCAGAGTTTTGAAAATGTACACTCTTGCCATATTTGATGCTGGTGAACAGAAATGCATTTTGTACAAACAGAGTAGGATGCAGATTGCAAGACTTAGATTGGCTACAGATCTCTGGGATGGTGGGAAGGCCACGGAGAACTCGATTGTTCAAGCAGGTTCATATCCCAGTTCCACTTGGCAACTGTCTGAGAGTTTAGCCTGTATATGATTCCAGGATTTTAGAAATATTTTTATTTCAGTTCAGCATTATGAGGACAGGATCCCACCCACACATTGACCGAGGTCAAGCCATTAATCTTCAGTAGTTATTTTCAATGAAGTACTACTGGAGATAAGGCTTCTCCTGCAGTAAAAGTGGAGCTCCTTTTCCCAGCATTGCAATAAATATTATGAGTGCATTGTTTCCACCAAGATTTTACAGCAAGGTATCAACTGCATGCTGGATACAGTGCTGTAAAAATAATAAAGCAATGCTCCTCATCTACTTTTTTGTCAGTGAATGGACTTAGCAATTGGGTGGTTTTACCTATTCTTAAGTCAAGGAATGTGTGGCAAAATGGTGCTGAAGACAAAGAAGTTTCCACTATTATGTCCTGGATTTACATAATTAGACAGATATTTGAAATATTTGGGATATTTGTGTAGTCTTCTGGCTTGAATAAAGTGGAAAACTATATTTCTTCTTTATGGCTTTGCTTCCTGTTAGTTAGCTCAAGCTAGGAACATGATAGTGTCCTAGTGCAAAGAAAGCCAGATTCTTTAGAGCCTATCTGTGAAGGATGTTTTCCCAAGGAAACTGAAAGAGCACAACGTTAAGGTAAACTCTCTTGGTATTTTATTATTTATAACTATTATTCTGAAAGATACTGTTTTCCTTTTATATGCTTTACAAACCAGACAGAAAAGGCAGGTCTTTGTGCTAAAAAAAACTGGTTGGGGGTTCTAAATGTTCTAAATGAATGTTCTAAATTAATTCTGAGGTTCCGTTAAACCGTTTTCTTGTATATCAAAGGAATATAGCAGTTTTACCCTGGTATTTCCTGAGTCACGTTCTTTCTTTCCATAGTTATTCCAAGTACCGTACGCTGCTCTCACCATGTTTCTCAGCACAGACCAGAAGGACAGAGATTCAGCAACAGCATATCGTGAGTGTGGTCTGGGCTTTCTCTAGGGGATTAGGGCTGGGTTTTATTGAAAATCATTCTAAAACTATAGGAAGTTCCTAATGATTTGTGTTCCTAAACTGGACTTTTATAAGAATGCTTTAATATGTGATGAAAACTAATTCATCTTCAAAGGAATTGCATTTTTCTAGCTAAATAGGAGACGATAATATTTCATTGTCTCAAATGGTCTGATTAGCTATAAATTCTTTTTGGTTTATTGCTAGCCAGAGGAACAATAAAAATCACTCTTAACCAAGTCAGGGTAAGGAATAATGATTTCATTTAAGGGTGATTTGTAGGGGAAAACCAAAAAACATTCAATTAAAGAAAGCATGAAAGCAATTTTGAGGAGCTTATTGTGTTGTTTTGTTGCCTTTTTTTTTTAGTTCACATTTTCTTTATGTGTTTGATGTTATAAATTCAAATCCCAAACCTGTTTGCTCAGAAAAAAAATTGAGAACTCATAGAACCAAGACAGTTAACCTCACCAAAAAGGAAAGTAATTTTATGTGCTTGTTCACACCAACTGAAATCTCTTTTTTTCATTTCATCTGTGTTTATTTAATTAATTCTGACTTACAGCAGATAGTTTAAGGGCAGATCTTTAATAATATTACTAACACTCTGACTGTATCAGTTAAAATAATGAGGCTTTCCAGATCATATCTCTGGCTCTTCAACAATCAAAACCAGACAAACTTTTTGCTTTGAAGAAATCAATCAGACCAATGAAAGTACACTGAAAATATTTTCAAGATTTTCTGTATAGATCATAAATTGAATGAAGAAGAGTTTCCTCCCCTCCTGCTCTCTTCAGCTCTGTTCTCATGCCTTCTTCACTGTGTAACTACATTAAGCAAGGTAAAGAGAAAAAAGGTCAAATATTGCTTGAAAGGCTTTTCTATGTCTTAACTTGTCCTTCAGTATTGCTTTAGAATAACTTGTAGATTTTTTGTTGCATCTGTTTTCTCTTCCTGGCAAGATCCCTTTTCTCTTCCTTTAGTCCTTCTAACCCTCAACACGCTTGATTGGGTATGTTAAAACCCACAGAGGCACAGTGAAATAGCCAGAAGTGCTAAAAATGTAATGTCAAAAATTCTAGATACAATATCCCCTGAGCAACCCAATCCCTTTCCAGACACATGGAACAGTTGTAATTTGCATTATCATCAACTATCTTTAAGAAAAATTCTGGGCTGGCAGTCACAGGACAGGACTAAACAGCAGGAGATTCCAGTTGTGTGATATTCTTTGGCACTGGCTGTATTCTGAGTCATTTGGCCTAAATTCTAACTAAATCCATGTACCTAGTGTTTTCTATTGTCTGGTTTTATGTCTTCAGAGGCTGTGATCCAAATAAATGTGCTTTCTGATCTGCTAGTCCCATGCAAGGCTTCATAGGCATGTGAAATTTGTGCTCATAAAAGCTGTTGAACTCTGTGGCTGAGAGGTGTCACACATTTATAGTGTCATTTTATTGTTCAGAAAAGGTTTAAAATTTAAGTGTACAGCTGTTCTCCTAAACCAAATTAAAGTGGTGGAATGAACCATAGTTTTGACTTTTCAAATGTTGGTATTTTTGTGTATGTTGAAATAATATTTGTTTGGAGCAAAATTTTCTTGTAATGGTTATGATTATGTGAGAATCTTTTTTGGTTTTTTTGGTTTTTTTTTTTTTCGGTAAGTGTTTTACTTAAACACTTTTGCCTATCTTTGAGTTTTATAGAGAATTCTTCTTGTTGATAGACTGTCTTGGATGCAGTCAGTTGTTCAGGCATTTCTTCAACTGTTAAAGAAAAACAGCTGTGTAACGTGAAGTGTGCTCTTAAAAATAAGGTTGGGATCAGAGGATCCATTACCCTCTACTGGAGACAAGCAGAACTGCTTATTATAAATTTTATTCTGCTGTTACAATGAATGCAAGGTAGAACTACTGGATTCCAAAATTGCTTGAGCATAAATCCTACTTATATTCGGGCCAAAATATAACCTGCTTCAAGGTACAGTCTGCTGGCAGATCAGCTTTCTTGGCTGATGTGAAAAGTAATGCATCATAAATTCTGAGCACATAAATTCTGAGCACACAGGAACTTTGATGGGTACCTGCTCCTCAGCTCTTGCTACTTCTTAGAAAATAAAGTTTCACAGTGGTTGTATTTCTGGTGCCCCTAATGATGCTTCTGAGTTTTATTCTGTACAAGTGCTTGATAAAATGCAGATGTAGAGCCCTAGACAAAGGCTGTAAGTGTGTAGGTGATGTTTCGAATGAAATGTGGGATTTGAGTGCATTGCCTTTGTGCTGAGTTTGGAAGCTCTGCAATGCCCAACTGAGACCAGTTTGTGTCCCAATGCTTCAGACCAGATTGGGGTTAGATTTCCACTATCTGCCAGGATTTTGTGTGTATGGACTGAATTGCAACATTGCTGGTAAGATTGGATGTGAAGTTTGGGGAAGGAGCTTTTTTTTACTTCCCATTGGTTTAAATTAATGTTACATGGCACCTCAAATTTTGCATTCAGAAGTGTTCTCAATTTGGGAACAAAGTAGCAATGGTTTAAATGATCCAAGTCTCCTCGGGAGTTCTCTTTACTTTTCCTTCCTGTATTTTGCATAGCTACACACAATCTACATTACTGCACTGTTCTGAACCCCTCGCAGTCTGTGTGCATTGCCCTCCCTTTAGATGGCGAAGTATTTTTATTCCTTTACAGGACCACACAAAAAGCCACATGTCTGAAGTCACCTAGAAAGGCTGTTTTAGATAAGGAAACTTGAATAAACATGAACCTAGGAAATTTTGAAATGCCTGTCACTTCCTGGAGAGACTTATGATAACCACCAGGACACAACCTGCTCTAGAAGGAGCCCTTCAGAATCCCCCATGGTGCTTCTGAGAACGGAACATGGGACCCTGGGAGCCACTGAGAGAGAAAAAGTAGGAAAAAAGCCTGAAGTTTGGGTCAATGAGAAGTCCATTCCCTCATAAATGGGGAGACTTGGTCCCGGTTCCTAATCCGTTCATGCATTCAGCCCTGTGTGTCTTTATGCGAAATGTGTAAAGAGTCTCTGTAGCTAGGACAGGAGTTCAGTTTATCTCCTGGCCATGGGGTTGCTGGGTATGGCCACACTGCAGGGAAACAGGCATGGTAGGCTTGAAATCCCTCAGGGTGAGGAGGGTCTGTAACCCAAATTTCTCACCATTCACCTCGACAGAGCTGCAACACCTGGTCAGGTTGTTGATTGATTTCATGTGATGCCCATGGTTAGATTCTTTTTCATTGATGCCCATAGTTAGATTTTTGCTTTCCTGAGTGGAGGGTTTGGTTGTTTTTTGAGATGATCCCTTTTTCCATGTGAAAGTGAGTGATCTGAATTGTTCTCTGAGGCTGAGGGAGAGAGATCTGCCTGACTCTGGCCTTAGGCAATTAAGAACAGCACCTGCTGTTTCCAAGAGCATTGTAGCTGTACTATTTCCTTGAACCTGAGGTAAGTATCACTTTGTTTTACAGTTGGAGGACTCAGAGGTCTGATTAGATAAGTGTTTCACAAGCTATTGTCAAACTTCAGATGAAGTCTGATGTCATGACTCCAAGTCCTGCTTTGGAAAAAATGGCATTTAACATGTAGTTCCACTCTAGTCCTCGAGACTAAAGGTCTCCACGTTATCTCCTCATGGCCCTTAATCTCAGCATTCAGCATCTCTCATGCAGCTTGTATGGAAAAGGCTCTTTCATGGACGCTTCTTCTCAAAGCTGATCAGAAAATAGACAAAACTCTCTTTCTTTGAAACTGTTCTATTACTGACCTTTCAGTTCTGTTGTTCTTGATATTGCTTGTTCCTGTAAAAGGAAATAGTTTGATGATGTTTCTATTCAGTGAGATGGATGAGCAAGATTCTCATCCTTAGTGTACATTTGTACTTCCTTTTTTTAGGAATGACCATGGAAGTGCTTGGGACTTTGATTGGAGCTGCACTTCAGGGGCAGATTGTGGCCAGTGCTCATGTCTCTCCCCACTGCACTGTGAATCCCTCAGTAAACACCACTGACTCCTGGCATGACACTCCCAGCATTCCAGACCCCACAGATCCCCTGTCTCATCAAGTAAGTGTCTATGGGAACACACTGAAATATATAAAATATAGAGAAGAGTGGGATGTTTTTCTAATACCATATCATATCCAGCTGGATGAGCAAGAGCACAACTTCTTTGAAATCAGTGATGCTGGAGCTGAGGCAATTGCCTTGTTGCAAACAATGCTTCCCGTGACAGCAGGATTTCTCTGAGGAGCTTTGCAGGAGGTGCCTGTAAAACCTGTAAAATAAATGGGAGTGACACGGCCATGCTTTGTTTTCACTGGGGGCTGATTTACAGTTTATAGAAGCTTAGTAAGAAAAGTGCAGTTTACTCCTCCAGAAATTCTCTGTCCAGTTCTGGGGTTGCCAGCACAAGAAAGACGTGGACCTGTTAGAGCAGAGCTGGAGGAGGATCACACCAATGGTCAGAAGGCTGGAGCACCTCTCCTGTGAATACAGGCTGAGAGAGTTGGATTTGTTCAGCCTGGAGGAGAGAAGGCTCCAGGGAGACCTTATTGCAGCCTTTCAGTACAAAAAGGGGGCTTTTAAGAAAGATGGAAGAAACTTTTAGCCAAGGCTTGTACTGACAGGATAAGGGGGAATGATTTTAAACTGAAAGAGGGTAGATTTAGATTAGATATAAAGAAGGTTGGTTTTTTTTTTTAACAATGAGAGTGACAAGGTACTGGCACAGATTGCCCTGAGAAGCTGTGGATGCCCCATCCCTGGAAGTGTTCAAGGCCAGGTTATATATCCTGCTAGAGCCACCATTTTTTCTTAGAATCATAGAGTGGATTGGGTTGGGTGAGACTTTGAAAGATCATCTCGTTCCAACCCCCTGCCATGGGCAGGGACACCTTCCACTATCGCAGGTTGCTCAGAGCCCCATCCCAACCCATTCCATGAGTCTGTGAAAAAATGGTGGCTCTAGCAGGATCTTTCAGTTCATCAACACTGATTTCCAAAGGAGGTACTGCTGGAGACCTCCTGTACAGATTAATGGCAATTTTGTGAACGAAACTCGAAGTCCTATTTGGAATCTGTGCTTTCGTGAAGGTACAAAACACTGTTGAAAGTCAATGTTTGGTAACAGGCAATTGGTGGGGGCAGATCTCAGTGGTTAACATGTGGAATGAACACTTACTTATTTAATTTTCCATGGCAGACTTTTCCTGTAATTTTAAATAATTTAATCTCCTCACACTTGAGTTTTATATTTTTTGAGAAACAAAGGTTTTATATCTGGGAGGAAAACCTAAAACCGATCCAAACCTCAGTTAACACAATTTGATAGTCTTCCATTGTTTCCAATGGTCTTGAAACAGGCCCTGAATCAAACGATTACCTGGTGTAGTGGTTTTTTTCTATGTCACTTGTGAAATCAGTAGATTATTGGTTCCAATTGACCAGCTACTAGGTTCATCCTTTCTTTTTATACTTTCATCTGTTGCTCTGTGAGTGCAAGTACCAACCAATATATAAAATACCCCATGAAGAAGATTCCTTGACCTGACTCTAATCTTAGCTGCATGATGCAAATGAGGAAGTACATATTTGTGCTCTTCCTAACGTAGTTGAGTAGCTCCTATTATCATGCTTCAGCAGCAGTAAAATCACAAGTTAAAGTCATGTTTTTATATATGTTTTGAATTTGCATACTCTGGCATCAGCACTGGTGGTCCAGGAAGGGGACCAACCCTTGTCTGCCTCCGTTCCCAGACACTATTCTTTGCCTCTGTGCCACCTGATCCTTGTTTTTTTTGGCACAGGGTTCTCATAGAGCTGATCTGAGCAACTGTCTGGGGAGAGCTGGGCTGCTTCTCTAGATGGCCATGTCATTTTATGGCTGATTAATGTGTTTTTGAAGATGCTTGTTTGGTAACTTCTAGTGTATGTTTTAACAGGACACAGAACATCACTTTGTCTGCCTTTTTAGCTTCTGGAACAGTGGCTCAATGTAGAACACTACTGCGTATATTGCACCTTGGTGAATTGTCAAGAGGAGTAGCTTGAAAAGTCATGGAGCAAGCTGAGTTTCATTGCACAGTAGATTCCCTGTCTGAACCTGCTTCAGACTAAGATCCCCAAATTTCTCTTTTGAAATCTCTGAAATGGCTTTTAAGGCAAAAAATAAAAAAAAAATTTAAAAATACACAACTTTAATTTATTTCCTTTCTGTCTAACCACATGTACTTTCCTGTCCTTTCTGAGGGAGGAGGGAGATGAAGAAAGAAACTTCACAATCAGTTGAATGTCATTTTTCATTTTGAAAAACTAGCAAAGGTCCATAGCCTAAAGTAGCCAAAGTTTGTAGGTAGAAGTTTTATCTTTCATTAAACTAGATACTAAAACTGGGAAATGATGGGAAAGCTTTTAGACACAAACATTTTTCAGATCTGAAGAAGCTGCAGTGTGACTGGAAACCTGCCCTTTGTTCACACCACACATGGCAGAATATGCACCTAATTAAATGCACGATCATCAGGCGATGTTGGATCATGAATTTTGGTTGTGTGGCTGATGGACATTGAGTAATCTAGTTGAGGCAGGACTAGATTATAATGAACTTGAAGTACCTCCCTCAGGAAATATTTAGAAGAGGGCAAATCTTGACTTTCTTGTAGTGTCCTTCAGGAGTATGACCCTGACCCTTTTTGTTACAAGGACTAGTTCTTAGCTGCTCAAGAGCACACCGAGTTTTAAAAAGCACTTAGTGAATGACTGATATTATTTTGCTGATTATTAAAAAAAAGTGGAAGAAATGATTATTTTTAAGCTCTCCTGAAGCTGTTACTAATCGCTTACGAATGGATCTTTATTACTGGAAACCAAGCATAGGTATTGATAGAGTTGTAGATGGACTAACAAGTTTTGTGCAGGGGTAGAGAATAATATTTGGCCTACCATGAGAATCCTCGGTAGTTTAAGCTCAAATTACACTTAATGATGGTCTTAAATGAAACACGACATTTAATTCAAACGCTTCAAGCAAATTAACAAATACATAAAAACAAAACATAAAATATAAAAAAAACCATAAAGGAGTCCTATTAGTATCCTTTTTTTCCAGACCCTGCTATCCTAGCTAGGCTGCATTTCAGGCTGAAACTGCCTTGTTTAAGTAAACTCAAGTATCTCCAGTACTGTGCAAGCCATGACTAACAGTGAGAAAGTGCTCTGTGACTTAGTTTATAGCTCTGATAAAAAAAACCCTCAAACCTTTATCCTGTATAAAGAATAGCCCTGAATTCCTTTATTTCACCATGTTATTTTCTGAAATGTAAATATCTTAACAAGAACTGTTTTTTTAAAAATTGCCTGTTCTTACATGGTTCATCTGAATACCTTTGCACCTATACTAAGTGACTTTACATTTAGGAGTATATTCTTGTAATTTCATGTTTATTTACCAACTTCTTCTTAGATTTATAATAATTTCATCTACAATATATAACCAATAATTTGCAAATCAGTTTTCTTATCAAATAATCATTGTGCCATAAAGCTCTGTAACCAGCACTTACTATATCTTGGACAACACAGTATAAACTAAATTATTACATAATACTAAAGCAAAATATTTTTAAGGCTTTAATCCAAAGGCGGTGTAATCAGAGTTAGAGACAATAAATGTGATCTGATGGCGTGGGAGGTATCCTTGGAGGCTTTGCTCCCATGGCTAAGAGGAAGAAAAGATTTCTCAATTTGCTTGAGTATTTCTCTAAGTAATTGGGGAAACCAGCAGGCAAGCTACCATATTCTCAAAATATTGGCATGTAAGTATGATTGCTAAAATTTATTATTAGCATTATTATCATCATGTATAAATTCAGAAACTGTAGTAATTATGTTTACATCAGTGCTGAGGACTCTCCCACCAACCATGAAGTTCCAGATTGCAGTCTGTGTAGCTAGATCAACTAGACTTACTGAAAATTAGAATCCCTCTCTGGATGATGCATGGTTTTGATTATGTGACTGTGTATGTCTGTTGTTAGTCTCAACATAAGCAAACTTTTAAAATGTTCAGGTTGCCAACACAAGTAACCCTTTTGTTCATTGCCTCTTTTTTTTTTTTTTTTTCCCAAGAAGTATATACTTATGTGCCCTGAATTTATCCTAAAGCAGGTGCGGTTTATAAATGAACCGCAGAAGTGAACATTTTTCAGGGAGGTGGCAGACAGGCAGTTGGCTGTACGCAGATGGGCATTTCTTCATTTGCAGGTGACTCACCAAAAAGAGACTGAAATTTTCATAATGACTTGTCATTCTTCACAATTTCAAATGTCCCTTTTTTGTTTTCAAAGGCAGAAGTTTACATGATTGCAGCAGGGGTCATAGCAGGCGTGTATCTTCTTGGAATTGTCATTCTTTTTCTTGGAGTAAAGGAAAGGGATGGTAAGTTACATTTAAATATGCCTTGATTTAATTATAGTTATTTCACATTCATTTATTGAAAAGATTTTTATTTTATATATTCCGCTTCTCTTAGATCCTTATGCCTTAAATTCAGACAGAGCAATTCCATTTTGTAAGGGGCTTGCACTCACCATGAAGCACGGTCCATATGTGAAGCTTACCGCTTCATTCCTTCTCATCTCGACAGCAGTTCAGGTAACTTCAGACCCTCTAAGTCTGTGTGTTGGCCTCATTCCACTCCCAGCATGGGAGAGTCTGAAATGCAAATAACCTTTGGCTGGTGACTGGAGGGGTGATCAAGGGGGTGTTGCCTTCCCCTGTAAATCAGTAGGGAACCAGAGTCCTCTTTTGGTGCCTGGTGTCCTGTGTGGCTGGAGATGGTTCTTAAAAAGGAGAAGCAAAGCCAAAGTCCTGACCATTTAAAGACTTTTTTTCTTTTCTTATTTTTTTTTTTTTTTTTATCCTGTGAAAGGTAAAGAACTAGTCCTAGTGACCCAGACTGGGTCATTCTGTGTTATCCATCCACAGTCTCCTGTGGTTTCAGTTGCTTAGAGAATGCTTTTTTTCTTCTCTCTGTTCCTCTCTATGTATGCCTTGCTTTAAACCTTTGCCCCTTTCCTTTGCGTAGGTGGCTGTTCTCAGATAGTGGCTGAACTGGGTCTTGTGGAGTCTTTTGTGATGGAAGACATTAGGTCAGAGTGAGAAGACATTCAGAGGCAGGAGTTCTCACCTGTGCCAGAGTTAGGTAGAGCTCATTTTCAAATGAGGACCTGCAATTGGATGTGGCTCTCACGAAAAGATGCGGTCCAGCCTCTCAGAGAGAGGAGCTGTAGAAAAGCCACTCCGTAAGAAACCCTCACTCCCCATAAGTACAGCAGGCTTTTGAAGCTTGATTTTTCAGCTTTGTTTGGTAAACATGCTATTTTGATCTGAACTTGCACATATCAGTTGAAGTTTGCTTTATTTTGAAAAGCGAATAATTTTCACATTTTTGCCAACAGACTCTTAGTCGTGTGAGCCATTGATCAAGTGAGTATCAGGACAGAAGGCAAGAGTATGACATGTAAGAGAGCAGTGCTGTGCTCGCCAGCAGTCCTGGTGAATTAGTAACTTCCTGGGAAGGGGTGCTTAAAAGTTTATTTGCCAGAGAAGCGCTGAATGCTTTTGTTGGCCTGGATTTGGGCACAAGCATCTGTTAGTCCTAGCTGGAATACCCAAGGGTGAGAATGAATATGAGAAGTTATTTCTGCTCACCTCTGGGAGCTGGAGGTACTATGAGCAACTGCAGAGACAGGGAGAAGATGAAAGATGAAAGGTCCCTTATTGTCCTCATCCTTCCACCATCCACTCAGGGAGCAGGGATATAGAGCACATCTGGTTGCTGGCAAACAACTACTTGCTGGCAGTACCAGGAGAGGAAAAGATCTTCTGTCAGTCTGTATCTCCTTATTTTTCTATTTGTGTAGACTGAAGGGAAGGCGTGAAGAGAGGCAGAAGCTGGAGGCTGTGTTTGTTCAGCTCAGCCAGCATAAGCAACCCTCGCTGCTGTTATTTGAGGGAGAGACACTGATTTTGTGGAATTTTGAGAGCAGATTACTGATCAACTAAAGGAATGGGCAGGTAAAGATATGTTGGCCATAATTCCAGAGTGTGATATCCTATGTCTAAAATTAAGGCAGCATAAACAGGGGCACAAACTAGGGAAGGCTTAGGTGGCAATGGAGATGGGATACAACTTTTTGGATATCCTAATTTGTATACAGATGATCAGCCACCTGTAATCTGCAAGCACACAAAGCAGCAAGAATTGATCATGCTGCTGTGGCATGAGTATTAAATCCTCATCTTCTTTACTTCTGCAGAATTGCTGAAGCTGGCCCTTCATCATATTCTGGTGTTCAGAATCCCCCTGAGTTCTGGAGAAGCATGGTGGTGGCAGTGGCTTCACCTGTCATACAACACAGCACAGTTAGATCCTTCCATCTGATGAGGATTCAGACTTAGGGACATATCTGACCCAAAACTACACTCCATAGCTGAGGTTGCACACAAAACCAGCTGCTTTACCACAGGAAGCTGTCAGGAGTGTTATTGCAGCTGAAAAGCTACTTGTTTTGGAGTCAGAGCTTCTGGAGAAAGATTTATGGCCTTGCTGTGGAAAAGAAAGGGCAGTTTCTTGCAGTAGCCTACAGCTGTGACAACACAAGGCAATTGGGACATAGGGAATAAAGCATCGAGACAGAATCCTTTCACGGGGCCATTTCTATTTTGGTCACTTTTATGCTCTATTAGGTGTGGCTTACCTGTTGCTTGCCCCAGTATTATTGGGATGTTATTCCAGTGATAATGGGACAGTTATTGCTTCTTTAAATTGTTGCAAACAAGGGAAGAATGAGACTCCCAAATCCCACATACAACACATCAGTCACCGACTATATTTAAGTAATATGGAATGTGATGTAATTTTTGTCTTTTAAAAATTTTCCTCTCTCTTTTGGTGGTCACCAAATGTCTTCAATTGAACAGCTGGAGCAGGGCAACTTTGTCCTGTTCTGCACTCACGCTGCCGGGCTCCGCAATCACTTCCAGTATTTGGTGGTGACCATCTTGGTGAGTTGCACTTCTCTCCCAAATGTTACCTGGTTCTCACTGGGCTTTGGCACAAAATAATATAAGACAAATTGAGTTTTGTGTCTCAGCAGAGCCGTTAGGAAGCTACGCTATCTTTTGCATTGTCTGTTTGAAATAAAGCTGGCGGTCCCTATGCACTTCTAAAAAAATAGTGGTTTGGAGCTTTAAATTCATTCCTGGTTGTTTTTACTTGTAAGCAATTCTGCTCCTATAAAGGGCAAAAGCTGCTTCTAGAAAGGAGATCTGGAGTTTTACCTGCTTTTACCCTTTCCCCAATCTTATGTGCTGAAAATTAAACAACTTTAATTTCCACATTCATACACATGACTCTTCTGGGCTAGGAAGCTTGCAAGGATAAATACTTAAAATATCCAGAAATATGAAGATTCCTCTCTAGAGCAATTGGCAGTGTGATAAAAAGATCCTTTTTTCTTGACATGCAGAGGTAGAATTCTGTTTGCTTAGGTGATACTTTCCCTTTCCCACATTATAAGACATATCTTTTCCAAAACCATTGAAACCAAGATGTTGGAGAGCATCTCCAGTATGCTGGGTATCTTAAGGCTCTGCAAGTGATGGTCACTGCCAAGACAAGAGACAGTGGATTAAAGCAAGCAAAGTAAGTAAAGACTGAAATATAACTGTAACAATTAGATGACATTTAAATAGAGGTCAAATGTAAGACTGCCTTTGGTGGCAGTACTTCGGTGCATTGGTACTCTGTTGCTTGGTGAGTATTTCAATATATGAAACAGTAATGTCGACTGCAAGCAACTATTTTTCTTACAAATTGTTCCTAGGAAGGGACACATAGTATGGAATAGGTACTCTTAGTATGTCTTAGGATAAGTTGATCTTGCACTTCAGCTTTCCTCCCGTGCCATGGGGTAGAGCTAAATTCACTCATCATTTGTCAGGTTCACGCAATGTGGCAAAAGGCACTAGCACAAAGTGACTATTTGCAGTGTGTTTGAACTTTAATGACTGAGCACAGTCATTTAACTGCTGTGGCTCACATTAGAAAATGAAATTTTAAGATGCTGTCTTCTCATATTTGACTGTGGAAAACCCTCTCATGGATAGCTTAATAATGAATTTAAAAAATTCACGCAAAGGATGAGGAGAAACAGGAATCTGCATGTTCACCTTCCTTTCAGGCCTTTTAGTACTAGACAAAAAGATGCCTGTGAGCTCTATAGCTGAAGAAGACACTGGCAGTAAGCACAGTACAGACATGTTTTTTTTTTTCCCTTGTAGGTATCAGCAGCTGTGAGCGTTCCCTTCTGGCAGAAGTTTCTGCAGAGATTTGGCAAGAAGTGTGCAGCATGTGGGATTTCGGTAAGCAAATCCTCTGAGAAAAAAAAAAATCTGCTTGTGCTCATTTCATTTGACAACTGGAGCCACTTCAGGAGCTCTTTCAAGTGCTTATAACCTCAATCTATGTGAAATTTGCTCAGTTTCAGAGTTTGTTTTAAATCATTATACCAAATTTCAGACAGATTCCAAGTTTCCAAGGGAAACTTTTGAGAAATTGGTTGATGCTGGAGGGAGGTCCCTGTTTATTTAAGAATCTGCACGAATTCTCCTCATTTGACTGCTCTCAGAAGTGAGCCTCAGTGAGGTTTTATAAATTCAGATCTGAATTGCCTCATGTTGATAAGTTATCTGTTGTACAAGTCTTGTTTAGTCTTTGTATATGGTAGTTAGGTGTCTGCATTGGTAATTCAGTCCCATGGAAGGAAACAAAACTGTTACACATCCCCTCCAGGAGAACCCACATTCCTCTGAATATGGAGGGACAGTTATTAGTGAAGTAAAGAAAAAGGTGACTTACCTGAGAAAAGAAACCCAGTTTAACTCTGACACAGCTCTGCAAAGCCAGCTCAGTGAGCCTGCCCTTGTCACTGATGGATTATTTTAAGTCACTTACTTAGTGCAGACAGCAGCAATTTTCTGTCATCATCCTCGGTGAGTTATTGTATAGGCCCGTTCCTCCCCATTTTCCCACTGTTTACCTGCAATTACTTATGAAAGAGGAAAGAAAAATTGCCTTGTGCACAACAAAGCAGGAGGACTTGAAAAATCCAGCCCAAAGCTATATGTCAAAATCTGAACAAAGCTGAAAAATTTAGGTCTGGTGACAGTTATTGATTAGAATTGAACAGTTATAATTTTTGGAATTAAAAGCTGTATTGGAATGGCTTCCAAAGAATCAGAAGTTACTTTAAAACCGAAGTTCCAGATATGCTGAATTGTTACGTGTTTTGAAGTAGGTATCCAGAATCCAAGCCCCATCCTTATTTCTTTTTACCACTTGAGCAAAGAGAATTGCCAAAAGCACTATTGGACCATTGACTAGACCTGGAAATGCAGATTTCCTCCTTAGGAAATCTCCTCCTCTGTCTACTTGGCCACAAAAAATGCTTTCTTCAACTAACTTGGCTCTGTAAATTTAGTTTTACATGACTGGAAAGCCTGTCAGCACCTCTGTAAACATGGTTTAACTTAATTTTACAGTTGAGTTGCTTGACTGTTATGGTCTAAGTGGGGGATGGGTTGAAAAAAAGCCACCTCTCTGTTTCACCTTGTAGACATTTCTCAAGGGACTCAGTGTGTGCTCAGCAATGGATTTTGTGTCTGACAATGCATCACAGGAGCTTCCTATACTACCACCCTGTGTGATCTGTACAGCTAATCTACTCTCCCACTGTGAAATAAAAGCACATCATTTAAGGCTCCTAAGTTTGTCATTGGGGAATGTTCTGCTGGAAGGGAAGGAGAATACAATTTTTTTTCTCTAAAACCTCAGCTTTCAGAGTGAACATGTGATTTAAAATCCAGTTTCCTGAAAAAAAAGTCCCACTGCTCCAGACTAATTTTTCCTGTTAAGGTGATTCTGTATTGAAGAGATCCCTTAATGAGGATAGAAGGCAGGGTAGGTAGATAAGCAACTGGAATTTTGGCTTTCTTCCACTGATATTTCTCCCACTGATATTTCTCCCTTTTTCCTCATTCCTCCACAAGAGGTGACCAACACTCATTACTGACTAAGTATCTAAAGTTCCTGGAAGTTTAAAGCCTAGACTTTCGGAAATTATGGGATAATACCCAAGCAGGATCCTTGATAGCATTCTTCCCATGATCAGGTTGGTGCACAGGCTAGAAATTATTATTTTCTGTTTATTTCCTTCAGCTTCCACGTGCTGTATTCATTCGGGTGTCTACTCTGCCCTCATGGGGCAAACACTGAACTTACACTCAGTAGGTCTCAGCTGGTGACTGGAAGTGAAGTTGTCATGAGAAACTTTAGGAAGTGTGCCATCTTCTTGGTTCATGGTTTTGGCAAGGTGTCTAAAAACAGAAGATGATCCTCGCTCACAACTCTAGCTTCCATCCTAGCCAATAATATCTTTTGGCTGTGGGTTTTGGAGGATTTAGTAAAAATGAAAACACCACCTCACACATATGCAATTGTTTGTTTGCCATCCACGAGCACTGTGCAGTGTGGAGACATGTCTTTGGATGAACCGTGGCTCTGCACTGTCCCATCCTATTTCCACTCACATCCTCCCTGCACCGTCTCCTGCTTTGCCTTTCATAATGTGCTGCTGCACGGACCAGTACCGCCTCCAGCATCCCAACAGGGTCACCTTCCTCAGTGCTGTCAGGGGATGGATGGACGACACGGGATAAATGCAGGATATTGTTTATAACTCAGAGGGCAGCAGCCCTGGGACGAGGAAGCAGATGCCAATAACAGAGTATTTGCTTTATAAGTAAGAAAGGGGGAGCTGCATTTGCTGCTTATTGCAGTGGGAGCATTGCCCCATGACTGTGCTGCCTCTGCACGAGCGAGACTTTAGGGCATTGTAACCTCAGTCCTGCCGACCCTGCTTCTCTCTCTAGGAAATTACAGTTACAATGATTATTATTATCGATCTAGAATTTTAAGTGCTTTGGTTTCTGAGTGGGTGCCCCATGTGGAGCATAAGGCAGTCATAAAATTGCTTATAGACAACAGAAAATCTTGTATTGCTGGAGTGCTCTCTTGTGGTGAAATAACGATTTTGCCACAACACTGGGCTAATGCAAGGATTATCTGCCCGTGCTGGGAACTTGCAGTAAGGAAAGGTTATTTTCTGCCTCCTTAGTTTGGGAGCAAATGCTTTAGATGGGAAATGAATTTAAAACATAAGCATAATGGATTAGGCTCCAGGACTCCCAGAATCACTTATCATACAGAACTGTAAATAGCAGTGCTTAGGGGAATCACTCTCTGTGAAAGCTCTTCTCATACCCTCAGGTCCCAAGCTGCACGTATAGAGGATTGAAACACTTAATGTTAAACTAATCCCCCATCATTAAAAAGCCCTGTAGATAAGCCCCTGGTTCTGGATTCTACATGTGCTGCTGTGCCTGTGGTTCACAGGCATGGGAGATGAAGCATGTGATGAGTATAGGACAGCTGGGCAGTAGGCATTCAATCAGCATTTAAAATAGTGGATTTTCAATCCTGTAAGCCCATTGCTTCAAGTTGAAGAAATCCAGTGACTATGAGTATTGCCAGAAAACAAATCCCGAGCATCCCAAATTAATTTGGTTTTGAGGATAATCTCAGTGACTTGTCATGCCATGTCATGAGTGGATCTGGCTGTGTGGAGTGGAGTAAACCACTGTGACTTTTAGGTTTAGTTGTTGCTGAGTACTATGTGGCTTTAAAGTGGTGATTGGAAATGAAAGCAAATTCTTCTTCAGTCAAGACTGAAGGTGATCCATGAAATGCAGTATTTACAGTTTAGAAAGACCACTGAAGCCCTGCCACTCCCCTTGAAATGCAGTGTGAGGATGTTTCAAGGCAATGTGTCTAATAGTGAATTAAATAGTTCCACTGGCCTAGAATTGAAACTGACATTTGGTCAACTCGGTTACTCAACTGGCAGAAGAATCTTTGCCCAAGATGCTTAGCAATCTCCCAAGAATTATTGGTGTTCATGGATAAGGGAAGAGCAACCAACACTATCTACCCGGACTAGTGCAAAGCATTTGACCCTGTCCCGCATGACAGCCTTGTCTGTAAGCTGGAGAGGCAGGGATTTGGTGGATGGACCACTCAGTGGATAAAGAATTGGCTGGATGGGCACACCCGATGAGTTGGGGAGAATGGCTCAAAGTCCAAGTGGAGACCAGGGAGGGGTGTCATTCCCAGGGGTCTGTATTGGGACTGGCACTGTTTACCATCTTTGTCAGTGACAGGGACAGTGGGACTGAGGCACCCTCAGCAGGTTTGCTGATGACACTGAGCTGTGTGGTGATGGCGACACGCTGGAGGGAAGGGATGCCATCCTGAGGGACCTGGACAGGCTGGAGAGGTGGAACTGTGAGAACCTCATGAAGTTCAACAAGGACCAAGTGCAAGATCCTGCACCTGGATCAGGGCAATCCCAAGCACAAAAACAGTCTGGGTAGTGAATGGATTGAGAGCAGCCCCGAGGGGAAAGAAATGGGGGTGTTGGTTGACAAGATGCTCAAGATGACCCAGAAATGTGCACTTGCAGCCTACGAAACCAAACACTCCAAAAACAGTGTGGGCAACAGGTGATGGAGATGATTCTGCCCCTCTGCTCTGCTCTTGTGAGACCTCTCCTGCCCTGCTGCATCCAGCTCTGGAGCCCACAACCTCAGAAGGACATGGACCTACTGGAGTGAGTCTAAGGGAGGAGCACAAAAGTGATCTCTTTTCACAAAAGGGTTGGAGCACCTCTCCTATGAAGACAGGCTGAGAGAGTTTGGCTTGTTCAGCCTGGAGAAGGGAAGGCTCCAGAAAGGACTTAGAGCCCCTTCCAATGCCTAAAGGGGCTACAAGAGAGCTGGAGAGGGACTTTTTACAGGTTCATGGAGTGATAGGACAAGGAGGAATGGCTTTAACCTGTCAGAGGATAGATTAAGATTAAGATACTAGGAAGAAATTCTTTACTGTGAGAGTGGTGACACATTGGCACAGGTTGCCCAGAGAAGCTGTGCATGCCCTGTCTCTGGAAATGTTCAAGGCTGGGTTGGATGGGGCTCGGAGCAACCTGGTCTAGTGGAAGGTGTCCCTGTCATGGCAAGGGAGCTGGAACGAGATAATCTTTAAGGTCCCTTCCAACCTAAACCATTCTATTATTCTGTCTGGGCACAGTTTGGGAATCAGCCCACTTTAGGGCCCTTCACAAAAAGTATTTATATGGCCACAGGTCTTTTGGAGACCATGAATATTTAGGAGCATGAATGTGGCCAGGGATTGTCAGTTGGCCTCAAGACTGGTAAATAGGCTCTTGGATCTGTTTAATTTACTAGTTCAGTTGTAGCCCTAATACTGCTAACAGAGAAAACGCTACTATCACTTGTCCTACTTTTCTCCAATTATTCTGGATAGTTAAGTACAGATTGGCTCAGGGCTCTTTGGAAATGTTATTTCACCAAAACACTGAAGTGTGAGACATTGCTGTGTGTGAACTGTTCTGTAACATAGTTTTGTACTTTGGAGGGAACAATCTGTATAGCATTGAGCAGTGCATGCTGTAACTTAGATGTAATGCTTTTCTTCCTCAGTGGATGATTCCTTTTGCAGTCATGCTAGTGACCATTCCAAACTTGATCCTGGCTTACTTCGTGGCCTTCGTCTCTGGTCTGAGCATTGCAGCATCTCTTCTGTTGCCATGGTAGGAGAATTTTACATTTGAGGTGGGGAATGAATGTATTTCTGCGTTTCATGTATGTACTACTGCATGGAGTTTGCCTCTGAAAGACACAGAATATGGCAAGAATCACTTTTTTCAAGAATCTCTTTTTGTTTTTATAATAGATGCTATTTGCAATGATGTGACCTTGGTTGCCCTCTTGTTAACAGATTACATCTACTGTAACTGTAGCTGCTCTTTGTACATAAGAGTATATAAATTAATCAATAAACTAAGTAGCTATAGAACTTGTGATAACATTGCTGCAGGAATTATGAAGTTGGGCAAATCAATTAATGCCGAGCAATTAAGAATGTAGCAGAGGACACATAAGGCAAACTCTGTCTAACCTTACTTTTAAAAAGGGCATGTAGCTATAGAACAAGGGGTAATGGTTTTAAACTGAAAGATGATAGATTTAGGTTAGGTTTTAGAAAGAATTTCTTCCCTGTGAGGGTGGTGAGGCCCCGGCACAGGTTGCTCAGAAGAGCTGTGGATGCCCCATCCCTGGAAGTGTTCAAGGTCAGGCTGGATGGGGCTTGAAGCAACCTGGTCTAGGGGAAGGTGTCCCTGGCCATGGCAGGGAGTTGGAATGAGATGATCTTTAAAGTCCCTTCCAACCTAAACCATTCCAGGATTCTGTGTATCCCTGCTTGAGCAGTCCTCTGTTACAGATCAGATAACACAAGGTATGATTAAAAGAAACCAAGAATTCAAGGTACTTTGCACTTGAGGACTGAAAATAAGTGGGGATAAACAATTCAAGGATGAGCATGGTGGGGCATTTCCTCTTCAGATTAAATAATTATTATTCAGGTCAAATTAACCAGAAAGGAAGACTATTGCTGAGAGCACTGTTTTTCATAACTTGTTTGTATGATGCCCTGAAAACTCCAAGAGCTCATGGAATACACAGTTTGAAATAAGTTGTCAGACTACCTAAGCTTTTCTGTACGGAGGGTGAGAAGCCCTTTTTTTTTCCAAGAGTAAATGATTACATATACTGGAAATAAAATGGCAATTCACAATTGACATTTGAGCAGCTTCCATTCTAGTTCCCCATTACCAAATTCAGTCTCTTTGAAGTAGAGAGTGAATAGGCTTCGTTGGTTTCTGAAAATGTTGTTATCTTGTCAAAAGAGTTATTTCAGAGTGAAACTATTCAGAGATTGGGAGTCTGTTGTAAAACACGGGAAATAAAGGGACATCATGCCATGATCAATGTGATCAAGTGAAGCCCAAAAAACCCGTTTATTGTACTGCATCCAGCATTCTTATACTTTTTCCAAGTAAAGCATGCGTCCTCAACTACATCTCTATTGGATAGCTAGCAGTGTCCACGCGCCCCAAAGCTCTTCCAATTGGAATACATTGTTTATATCACGCGAACAGTAGCAGTCTGTCTGCACAGCAAATTCTGTCACGTTTCTCACATCTTACATGCCAGTGCTTTCTTCTTTCCCATCCTGGAGTATCTTATCTGGCTGGCATGTTTCTTCCTTCACGGCTTTGGCTGTTTTCCCTCTATCCTTGAAGCTAAATTAATTTGCCTGTGAAAGCTGGATTGCTCACATGCCCCCTTTCCTTAAGAAATTCCTCTACAGGAGTCCCTTGAAATCTTAAGAAACATGGGGGTTTTTTGTTGTTCTTTTTTTAATATCACAACTTCTGATTGGAATGACAGGCAGACTGGGAAATTCTGTCACCTCTCAAGTGTTTGATGGCTTTTCAGTGGCTTTCTACATTGTAATATGTGGCAATGCTTTTCTTACACATTTTTTTGCCCCCTCTCCAGCAGTAGAACCTTTTGAACTGGATTATTTCATGTACATGACTACATCAATCAGCTTAAAAATGGAGGGGGGATGTGCTCTGTTTCGTTAAGTTTGGACTTTGAAAAGAAATTTTGGCTTGAGTTTTTCTTTTATCATGCTCACTTCTAGGTCAATGCTGCCAGATGTTGTTGACAACTTTCGCCTGCAGAATCCCCATGGAAAAGGACAGGAAACCATTTTCTATTCTTCTTATGTTTTTTTTACCAAGATGTCAGCAGGAATTGGCTTAGGAATTTCTGCAGCAGGACTGGAGTAAGTAACACTGTGTTTCCACTTTGTGGATCTACTCTGAAAGCATCCTGGGGTGACTACACCTTTACCCTGTGGAGTTAATTGCATTTATGTCCTGAGCCTGAAAATGCCAGCAGCTCCAGATGGCTGACCCTAAAGACAGGATTGTTGCCATCTAGGCCAGACCACTGAGCATCAAGTTACCTGCCCTGACATGTTTCAGTTCAGAAAATCTGACTTCCCTTTAGATTTTCCTCTTTTCAGTTGCTCATGTAAATTTTAGTGGTTTATACGAATAAAGAACTAAACATGAAAGTGCAGCAGATGAAGGTCCCCCACAGGTGATTCAGCTGCTTTGTGCTTTTCCTGTTGCACCTGGACTGGACTATCTCGATGAGTTTGTAAGTCTTTACATGGATTCGAGTGCTTTCAGGGGTGCCAGTGGTCTGTTCAGCATAAAAGGATCACTAATTCCTGAATGGGTTTAGGGAACTGGATACTGATTAGGATCAGGAACAGCCTTTATCACAGCTCTGCCCGTCATGTGGACCGTGTCACTTCAGGAGATGCTTTATGGTCTCTTTCCACTTTGTTTTGTCTGCTGTGACTAGACAGGTTGAGAAAGAGGCCAGGCATCTCCTGCCCTGCCTTTGTGCAAGACCTGGCAGAAAGGGCCTGTGCCTGTGCTTGCTACAGGATACCACGAACACTTAGAGGGGAACTTGTCTGAAACACTATCTAGCCCTTGGCTCCAGGTTAGGTTTTGCTAACCAGAATGTTTTGCTTTGGGGCCTTGAGCTGAAATTGCTAAATAACAGGCAATGCTTGGCTGAACATTTTGGGCTTAGGAATTTTAGCAGCTTATTGCTAAAACCCTCAAACAATTCGCTGTTCCCCAGTTAGCCCCTTTTCAATTGCATTCCAGTTGGGTCCCAGCAATTTGCCAAAGCAGATGTTTGTGGGAGAACACAGAAGACAGAGTGATGCCAAATGAGCTGCAGCTTACATTATGTGGATGTTCAGGGGAAAAAAACTCATTCCACAAATTGGCAATAGGAATTTGAGTATATCAGCAGTTGTGGGACTGCATGGAAGCCCTGAATCAATGAAGTGTAAATGTGTACCTAACTCAGTGCACTTGAGTAAATTTGTCTATCTTGAGATGAGTGCTTAAGTGTGTGTTTAAATTAAAGTTAATTATTGCTGTTGAAATTGGCCAAATTACTTGCATGTTTTTAAAGCAGAGCTTGAATACTTTGCAGCATATTAATAGGAAACACATAACAGATCAATTTCACAGAACCACAGAATCACGGAATCACAGAATGGGTAGAGCTGGAAGGGACCACAGTGGATCATCTGGTTCCAACTTTCGTTGCTCAAGCAGGGTCATCCCAGAGCACATGGCACAGGATTGTGTCCAGATGGTTCTGGAATATCTCCAGTGAGGGAGACTCCAGACCCTCTCTGGGCAATCTGTTCTAGTGCTCAGTCACTGCACAGGAAAGAAGTTCTGCCTCATGTTCAGGTAGAACTTCCTGGGCATCAGTTTATTTCCCTACACTGGATTCCACAATCCTTTCTTTAAAAGTATGCAAGTGATTTGACCAACTTCAACAGCAATAATTAACTTTAATGTTATATATAATAACAAGAAAATATAGAGGTAATGCAGTTATCTGAATTCGAGGGCAAAAATGAGGTTTGAAAAACATGATTTGAAATGTAATGAGGAGAAGGAAAAAAGAGAAGTGTAGGGGAAATGGGAGAAAAGTCTTGAAGAGTGTTGGGGGAGAGAAGGAAGCATTCAGGTGAACAACTGCCTTTTAGCTTTGAACATACACCCACCACTTGTTTCCATTTGTTTAGGTTTACTGGATACAAGCCAGGGATATGCAGACAGTCAGATGATGTGATCCTCACACTGAAACTCCTCATTGGAGCAGTCCCTGCTGTCCTCATCCTTTTAGGTTTATTTATACTCCTTTTCTACCCAATCACTGAAGAAAGTCGGAAAGAAACAAAACTTGCCCTTGAAGAGCTAAGGTAGGTTTGGACTGGCAGTAAAACAGCAGCAACACCACCACAGCAGCTCCTAATCATACTGGGAAAATTATTGTTTTATAATAAGAATATAGATATTCCTTACAACAAAACAAAACAACGTGCTCTTAGTCAAATTATTAAAGGAATGGAACCATTACATGTTCCAGTATCTCTTTTTTGTAGTGTAGTACAACCTGCTTAGAGGACCATTTATCAGAAATTTCAGCTGCTCTATTTTACTTTTTCTCTGGAGTGACTCACAAAGCACTATTGTGGTACATTGTTTCAGGCCAGAAATGAGGAATATTCTACATAGATTAGATTTCTGGGGAAAACGTGAATAGTTACAATTTACTTTTATATAGAATAAAATGGTATTGTTGACTGCATTCTTGGTGTTTATGTAATACAAGAAACATCCAAACCATTTAGAAGCGTAGGCAGAAAAGATTGTGGGAGAAAAAAAGAGGTCAGCTTTGAGCTATTCATTCCCTTTTTGCCCTATCACTCTCCCTTCCTCCCTGTTTCTCCTTCTCTAAGGAAAACCTTGTCTAGCTCAAATTCATCCACCTCTGTCAACTCTTGAGGACATATATAAAGACAGTGCTAGCAGACTTATAGATAAAATACCCAAAAAATAGGTTGTTACTCTGTCTTGTTTTTATTATCCCAATTTATTGGAATTGGAAATTGATTTCCATGCTAACGGGTCAATTCTAAGACCTAAGCATGGGTGTCTGGGAGCAATTCATGCCCTAAGATATGGGGTTGGCAGATACGACACAGGCCTGTCTGCAGACTGGAGGGGACAGGGTAAACAACCTAAAATGGGATTGGTCTCTCTGTTCAGGGACTTCAGTCATTGTCCAGAACAGTCACACCTTGCTGGAGGTTCTCAGCTGTTCCAGGTTGCCAAACTCATCTTGACTGGTCAGCAGTGAAAGGCAGAAGTGTGTTCATACACCATTCGTTCTTCTTTTAACAGGAGGAGCCATCAAAGCACGGAGAACCTGGACAGCCACAGAAAGGACACTTCTGTCTGAAAGCTCTGAACACAGTGGCTTTCCAAATACATACTCACATCCCACTAACAAACTCTGTGAGAGTTTCCCAGGTCATTTTATCAAAAAGGACAAAGGATGATTCTGACATAGTCAGAAATCAATAGAGGACACCATTGTGCAAATATACACCGTGCACTGTGCTAAAAAATACATTACAGATGCTCAGAAATGCAAGCTATTGCAGGCTTGGGGGTTTTTTGTTAGTTTTTCAATGATTAATGGGAAGCTGTGATCTTGTTGTATGGGAGATTTTATGCATTTGTGGGTCGAGGGGAAACAAAAGTGTAAATGTGACCATAGAATTTTTTAATGTTCTGAATTGGAAAAGACTCACAAGAGTCATTGAGTCCAATTCATGATGCACCACCCAAATATTAACTCACAATTTTTTTCACCCGTGGAGGCTGGGGTGGATTTTGAGCACAATCCCTACCTATGTCGTGCACACTCTTGTGTTTGGAAAGCACTTGGGAACCTGAAGTATACTACATAAAGTTAGGATTTATTTTGTTTTGAAATGAAACAAATACTGATGCAAACATGTTTTGAGGATTTTTTTTTTTTTTTTTAAAGATATTTGGAGGTAATTTAAGTTTGTAGATCGTATAAGAAATAGAACCCTGCATTTCCCATTACTGATGTTTCTTGTTTCTGAAACCTGTAAACTGATCTCTGTCAGAGAATGAAAACTTAACATTTTCAAAATCAACATCTCCCCTGGTGGTATGCAAAATCAGTAGTAGTCCCTTCCAAAAATTATGTAATTCCAGTTTCTTTGAATTTTGGCCTTTAAGTAATCACCATACCCATTTCTCACATGTTGTAGGCTCTCTGCCTCACAAAACACCATGGCATGGGTATTAATCTCAGCTTGCACCTATTTTGTAATAATGAGGCTACACCTGCCTTTTAAATGGTGATTTTTTTTCAGTCAGGGATGTTGTCGTGCTTCAGATACATCAACTGGAACCTCATCTCTACTACAGATTTACACTGTTGAGCACATTTTTTTAAGTGAAAGACACACCTCACCTAAGGTGCCTTCTGGAGCATTGAAGTTCAGACCTGTCCATTCCTGGCTTCTGTAGTCAGTGCAGGTACAGAGACCTCCAGAGACCAGCTCTAAGCTTAAGCTTAAGACTCTGAAGATGTATCTAAATCTGGAGAGTGAGGAATCCAAGAGATTTGTTCACCCTGAAAGAATGAGCACAATGCAAGACCAGAAAGGAATTTTATCCCACTGCCTTCACGGTGTGACTCTGTGAGAGGTGCCTTTTTGCTGTACCAGAAGTGCCTTTGGAGGACGGGCTTGGTGCCGTTTGGGAGCGCCTGGAGGAAGTAGCCACCTGTAATTTGCTGTAAGGGCCATCTGGGAAGTGGCTCACAGTGCTGGGACAGGAAACTGGAAAAGCTTTTGCTGAAGGACACTGTGAAGTAAAATCAGTGCAACCATGGAGTGCCTTCTTAAGTTTGATACTGAAACCTTGTCAGACAAGATTGAAGTCGAAAGCTTTATGAACTGTCCTAATTCCGAAAAATGCTTAATCATGAGGGAGCTTCTAAGGATATATTGTGAGTGTGTGTGGGTAAGAGTTAACTGCATTTAAGATTTCTGTTGACTTGCCATCTAAGGCTGGGGTTTTTTGGTTTTTTTCTTGTTTCAGTTTTTGGACAAACCAAGATATGTATGCCTGGGGCATATGTGTTTACAACAATAAAAACCATAAGCCTGTTTACAATTTTGAATCTGACGGAATTTAAAATAGCAGATTTACTGCACTTTGAAGTAGGTAAGTTATGTAGCAATATCACATAGCTCCAAAACATCACAGAGAACAGTTTTGGACATTCGATTTATTCTGTAATATTTGTGTATTTCTGAATAGTCATGTTTAAAAATAACCAGAAGCACCAGTAAAGGCTGTTAATGTTTTTAAATGGGTTATGTTTTCAGCTGCTATAAATCTGTAGCTACAAGGCAGTGGGTTCATGTCAGTTTACATAAACTGAATACTTAGCCCAGCGATAAAAGGGCTGCAGAAATTGCTGGCTGGGGTTGAGTGGAGTCATTTGAATGTGGCTTGAGATATTATTTCTAGATCAGTTGTGCAGCTGCCTCTGAAATTGCATAACACCCAAACTGAATTCAGACTCTTGGAAGGTAAACTTGGTAGATTGTAAACTGTTTTCTTCTTCTCTGGAGAGACAATGTGATCTTTATCTCACTGAGAGGTACTCAGTTCTCACTTTACATATGGTACCAGCAGTGGGAACTGCCAAAAGAAAACAGAAAGCTTCTGGAGATGAAATGAAGCAGACTCTTTTTGTATTTTGAAAATCTCATTATTTTATTCCAGACTTTGTTGGATAAATGAATGTATTTTTGTAAGTAAAAAGAATGGAGGATTAAGTGCAGGATAAGATTAGTTTTGTAACTTTCTTTTTTTAGGACTCAGTGTTGGTACAGTAAAATGAATGAGACTTGTATGTCTCCTTGTCAGTTTTAAATGAAGTCTATGAGTTTTACATGTTCAGAACATGTGATTGAAAGAAGCAAATTCTTATGTTGACAACCATTCAGATTAAATGCTAATCTAATGTAAACCTCTTGCCTTCCTGCTGATTGACAGTAACAGGGGCCAGGTTCAATCCCCAGGGGCTCTCCTTCAGGTAATATCCAAAAGAGTAATAAGAATATGGGAGATTGGATTAAACCAGTTGTGTGCCTAGTGGACAGCACTTCCCCACCTGCACACAGGCAATTCCAACAAATGGATTTACACAAACAGGGGAAGAAAAGAGAAGGATAACAGCATTATGTGTCACTGGGCACTGCTCTGTAAGGCAAACCATGTCCAATTCCTTGTCCTTGCTGAAGTATAGTGAGAGCAGCCCAAATCTTCCACACTGGGCTGATTACTGGCAGTCAGTAGCTGAGCTGGTCACCCGTCATAATATCATGAAATGACCACAGTTGGAAAAGACCTTTAAGATCATCAAGTCTGCCCTTCAACCCAGTCTTCTCTTCCAGTTTCATCCCCTTGTAATTCCTGCCTAACAATAATGCTGAAACCTCCCAAGGTTACACCACCTTCCTTGAGAGTTCCTGCTGGTGATCAGGTCAGCCCATAATCGAGCTGCTGTTCCCACCAGGCCCTGATGGAGGGGGTTGCTGTTGGCCACCAGCTGTGCCTCCATGTTCCCCTCCTGCCTCGCTGCCTGCTGGCCCTGAACTCTCTGACCGGCCTCGGCTTAGCTGGATTACATCCCTTGTCCCGAGTCCCCCACTTTAACAGGTGGACACCACTTTGGACATCTGTCTCTGGGGAGTCCCTGAAGGCTGGCACCTGCTGTGTCAGGTCACTGGGTTTTCAGGAAGGGTTCTGGAGATTTGAGTACTAATTCCTTAAGTCACTTCTGAACCTTATAAGAATCGCTGCTCGATTCAATCATCCCTGCTGTACATCCTCTCGTATTTATTCACCTTCAGCACTGCAAGCAAAGTAGTTCAAGTGGAAAACATTTTAAAGCAAGCTGCTTTTGGGTTCAAAGTTTGTTTCCAAGCATCACTTGTTCATTTCCTTCTCTATTTGCTCTTCTGGGCTGTAGACAGAAAACACAAATCAATCTTCTTGAGAGGAGGAATCTCCACAAGGGAAACTCGGATGCTTTCAGACCTGGTATCTGTTGTAAAGCTCTAAGATAACGAAGAGAGGGCATGTTAGCTCGAAGTTCCATGCAATAGATTACAGCAGTTAGTGGTCAGTCATACATCTCATAGGAATTTCATACCACAGTTATGTAAAAATAGTCTCAAAGTGTTACAATAGCCTTTCTCTTAAGAAAACTTCTAGGCTGATTAATGGGAAGGTCAGTTGAATTCATATTATTGGTGGATGCAGGAGGGAGTTTTGTTTTCATGCAATTTCACCGATTTTTTTTTAACTTTCTGAAATTCCACAGTTCAGATACTCAGCAAGAGTGCTGAGTATTATGGTTACAAGAATGTGTTTGTGCTGTGGGCTTAAAGTATGAAATCAGATGGCTTTCACTTCACAAAGTGCCAAACCTGCTGCATAAACCAGATGCTAAATCACTGAGAAGATTCATTCAAAGGATGAAGCAGGAGCATCTGTCTGTCCCTGAGGCAGAGGTAGAAACATTTTGCTATGTTGCACCTGAGAATTTAGAGTCTCTGAAGACAGAACTGGCATGACAGAGCTGAGCAAAGAGAGGGATACTGGTCCTTAAGCTCTGGCACTTTTCAGATGGGTTGGGTCCTCAGTACCACTTTAGAGACATTACAGAACAGCAGCCTCTAACCCCAGCTGGAGAGCAGCAGTGCTGCTGGATGCTAGGGAAATGGGCGTGTTTGCTCTGGAAGTGTGGAAGCAGAAATAAACCTTACTTCCTGATCTATTTCTTAGCCCAAAAGATGTTAGATGAGACTATGAATTTCAGCTACATTCTTCAGCCGTATGTCCTCACTTTTGCTGTGCTCTGCTACTGATGGTGAGGAAGGATTGCTCAGGTCTCACGGAACTCCTGGTCCTTTGCTCTGCTTCACCAGAGGCCCAGCACCCCTACCCTGCCAGCCTGTCTTTGCTGATGTACATTAAATCATCTATGTTCAGGAAAGGATTTCCTTTGCATCTTAGTCTTCTCCATCATGGAATTTCATGTTTTACCTAAAGCATGCTTTTTCCTACCTAAAGTCAACTTGGACGTGTCACCTTGATGATGTAACAGGTTTATACGGGGAGAGTTTTTGTTCAAACTGGCTGCAGCCCATGAGGAATTACCATGGGGCAACCTTCTGGGTAGAAGGTGTTCCTTCCCATGGTAGGAGGGTTGGAATGAGATGATTTTTAAGGTCCCTTCCAACTCACACCACTCCATGACTTCATGAAATAAGCAAGTCTCTTATTTTAAGGATTTCATTCTTCCGAGATTCCTAGGGTTATATTTTAAATGCAGTATTTGTCCACATGCACAGAGCACACCATGAAGAACCAGTGCAATTTGTTGACCAAACTATTAACAGCTCTTAGTGGGTGCCTTGCACTTGCTGTGTCTGCTTCAGTTACCCCACACAGCAATGGCCTGTGCACAGGCAAGTCCTTGGTGCTCACCTAGGGAGCTGGAAGAACTCCACAGATCTCTTTGGTGCAACCTGAGACTGAGCACACTTCTGGTAGTAGAAGACACTGTCTTTTGTCAATCTAATACAAATAGGTAATAATTCCAAAATAAGCAGCTAAGTTTTATACACTGGCTGCATAACAAAATTATAGAAGCAACATTTGAGGCATGAGCAATTCAAGGTCAAGGTGTTTTGCAGAACCAAGAGCACCCAGACCTAACCCTCTCCTCCTGTGGGTAGTTGGTTGGAACCAGGAACGAAAAAGGACTGTCAGGCAGCTGTGAAGAAACATGGACCATCCCCTGCACCCAGACTGCTTTGAACCCACACTCAGGGCTGAGGCTCTGGATTCAGTGACTTTCTGGTAAGGACAGCTGTAATCATAGTCCACCTTCTGATTAAACAGTGGCAATTACTGAGAACAGATGATTGTTATGTAAAGGATTGAGCCCACAGTTGCCAAATTATTTTACCTGTTTTCCTCCTCCCCTGTTCATGAAAAGCTGTGACTTGTAGTTTCACCACCCAATGCTGAGTGCTCTCTGCAGCTTTTGCTAGTGTTGTATCTTGAATATTGTATTTTTGTGGAGAGATTTCTTTAGACAGTGGCTAAATTTCCATACAGGCAATGAAAAAAAAAAAAAAGAGATTAACTTAGTCCTGAGACAGCAGCTCCAATTCTGTAATCTAGTTGCTTGATGCCTTCTCACACAGTAAGTGCCACTGTGAAAGCCTGATAAACTGCTTAATGTTATCATGCTGTGATTTTATGGGGAGCAATCTTGGATTAGTCTTTTCTTCAGTGCTGCAATCCACATTACATAAACTTGTGCTTACATAAACTTTTTCTAAATTTCCCCTTTGCCATTTCTCTCTCTCTCACTACAAAAGCTCACAGAATATTTTCTTCTGTCAGACTTTAATTGAATGTTCTCACCACAAAAGATGAGACACATGACAACCACTTCCCCAAATCCACAGAGATGGAAACAGAGAGGTGTTATGGGTAGGTGCAGGAGGGGAAAAGGATCTTGCTGCCACACAATGTGAAAATTCCACATGATTCTACTTTGTCCCAAACTCCATGAACCTAAATTGGTGCTTACAGCAGTGCAAACCCAGGTGCACTTCTGCAGGCACTGCTCCTAAATAACACCAATGTAGTATTTCAGGCTTTGGCAGAAGGGAAGACACAGAGGACAATGCACCATTTTCAAGGATTTCTTTATTATCCATGTTTACTATTATCTAAAAACACCAATGTATTAAAGACCAAGATGGAAACTTGAGCTCAGAAACTTGTAAGAATGCACATTTTCAACCTCGTCTGTACTGCAAGAGGCATAGTTAAAAAACACTGCTCAGTATAAAAAAAAGTTAATGTTTCCAAGGATCAAATAAATAATTTACAATGCAACAAAAAAAAATTATAGAAATCATTCAGAGATTTGAGACTGTTGTTGATAATCTGCAGTCCTGTACAGTAAACATAAAAGCCTCCCATCATCAGACAGGCATTGCAAAACCACTGTCAAAAACTACATTTTATTGTTGGGCTGTTCGGGAGCGCTGCTGCTGTCCAAGGTCTTGGAGGAGCAGTCCCTCAGGACTTCCAGAGAGCTGGTGATATCCAGGCTTTCAGAAGAAGTAGATCTACACTCCTGTGTGGAGCTGATGATGTCCAAAGTTTTGGAAGAGCGGGCACTGTAGCCTTTTGCACTGGCATCTCTGATGAGGATCTCCTGGGTGGATGTAAACATTAACGGGATGAAACCCTCGCTGTCCGCTGTGAGAACAATCCAAGAGGAACCTGTGAAGACAAGCACATGGCTGTTGATAAATTTCTGTGTAATCAGCATATGTTTAAGGCAAAAAACCAGATTTCTTTGAGAATTAAAGGCTTCTGTATATTTACAGCTTTCTAGAAAAAATAAGGTATGAAAAGATACAAGTTGTACAATCTCATAAATAAAGGACACTTGGCCACTATGAAAAAATTTTTCCACCAAGAGATGAGACAATAATAAATGCATGCTTCAAATGAGGAAGAGGAATGAAATTCCAAAAAGAATTCATAAGCATCCACACTTGGTTTTAATTAGGTATTGATAAGCTATTTCACAGTGCTAAAGCTGTGCAGATACTATAAAAAGTGGAGATTTACTAAATTAAATTACAAATTAATGTAGTAAAGACAATTTAGAAACTGCTTTTATTATGTAATTTCATTAAATTCCAAGAAATACAAGGAAGAAATACTTTACTGTACAAACCCATCATCTCTGGTCCATTTGTTATTTGACTTCATCATTAGAATTTTTTTACAATTTGATTCTGAAACCCTGACTTCTACCAATACATACAAACTAGAAAACTTTTGTATTTTTATCCATTAAGCTGATAAAGCAAGAAAACAGAGCTTGTGGGGGGTAAGGGAATTCAGAGAAGCATTTCCAGCTGTTTGTAAATTTACATTATGTAACTTTACGTCACAAGTAAGGTCACAAGAGATTGTAGCTTAAAAGCATACAACCCTCTAATCTTTTGGCTTAATTTGGACCAAACCTGAAAATCAATACAACTCAGGATTTGAAAATACCATTCCTACTTTGCATCTGTATATTTCAAACAAACATATTCCACCAACAATTCCTTAGGAGAAACAAAACTTGGGCAATGGTAGGAACAGCAGCCTTAGGGTTTGGGATGGCTGCTCAGTAAACTGCAAGCAGGCAGACGGCAGATCCAGGGGGCAAGCAGATGGAATATAGCCCAGAGAATACCTGTAGTAGTGAGAGATCATATCCCAAAGTGTGTTTGCTACCTTTGCCCAGAATAAGACACTCAGAATTGACATGTACACATGCACATGGGATGGGCACGGCATGAACTGGTAACAGCAGAGGAGACCACAGCAGTAGGAGGGGCAGCTGTCTTCACAGCAAAATCTGATGTGAAATGCACTGCTGAAGCATACAGAGCTGCTTCCGTGCTACAGGATTTCCTGAAGCAGACTAGATGCCAGAGCTACAGATACAAATATAGAACACTGTACTCCCAAAACCACCAGTCAACCCTACCCTCCTGGTTACTCAGACGTCTCTCCTTAGAACAGCTGAAAACAAGTAAAACACTGGCTGGAAGTAACTTCCTGTAAAACTAGTTATTTAAGGAGGTATCAATACGTAAGTTTGCTCTTTTTTTTTTTTAATGATGTTAAGATTCTTCTCAGTAAAACAAGATCCAGAGAAGAATTTTTACATTATTAAAAAGAACAGGCAAAATTTTATTAATCTTTCATTATTTATTCCTTGAGTTTTTCCCTGGATGGAATATGCACATTGCTATTGCTCACTGAGAATGACACAGAATCACAGAATGGTTTAGGTAGGAAGGGACCTTAAAGCTCCTCAAGATCCACCCCCCTGCTACAGACAGGGACACTTTCCATTAGACCAGGCTGCTCCAAGCCCCATCCAGCATGGCCTTAGACACTTCCAGGGATCCAGGGGCAGCCACAGCTTCTCTGGCAATGTGTTTGAAGTGTTTGTACTCTTGGGTAATCCCAACATACCATGTTGCATTTCTACAAGGGAGAGGTTGAATATCTGCTGGACGATGTTTAGGCGGAGTTTACCACCACAGAGAAGAACGGGCCGACTTTCATCTGCATCACTTTTGGAAAGCTGCTTCTGAAAATGCAAGAAACACTCATTAGCTACTGTGATGTACAGTTAAAATGGCGTTACTCAAAACAGGATCACAAAGTGTCTTCAGCTGCATCGTTTACAGAAAGTCAAATGCTACAAACATACCGACCCATTTGCAAGATTTATCCTTTAAAGCCTCAGCTCTCAAAGTGCTGATGAGTGAGTGACATCAGCAAGGAATAGTGCTCATCCGGCACATGTCAGAACAACAGGAGAGAAAATCATGCACTGCTGCTGAAGACACCATGAGCTTCATCCACAACACATTCCTCATCCTTCTATCTGTGAGGGACATTTCCCCAGGGAGATTGTAAAGCTGCAGGTTTTCCATCCTCACCTTTCCTCACCCATCCCCGATCCACAACTTCAGAGGTGAGAACTCCCGCTCTTGAATGCTGGGGTGAGGAACAGACTTACAAATAAGAAGGGCTTGTTTGTACCACCCCGATCATCACTGTCTCAAGCCTTAAATCCAAAAAAGCATCTTCAAAGAATATGCCCAGTAGGGCAGATCAGACCATTTTTTAAATCTGTTATTACAATTATTAAATGTTTACAATGGAAAACTGTGAAGAGAAGTAAGGCAATATGATCTAAAACTTAAGAGGTCAATGCTACAAAAGTTGGTAATTTTTGGCAATAATAAAGCTTAAAAGTAAGAGCTAATAGAAAGGAAAATGGAAATTTAAATTGCTTTGAATATTGACTGAATTCTAGAAATGACCTAATAGATCTGTGTCAGGTTTTGATAATCAGGTAGCTTACCCTTTCTAGAATGAGATTTGCAAGATCAAATCTTTCAAAGAAAGCGTTTTTCACATGAAATTTCACTTTAAATCCATTTTTAAGCTATGTTAATGGAGTTATCTATTATGTCCCTAAAGGCGCCTTTCCTCTCCTTGGATGGTGCTCTCAATGCTAATTAGTAACATTTCTGTTTCAAAGCCAAAGCAATTTGCTTTTGTTTCAGTCTCCATTATTGTAGTTGTCCTCACAGGAGAGCAGGAGATTGATACCAATTCCCACTCATAGAAATCTTCACTTGTCTAAATTTCTGTACAAAAAGCTTTAGAGATTGCCTAGGAAAAGTATTCCCTTCCTAGATCTCCATAAAGGGTTTTAATTCTGCAACTGAGCTGCCACATGTGGAGTCCCTGCAGCCTCAGAGCAGAGCTGAGGGGCTTGGCCCAGTGCGAGGTGGGGACAGGGAGCTGCACGTTCCTGGATATCCCATTGCTTTAAAAACACTAGAAGCCTGCAGAGTAATGGGATTTATAACCATAGTTCCACCTGCAGGAACAAGATGGAAATCTAATGCTACTGACTGTTACTTGAGCATTACAAAGAACATACAGCCATAAACAGTTTTCATCATTAAGGCTTCCAATATTAAAATTACCTGGCAGGTGATGTTAATAAATGAGGGTTCCTGAGAAGATGGGTACACTGGAAGATTTCTCTTCCCAGATTTGAGCAGCTCAGTTAATTCACACAGCTGATGCTGCAATTCTGTGAAGTTACCAGACAATTTTTCCACATTTTTCAAAAAGTAACTCGCCTCCTTTTCACTGAACAAGTTATTCTTGTAAGAATTGGGTATTTTGGAAGCTGCCTCAGGCTGCCTTTTTGGGGATGTTGGCTTGTTCGAAGCGTTAGACAGTGCCACACTCCGATTAACTGGCTCAGCATCCAGAGTCTCAACAGCCGGAGGAAAAATCATGGAGATCTTTTTGTCTTTGAGGTCACTGATGTTCAACACCAAGTTGTGTTCATAAACAGGACTCTTGATTTCTTCAATGAGTTTCCTTCGGCTCGTAGGAGACTGCAGGGCAGAGCGATCTGGTATCAGGAGCCCACGGCTGAGAGGGTGGACATCTCTAGAGGAATCATGAGGAATGCTGGAAAGGTTCACGCTGGAGCTGCCATCAGCTGGCACAGACCTTGAAGGACCCATTTCAAGTATTAGTTCCTTAATCATCAATCGGATCATGTATTTGTCTGATCTTGAAGAGGGAAGAAAAGCAGGGTCGGTGAATTTTTGTCTTCCAACCAGTATCAGTAACAATTTATTGGTCAAGAAGCACAGACCCTTTGGCTTCTCGCTTTTCTCCAGCTGAATTTGTTGAATATTGGGTAAATTGGATGAAGTCAGTGAATAGACTAAAATAACATTACAAGTATTGGAGGCAACAGATACAGTTTGAGTTTTGGAGTCAAAAGCCATTATATCAGGAACCAGAATGCCTGGGATGCTCACTTTTTTGGTAGAGGTAACCTTTCTTTCAAAAGTCACCAAGATGAGGTGTGAGGAATCTTGGCCACTTCCCGTCAGGTAGTCCTTGGGCCTCAGGTGAAGGAGAGGGCTGGCATCAGCACCCTGCTTACTAGAAAGTATGTGGGTTAGATCCACAGGAGATGTAACTACAGACAAGGGCTTCTCAGAGTCCAGTGACTTCTTCCCTCCATCCAAGGAATACTCTTCCTCACCACACAAGCTGGACTGCGAGGGGAAGGACTCGGTTTCAACGCTCGATGGAACTTCGAAGGCAACACCAGCATTTAAGCCACAGATCTTATCCAGAGGGAGTTCAGTGGCAACAGCGACTTGTAAATTCTGCGTAGCTTCCACAGCACAGATGTAGCCTCCCACGTCAAAGATTGGGCAAAAAGAGCAAGCGCTGAGTGTTTTCTGAGCATCATCCCAAATGTAAGAATGGAGGGCACTGCCCACCCCCACCACCAAGCGGTTGCCTTCCTTGGTCCAACAGGCGCAGTGGATGAGCCCACTGCCCTTGATATCCGCGTTAATTCTGGAGTTGTTGAGGTGGACAGAGGGCAAGACGGAGGCGTCCCGGGTGGTCAGCACGGCCAACACCTCCTTGCTGGGATGCCACACACAGCCCTGGGGGAGCACGGGATATGGTTCGCTGATGTCGCAGATCTGGGAAACCAGGAGCTTATTCCTGTCAGCGCCATTGAAGCAGAGCTGCCAAATGGTGATGTGCTTCTTGTGCTGCACAGCGAGCAGGGCCGGGGCCTCGGCAGGACACGGGCCCCAGTACAGCCCGTGCACATGCTCAAACTGACCAACCACACTCGAGTCTCCAAATTTGGGCTCTCCGTTCTGCAGGTGCAGCGCAGTCAGTATCACCTGTTTCCCATCTGTCCAGGCCAGCCCATGCACAGGGTGAATGGCCTGGTGTAAGGCATTGAGGCCAGTCCGCAGGAGCTTCGCCTTTCCCAGCTCCATGACTTTTAAAGTGAAACATCTACACAGAAGAGAATGAGAAGGAAAAATAAATTATTGCAGAGGATAGAGGCCAATACCTGGATGATTATTTAGCTTATGACCCTGCGAGTACTGGACTCTTCCTTCCAGCAAAGTCAATATAGACGTAATGTTCACCTATGCTTAATTCCCATCCCAATAATTTTTTTGTTTATGATGTTTCCACCATGAAATGCAATTTTAAGAGAAAGAAACTTTGCTGTTTCTATAGGCTTACTGTCAGATTTCTGCTGCATTTTCATCACAAGACCAGTCCTTTCATTCTAATTAGTAAGTTGCTGTTCTCAGAATATTTTCTAATTACTTCAGTGTCAACAATTCTCAAAATGTCGCCACTCACTCTCAACCTCCTGGACCATTTGTGATCAGATGAAGTAATCCCTTACAAGTATAACCAAGCATTATATGTATTATCTACAAATCTGATCCTGTATTAGGCGTGTGAGAACGAGGCATTTGGATGGTTATCCCAGAAAGCTCTCTAAGAAAGCAAATGCAATTTTGAAGAAAGTTAGGATGAAAGCAGATTTTTCTGAGGAAATGAACAAGAAAAGAATTGAAAAGAAGCCATACACAGGGCATCAACACTTTGGAGAACTTCAGGATTTTACATATACTTCTAGTTTTTGAGCTGTGAGCAATCCCTACTCTATGCACAAAAGCCAATTCAAAGGAATTGATGGATTCCTAACTTAAGATCTCCATACAATTTGGCTCAGATGCAGAGCCATGGCAAAGAATGAGTTGCGGTTTTAGTAAGAAACATGAAGAACAAGAAGAAAGTTTTTTGGAAAGTAAAAACTGTCAAACTGGAAGAGTGCATCACAATGTGCAGGGCCTGTCACCACTCAGTATTTTAATTATTTGTGGATGACATTAAACTTGCAGGAAGAGGATTGCAAGAGCGGATTTCAAAGATTCAAATTGTATAGAAAGTTATGTTATGATTACCAAGGTAACTTCTTCTCAACCTAATAATGCAAAATAATAATCTTGGATACCTCTCCAGGAATAATTCCCTAGGTAGAGGTACAGCATAAAAGATCAAGCTTACAATGGATTACAAATTGAGTATTTCAGTAATGTAAGAATGTTGCCAAGTAAGAATAACTCATTCTGGAATGCTTTAAGAGGGATGCCATACACAAGAGAGATAATTACCCCACTTCCTCATTGCTAACAATATCTCCACTGCACCTACTTCTGAGTTCAAGGATGATGGAAATGCTTAACAAAGCTAAGGGATCAGAGAAACACATGAAGTGGGTTCTCTGTCTGGAGAAGACTGTGAGTGGAAACTTGAGAACCTCCACGAGCCCACTGACAGAACATCCATCCACTGTTCTCCAGGTATACTCTGGATAGTGCATGATAATAATCAGCTTAGTTTTAACAAAGATTTAGGTCAGCTATTAAGGAAAAATTCAGGCTATAAGTGATAGCTAAGCATTGAAACAGGTTACCTTGGAGAGAAGGGTAAGGCACTCCATGAATTTCATAATCTGTAAGAGCCAATTAAGGAAATGTCTGTCAGGGATAAGTTTAAGTACACTGAATCCTGCCTCACCGGAGAACATTCAAGATACTTCCAATGCAACTTCTCTGCCATCTACCTAGCCTCTCTTCTATAACCAACCTCAGTCCTGTTACGCAGCTACCACTTCCAGGAAAATTAACACTGGATGTTCGCTGTGCTCAGAACACCACACACTGCTGGGCAATACTTACTGATGGCAGGGAGATACGAGATAATGTGCCTCATAAGACCCAACAAGATGCTAAAGCTTCCTGGGCCATCTGGAGAGGTTCCTGTTTCACAAGGGGCGTTTTCACAATCCCAGCAGGCCTGGAAAAGCACAAAGAGCAAAAGACCCACTGGCCAATGCACTCCAGTGCCCCGTGCCTAAATCCACACTGCCTCCTGCAGCACCCGGCCCAGCCCCAGCTCCCCGGGCAGGTGTCACACCGCAGACGGGGTGCTCGCCGAAATGCGGTGCCCGTCCCAGCCCCAGAGGAGAGGAGCCGCTGCGGGGACCCCCCCCCGGCACCGGGCAGCCAGGGGGCCGGGAGTGTGCCCAAACCGCCCGCCTGCGCCGGCGCTCCCTGTGCGGGCCCGCCCGCACCGATATTCCCCGCCTCCCCGGCGACCCGGCCGCCGC
>VZRN01004522.1:19547-112858 GCA_013397935.1 Dasyornis broadbenti | reverse complement strand
TGGCGGGCACCGCCTTCCCGCAGGGCCGGGCCGGGCCGGGCCCGCCTCCTCTCCCCTCCCCGCACCGCCCGGCCGCAGGGGGCGCCGGCGCCGCCCCGCCTTCCCGGGCTCTCTGCAGCGGCGGCGCTCTATGGCCCAGGAGGCGGGGCCTGCACCGAGGTGGACGCTTGACGCCGCTCCCGTTCACAGCGCTCATTATAGCGCACTTGAAGGGCAGCCGGTGTCGAGCGGGCGGCGGGAGGAGGCGGGGACGTGCAAATCACGGGATATTCCCAGCGGGGAGGCACCTACGAGGATCGTCGAGTCCGGTTCCTGTATGTAGGACACCGCAAGGATCAGACCGTGTGCCCGAGAATGCTTCTCGAACTCAGACAGGCTTGGTGCTGTGACCACTGCCCTGGGGAACCTGTTCCAGTACCCAACCACCCTCTGAGTGAATAAACTTTTCCTGATATCCAGCCTAAACCTCCCCTGACACAACTCTGCCATTCCCTCGGCTCCTGTCACTGGTTGCCAGAGGGATCAGTGCCTGCCCCTACACCACTTGTCATGAGCATGATGAAGATCACAATGAGATCTCCCCTCAATTTCTTCCAAGTTGGACAAACCAAGTGACCTCAGCTGCTCCTCAAAACACTTCCCCTCCAGACCCTTCACCATCCTTGTGGCCTTACTTCGGATGTCTTTCTTGTATTGTGGCACTCAAAACTGCACACAGAACTCAAGGTGTGGCCACACCAGTGCAGAGCAGAGAGGGACAATCACCTCCCTTGACCAGCTGTCAGTGCTGTGCCTGATGCACCCCAGGGCATGGTTGGCATCAAGCAAAGCATCACCAGCCACTTTAAGGAGGTAATTGTCCTACTCTTGTCACTTCCATTGCCCCCAGGGGTCATCCACTGTGTGACACCTTCACACAGCACCCCCAGCCTGCTCACACCCGTGTGGCTCTTGGAGAGGCCTGAGGAAATGGCACAGGAGAGCAGAGAAGCCTTCGGCGGGAGGACATCAGGTCCCTGATGTGGTGTGTCCTATCCCGTGAGGTGGTCACATGGACGTGAAGAAAGAATCTAAATTCAGTGCACAACTACTCCAATATAACTTATCTGGTCCTGATTTATTGCATCGAGCATAGCTTCTTATAAGTCTCTGAGGCCTTTTAAAAGTTAATTATATTGCGTGACTGTGCCACTTTGCCACTTCTCAGCACTGCAGAGCAGTGTGATCGTCATACCATTTTTGAAACCCACATTCTTGACAGGATGTTGAAACACTGGAAAAGGTGCAGTAAAAAGAGCTGGCAAAGGTGTGGAAAAAAAAATGCTTAAAATAGTTGCAAGGTCAGATATGAAAGCAGCTCAAACTTAGCAAAAGAAGAACACTAGGTGGTGACTTGGCCATATCGTATGAGTGCCTGTACAGACAGGGAAAAAAAGCACTAAAAAGGCTCCTTAAGTTAGTGAAGAAAGGTTTAACAAGAGCCATGGGTGGATTCAAATATATAAGACACAGCTGTGAGTCTGACTGACCACTGGAACAAACTTCCAACAGAGCATCTTCACATTAAAACTTGGTGATTTTCAGGGACATACTATTTTAAATGCAGATTTTGCCTCAAATTTCTGAAAAACTGCTGAAAAAATTCTGAAGAATTCCTGAGCTTAATAAGTAGGTTTTAGCTACCTACATATCTATGGAATACAAGGTAAAATTCCAGATACTGTGTCCAGAAAAGCTCAACATAATTTGACTGCTTCAGACGTCACAGAGTACCTGCAAGATGTTGAAAGACAGGTTGGTGTGTTGGAGAAGGTTTCAAGGAGTAAGAACTCTTCTTTCATGTGCTTGTACTGGCACAGGTTTATGGAAGAAAAATTCCTGCCATTCAAACTGAAAGAAATGAGTTTCCAGGTTCCTTTGGAACCTTGTTCAACAAAGAAGTGCCTGTGGTATAGAGGCAGGGATGGCCAGAGGCGGGCAGTAGGATTTTTTTGAACCATTACATTTTTGAAATGAAAAAGAATCTTTCTGCCAGTTTCAGGCACCTAATGCTGTGACTTGCAGTAAATAAATTAATTATACCAAGATTTGAGGCAATGAATAGATTTCCAAAGTTACGCTTTTAGTTTAGAAATATAAGCAGGGGACCTAAATGCCAGCTTCCCTGTGGTGCTCCATAAATACACTCTAAGTGTATGAGAATTTAACAGAAAATGAACGAACATGGTTTTGATTTATCCTCTCTATTAATCCTCTGTCATTACCAACAGACAGGGTGCAGCTGTAAAGAGAACAATCCAAGACTAGCCAAAACAGAATGGAAAAGGAAATCTGAAAAATTTCCTACAGTAATCACGCAATCATTGAATGGTTTGGGTTGGAAGGGACATTAAAAGATCATCTTGTTCCAACCCCCTTCCACAGGCAGGGACACCTTCCACTAGACCAGGTTGCTGAAACGCCTCATCCAGCCTGGCCTTGAAACCCTTTGGCAAAAGACAATCCCACTTCCTTCCTCCCCACCACTGGCTTACCTGAACAGCTCACTCAAGCCAATCTCCCAAGAAGCTCTGTTAGGCAGATGTTTAATCTACTCTTAGCATCATAATATCTGTTTTTCTCAGCAGTGAGTCTGGCCAAGCAGCATTGTCATTGGTGTTTGAGACCCTGAGCCACCAGCTGGCTTTATTAGATAGGAACAGTTTTCTGATTACAATTTAATTTCACAAAGAATTGTGTTGAACAGTAATGATTTAACTTTTTTTTGTTTTCATATAAAACTTAAATTGACCATCCATATTAATAGACAGAAATAAACATTTAAACCACAAAGACCACAGTTTAAGAATGCCTCAAAGATATTTTCACACTAAATGATTTTTTTTGTTTCCTATGCATATAATTATACAATTAAGTATTTTAAAGACTTATTTTCATCATATAAATTCTCTTATATGTATAACTGCCTATAGAGTTCTACAATAGAACCGAAAATATCACAAAAACCCAGAGTTAATTGAAAATCTATGAAATAATATTTTCATTGAAATGGAATTGACTCAAGCTACCAGAATGCCAGAATGGTGTGCAGGTAGTTATTATTACACCTGGGTGTTTATTTCCGTGTCCACCAGTGTGTGTCTTATTTGTGTAACTACAGCCTGGTTATTTTGACATGTAGAACAGCATGAAAATGGCTGGAGGCTGCTTGGCCAGCAGCCACAAGGCATGGCTGGTCACACAGCCACGATGTGCATAGGCACAGTGGTTATTCCTCAGCAGCTGTACTGCAAATAAACATCTCTTGTTTTCTTCTTTTCTTTTCCAGACTTCCCAAGATGTTCACTGCTGATACGTATGATGTGTCTGTGACTTTGGGGATTTTAACAATGCAGAACCCCTCAGGAGATGTCTATAAGGTAGAAACTGGGTCAATGAAATTATGCAAGGAAAAATGTTTAAAAGGGTGAAATTACAGAAATTGTTTCCTGTGGTCATGCTAATTTAAAGCATACATTTTGGCTTTTAAAAACATGTGATTGCATTGAGTCAGGCTTATCCTTAAACACTGAACAGGCTCACAAATCTGTTCTCAGGCCCTGCATGGAAAGCAGATTTGCCTTCTCATAACTTAATTTGTTGTATCATTTGGGTGTCTGCTTTTCAAATTAGTTGAAACACAACATTAATAAGACTATAGGAGAGTCTGAGACAGAAGAGTTATGAATATCTGCTAGAAGGAGGGAATGGCAGGGAAGGAAGATGAAATGGGTGTGAAGAGGAGACACGTAGAGTTATTATGTTTGCACTCTGTAGCTTTTTCTTTGCTTTTACTGAACATGTACACATTTAACGAACATGATGTTACACGGGAAAATAATAATTTGAAGATACTTTTTCTTCACTTCATAAACATCATCATGAAAAAATATATATTTAATCCAGGCTATGGACACTACTGAATGAGCAAATTGACCTCATAATCGTATTTCTTAATGGGAAAACTTAATGAGGCACTGCTATGTAATTTAGACCTCTAAAATATGATGTGGTAAAACCTAAGATCAGCAGCTAAAAGATACAGATGTTTTACGTGCTTTTTATTATCAGATTAAAAATGTTTCTTCTTCATTTTGGGAGCTGATTAGTAATGAAAATAATATAAGATGAGCAATTTTGCAGAAAATTGTCTAGTCCAGAGTCAATATCATGGTGTCAGAGGAAGTCAGACAGTGCTGGGGTGGTGTTAATGGGATCCTTGTATTGTATCTGCTCGACTTAGCTGAGTACAGCCAGACGGGGTCACAGTACTTCCACAGCACATGCAAAAATGAATTTTGTACTGTAACACAGAGTCTTGCAGGGGTTTCCTTGTGGCTTCAGGCTTTGAGGAATTGAGAGGATCAGTGCAAATTTTAGGGATTAGAACAGTGACAAAGTGAGTGGGAATTGCCGCTTTTCTCTGCAGCTGTAGCTACCACACTCTCTTAAAATAGCTACCTCTGCAGGTCTCCTGAAGCTTGCCCTAGCAGGTTGCACTGCACAGGTCCAACACTTTGCTGGCTCTTACAGAGACAAAGGAGACTCAGGATGCTGTTTACATTAGTTTTCAAAAGGTTGTTTCCTATACTGGGAAGAAGGAATGGGAAATGTACAAAACTCACACAGGAACGTTTTATCACCCTCTGCAGTGGTTCACGTGCTGACAGCCTACTTTTTCTGTGTGTAAAATCCTGCACCAATGCTTTTCCATGTCTGAAACAGGCCTTCAGCTGAGTTCTACCCGCTCTGCTGCAGTTCAGGAAAGACACTGGATGCTGGCATAGGGCAGAGAAACAAGGTCCAGGGACCAGATCCAGGGTTTCTTTGTGAGAGAAACTTTCAAGTGTTGCTGCCCAGAGAAAAGGAGACTTAAGAGAGACCTAATGGACAGAACAGTTTTCAAGTATTTAGCAGACAGCTGCCCCAAACAAGAATATAAATTATGAATGGTCAAAATCTGTGATTTGAGGCAGGAAAATGGACCTTCCAGACCTGGAATAAAGACACTGGCATAAAGTTCTGTGTCCACCTAATGTACTTGTACTGTGGAAGTGCAGCAAAGTAAAAAATCAGTCTCTTGACTTATCAGCTTGTTGTGTACCATAAATAACATGCAAAACCAGAATTGCATAGTGTATATTAAAAATAAGATAGCTTCTTAAAGTCTTTCCATTTTAAAATTGGTTTATGTAAACCAGTCGTGTTGCAAATAAGCATTTTTGATATGACAGCATTCCCTTGGAATAATCTTTCCCAGGACATTTCCAGGCATATGTCTTCAGAACAAACAATATCTTCTTTTAAATTAGACATCCTTGTAACTGTGGTGAATCCAGAACCAAGCTGAGACACAAATCACATAATTACAGATATTTAACAATATCTTGTGAAAGAGATTGTTCAAATCTTAATCTTTCTGGTAGGCATCTCAATTCCCTTTTCCTCGTGCCACCACATATACACATCTTTTCTCTTTCTTCTGTGTAAATGTTGCTCTGAGAACCCTTTCTTGTGCCTGTAAACAATTCAGTCCTAGATATTTCTTTCTCCTACTGATACATTTTCTATTTTCCTTTTATGTAACTAATCTGCAAAAGTACTGCTTTGATCTTTGCTGCTGCTTAGATTAATCCTGCATTTCTAGCACACTGTTGTCGTGCACAATTTTCTTTTATACTATTAACAGGTACAAGTGTTTTTAGAAAACAGTGTATCAATGAAGATCAGTGTAGCTACATTTTTGTGCTGATAACAATATCATTGATATCTATATAAAATATTAATGAGGAAAGGTAAACATGGAAATGAAGATGTCAGTGTGTATGAGTTACATGAGCATAAGAATATTTACAAACTGAATTAAATTGTGACTTGTTTGAAGTTCAAGGGAAATTTTAACAGTAATTTGCAGTGGAGCCAGTATTTTGACTTTTCTTCATTTGACTTAGGTGTACTAAGTTTCTGAGGGAAAGATAACGAGGGAAGCAATTAGCATCATTCAAATCAAATGGTGTTATGTTGCCTAAGGTAGGAAATATGTAACAAATGCAGTGAGCCATGTTGAAAATGCACCTAAGTGTTATACTTACAAAGAAATTTATTGATAATTAGAGAGATACAGAATTCACTGACAGACAAAAGGAATGAGCTGTGATAGCAATGGGCATGTTAGTATTTCTTGGTGTGCCTTTTATGCTGGCACAACAGTGCAGCTGAGCTGTAGGTTGAATTGAGAAACTGATCCACTTTAAAAGTGTTTTTGTAGGTATTTTTAGCCCATAAATGTTTGGGTCCATATGTTTCCATCCAGTGACTGCAGAATGAATGAAGAGGGGTCCAATGGAGAATGAGGAGCCCTGTCAGCAATATTGCTTTGGAAAACTTCACTTGCGGCTAAATCTCTGTAAGGACATCAGAGCTTTTCTTACACTGCAAAAGTTTATATTTTGACTGCTGAGATTAGTACATTATTGTGAATTTTGTACTATTTTTTAAAATAATGTTTGAGAACTATGTCTTTCCATACTGCCTTTTATATTTTTTAAATTAACTAAGTATGTTTGATTGGAAGGAAGCAACTGTTGCCTCTGAAGTGAGCTAAAGGTTTGCATTTGCTCGGAGTTTCGGTTTGGTTTTGTCTGTAGTGTTACCCTGTGGTGTTTGGATGCTCTCCTAGCTGTGTGCTGCCTTGGCTGGTGAGATGCTGTGGTACCTGCACAAGAGGGATGGATCCTTGCCACTTTGGAGACTCGAATGAGGAGTACCAATGTCATTAGCAGGGGTGTAATGGCAGCTCTCTCCTTGTCCTTTAGATAGTAGCACTAGCAGGAACTGCTGAACCTCTGAAAAATGAGTTTCATTTAACATCAAGATTGTGAAATTGCCTGGGTCTGTTGAAAAAAAAATGAACTCACAACATTGACTAATTAATAAATATATAAACATATAAAATTACTATTAACATGTAAACCACTAATACATATGTTAACTTCAGTTGCATGTGACAATGGAAAATAAATAAAGTAATACTTCCATGTGTGAAATTTCATAACTCCTGGGATTTACCTTGCCTAACTTCACATAGTTAAAAGTCAGGTCAGATGAGTTCAGCTCTAGAAGATGGGTTAGTGCAACCGGGTACTACATGTTGGGTTTTTTAAGAACAGGTTAGATTAACATCTAACAGGAGTTACTTCAGAAAAATTGGCAATGTTTTGGGTTAGAGAGATGGACTTTTCAGCTACATTTTGGGTGGGGAAAATGATCCAGTGCTTGTGGTTTTCTGTTAAGGCAGGAAAACCTGAAAGTAAAAGTAGCTAAAAAGAAGTTATTGTCCAAGCTGAGAAAACACAAAAGAAAATGAGAACTGGGGGAAAGGAAGTTAGGCTTGATGATATTGCTGATACTATTTCAGTGATTGGAAAGACATTAAAGAAATTCACATGGATATAGAAAATACTACTCTAGAACAATAGAGGGAAAAATGAAAGAACTAGTTGAGGGTAATGCGGACCTACTTTATACATTTCCTGCTGTGATCCCTCACTTTTTAGCTATTATAAAGAATAACAAAATAATATTTTGTTGTGCAAAGTCAGCATCATAAATTGGCCAGCAGAATTTCAGATTACTTTGATTTTTCTGGATTTAATTTGTATATTGTTTTATTATTGTTCTCATGAAACTGTTTTCAAAATCAAAATAGAAAAAACCTATGTGGAATACAGAACTTCTGTCATTTTCTCAAGAAGTGGGCCACGACAAAAAAAGACATGAAAAGAAAGCAGACTGCTGCATGCTTAGCAGGTAACTTATGGAAAGTGTAAGGTAAGTTTTAACTTTGAAGCAGATTGTACTTTTAAGTAAAGCTATAGTAACTCCTAAAAACATACTGGGATACATGTAGAAGTGCTGGATAAAGATGCAGAGTGATTAAAATGGAAATGTAGACTTTGTGGTACGTTGTTTATTCCCCACAGGGGAAATGTTTTGGAGGAGCTGGTACCCCATTTAGACTTCTGAGTGCCACTGGGGTGGCATACTGAGTGTACTCATTCTGCTTCCACTTCTAATTTAAGCTTCTAGTCCTCCTAGCTTTCCTCTGGTTTAATTACAGAATACAGACTTCCCTGCTGGGTGACTCTGGACACGAGATTAGCACCAGTAGTCTTGTTATTCTTCCAGAGGAGACTGTCCTTTCTGGTGACTGTCTTTTCTGGTGTCTTGTCTTTTCTGGTGACTGTCCTTTTTGGTAACTGTCATTTCTGCTGGTGAAAGAAGGAGCTAAAAAGGGGGGTTGGTGCTTCATGAAATTTAGGCAATCTGAACAGCTCCCCTTTCCTAAACGGATCAATTTTGGCCCTATAAAATAGCATTTCTAGAGGATGGTGAATGCTTCTCAGTCTATGCTTTTCTCCTTTTCACAGCCTCCTCTCTGCTCAACTTGTTTAGTACAAACTCTTTCTCTCTCTCCACATGCCTTTATCACTGTTTTTGCAAAAATCTTCTGTACAGCTTGTGCTTAATAGAACAGTCATCTTTTATCTCTCTACTTCACTGATTCTCCATCTGTTCTCCATCCAAATCAAAGCTGAAAATTTATCCTCTGCTTTGCATAAATCTCTTCAGCACTTCTTCCAGTGCTTTTATTGCTTTCAATTTTAACTTTACAGCCCTGTGATAGACACTAGATAAGATAGCTCTGCATTGCACTGCTCTTCTAAATCATTACCTGAAAACAAATATTTCTTTGTTCAATTGTTGTCCATTTTTGAGTGTATCTATATGATTTAAACACTTGTTTTCAAACATATGTACATAGCATATTCATAAACGTGGGAGCAGTTCTATTCTTTAACATTATATAATTTTAATTGATATATATACTATTTTTTCCTAAGCCTTCCTATAAAATTTTAAGTGTCCAACAGGATAAACAGGAGTCCTTGTTTGTTACCAGACTCTGTGTTGAGTGATGATAGTACCTTCAGGCAGATTGGCTCCTACTTAACCTTTGAATCATACAGCATGGAAAACAATGTCACCAAAATATGACAAATTCAGAAATTCATTAAGCATCACAGAACTAAGGTTTTTAATTTTACAGCCAGTTATTCCCTGAAACTAATTGTTTTGTTACCTGAAAGTTTATTTGTCCTGTTTTAGCTCCATCAAACAGAACCAAACCAAACTTTGATAGCTATTCAAAGAATCTCCTTTCATTCCTGATCTTCTCAATATTCACGTTGGTTTATAGAAGAGTAATGCATGAAAAACTAAAATGGTAATGTGCAGAATGACAAAGAAATGTGTAGTTGTAAGTTCTGAGGAATCTTTAATGCCTGGATACTCAATGATCTCTGCTAGTTCAGATTTTCACCTTCCCTGAGTTCCCCTAATAACATTTCTGTGTTTCATTACCTTCGGTTCAAGTGGATCAAACTATGGGATTATCACCCATATAATAAGATATTTTTGAGAAAAAATTTCATTGTAGTTTTTCCTTTATTTGAGCCTAATAGTCCTCTAAAATATATCCTCCCATCATTCTAGTTAGTTATAATTAAGTTTTATTTTGCTTGGCCATAACATAAGCATTGTAAATACCCAAGACTTATTGAGACACAAGGATGTTATTCAAGGGTATTTGTAGGATTAGAAACATCTGCTGCTTCAAAATGTGCTATGTCATTTATAAATCCGATCATGTCTTCCCTCACCATGCTATGTCTGTGAACCTCTGTGTTACTTATTTGATTTCAGTGATTTGTGCTGATTTCAGAGAAGGAAAGCATGATTTAAATCAAATTTTTAAAGCAGTAGTAATACAAATACCCATTTGAACAAAATTCTAATGCAAAGAAGCAGGAAATCCAATTAACCCAATAACTATAAAGTAACTGATGTGTTTAATACTTAAAAAGTCATATTTATTTGTTGTTTGGGGATTTTTTTTTTACAATCAGGAATGCCTCTTGAGGCTGCTTAAAGAATCTTTGCAAACAAGGTAGTACAAATATACTCAGCTGTATTGCATGCCTGTGGTTGTAGGTGATTTAGAATGATGATTCCTTTGTCCCTGGGAGGATACTTGCATGAAGGAGACATTTAATTCATTGAAATGAAACTGTTTACTTATTTCAAGAATTGAAACTGTTCCTTATGAGATTCCTGGCTGCATCACTGGAATGGTACTAATGCCAAACCTCCAAACCCGTTAAGGTCCTTCAGAGCATAGATCTACATTCTCTATCCAGCCTTCGTATGGAGTGAAGTATTGTAACTGGATTTTAGTATCTGTGCCCTATGAATGGGCTTGCCATTGTTCCCACGAAGGGAAAGACTACTCCCCAGGAGTATTAACAAGACCCCAAATGCACAGAATTAAAAATAACTCCCAGTAGTAGTTTAAGTAAGTATCCTTCCTCTTCTGTTTCCCTGGCTGTACAGGGTGAAGCAGGCACAACTTTCCATGCTTCCAGCAGTACAAAATGCCCTTGCACACATGGCTGCCCACTATACTTTGTCCTTCTCTTTGCATTTCAACGAGGAAAAGTTGGAGTTCATTCAGTTCTTCCCTTATTCCTGTTTCTGTCACCATAATCACAACAGTCTAGTTTTCATGGATCTGCCTGCCTGACTCACCTGTATCTGCATTGCCTCTTGTCTCTGAGGGTGAGGTTCACCTGACTAAATGTAAATGTTTGTGTTCAACCAGTCCCCCTGCTTGCGTTTGCAGTCAGTGGAAAGGAACAGGCACTTATTTACTTATTTAATAGGGATGGTTCACCACGATCAGTTTTAGAAATCTCTGTTAGGGCATGAATAATCTGCTGTAGAAGTGCTTTTCTTTTTTTGACTGATCGTGCAGGAGCGTAGATGAAAGGTTCAGTGTAGACACCTGCATTTAGCCAAATGAAATTTGCATTCAGTGTCTTTGATCCTTAATTTATCTTGCAAGACTTTTTCTTTCTCTTCTGTGTGCATGTATAAATCTACATGCTGTGTAAGATACTGACAGGAGACAGTGATGCAGCCTTTTTAGTAATTGAACATTTTCATGTAAAAATTAAGCGTTTCTGAAAATGTTGCAGGTTTCCATGGGATCCAGCTGGAACAGAAAAGAGCCTGAAGCAATTTTCTTTCCCCCCCCCCCCATCCGGGTTTTTCTTAATGAATATAAGGGCTCTTGAGTTGTATTTTCTTCAGCTTTTGTGTAGACTGTACACCTGCATCAGCTAGATTTGCTGTCACTGCATGATTTTTAGCATAATACTGTTCCTCCAAGAACATCCTGACCTCAGTCAAAGTAGACAATAGTCTCTCTGCTCCAGTCCATGACAGCCATTAATAACAGCAGCTGTGGTGAACTTCACTGTGGGTCCAGTCCTTCAGAAGGAATCGTGAGGGTCCAGCCATCCCAAGGATGTAGCTATAGCGTAACCATGCCACTGATTTTACAGTTACAATACATTGAAAGTAGTGAAGACAGCTTTCTAGTCTCTCAGTGTCTGAGACCACAGAATGTCTCTGCATTGTAGGAGAAAAGAAGGTCGTTGGGGTTCTTTGTTCAGAAATTATGTCACTCTGCTTGGTGGTCGCATTGGAATGCTTTTTTTGTAGGAGTGACCTCCACAGACTTCTGAACTGTCAGTTCCATCCCTTATGATTATCTCTTGTGTGGCTTTGAATATTAATGGCACAAAGCCGTCCTTGTCTGCAGTGAGCACAATCCAAGAAGAGCCTACAAAAATTAAGCAAGAAAAAGCAAATGAGTGCACTGCTCTGGTTACATAAATGTAAAAGCACGTTTTTAAAAGTCAGTGAGCATGCAGGCAGAGCAGGGTTCCTTTTTGTGCACTAAAGCCTTATTAGGCTAATGACATTAAGGTCTGACAATCCATGCTCAACACACCTTTGTGCAAATGCAGTGAGAGGCTAAATGAAAGGTCTTGCAAGGTTTTTGAGGCATTTTGTCCCTTATTTAAATTAAGTTCAAAAAGCAAGGGGCATCTTTGCTAGTTCTGATAAACTACAAGTATCTTCATCTTCTGAAAACTCAGCCAGCCTTTCCATGCTGACTTTTGTTCTAGTGACATCTTCTTCTACTTAGCCTTTTCGTTCATCTGTTCTACCCAAATGATGAAGAGATTACAAAAACTGGAAAAGTTGGCAACAAAAATGCTTGTGCTATACTTGTTCTAGAAGAGAATAGGGGTCTCCATCTCCTTTACTGTCAAACCAAGATTGTTTGGTATGTTTTCAAATTCATATAGCAAATAGAAGAAAGTTACACCTTGAAGATGATTTACAAAAGATGATTTATAAAAGCTGCTACAGTGAAATGTCTTTTAGTTATTTATTGAATCTTCTCATAAAGAGAATGAACAAAATATGGATGACATTTTTAATCCTTTTTTTTCCTAAAAAAAGAGATAAGATTTAAAAACTGAAAGACATCAAAACCCTTTAGGTCCTTGTTCTGTATTGCACAGAAGCTGAAAATAAACCTCCCCCCAATTTGTTTTTTACTTTTCTTAGCAAATCAGCTTAAAAATGAAGGGGGTTTTTTGTTTGTTGGTTTGGTTTTGATTCATCTAATTTTCTTTTTGGCTGGATATTGCAGGTGTTATAGAAAATAGTGAATTCTCTGTCTTTTTTTTCAGTTTGACATTTAGTGGGAAAAAAAATCTGTGGCAAATAAATAGCATTGTTGGAACCCTTGTATAACACACTTGCCTTAGAGCATGTGATCCTGTCATTATTGAGCAGGGGCATTAACTGGGATGTGAGGGAAAGAAAGCCCTAATAGGTTCTATGTTGATATTTTAAATTTTACAATATAAAACTGGTTTTGAAATGGAATGTAAAACAAGGGAAGTGTAGAAAATCCGAAAGAACCATTCTTAATTTTTGTCAGTCATAACAAAGCATATTCCTGGACAAGGTAAACTTAAACTCCCCTTCTTAAACTACTAACAAAGCACTTTTCCAGGCTGGTTGTATGTTGTCATGTCACTTGTTACATCATAAGAAGATTGTCTTTCCAAACCATGAATCTTTAATCTTCTGCTCTTAATACTTTCTTTCTAAATCTGGACAGACTTCAGATTCTGTGAGCAGTGGGCCTGAAAGTGGAAGTCCTACTGTCCAAACGGTTATTACATTGTTCATCAAATTGGTGAAGCATAGTCTTTATGTCAGACTCTTGGGAGTTCTTATTTTCATCCATGGAAATGCTGGAAATTCTCAGTGTCATTGATAACACTTGCTTTGAAGCATATCCCATGGAATATTTCAATGGAAAAGCCTTGTGCAGAGTGTAGGACCCTTTTACTGTGAACAGTTATGATGATGATGTGAAAGAGAGACTCCTGTGTGCTGCTAGCAGGGCACTACACGACAGACTATATTTAGCACAGGTAATGGCATTACAGGCCTGGGCTTAAAGTGCAAACAATGAGGCCGAGCTCATTGCACTTATAACTCTGATGATCTAAAGAGCATTGCTGTGGGCATGAATTTGGCTTACAGTTGAGAAGTTTTTCCCTCCAATCTATTAATGTTTAAATGTTTACGCAGAATAAAAAATGCCAGGCTGTCATTATAATACAAGAATGCTCTTCATGACATCCTCTTTAATTATATAGTATTAAAGGATGGGAGTGATATTTTTAAACTTCATATTTAATATTTATGTCTTGTGTCAAAAGAAACTTCTAGGAATATAAGCAAGCATCAGCCAGAACTGAATAAACAGCTACACAACTACTTCTTCTCCAAACCTTATAATTTTGCAGGATTTTGGTGAGTTTTAGAAAGATTCTTTTTTCAGTTTTTCTTTTTGCTGTAAGCAAACAGACCCAATATCAGGAAATCCAAGCAGAAAGACGGACACATTAAGATGATTCTGAGGCATTATCTTTTTGATATCTCTGAAGTCTAGTACATGAAACTGAGGAGATGTGTTCAGTTAATTAAATATTCAGTTGGTCTATGGAGATGAAAATAGGTTTTCTCAGTCCCCTTGTTTATTATGGGCATCTCTTTCCAAAACCAAGAGCTGGAAATACAGGCCAAAAATGGTCTTCTCCTTGCCCTGCAGCGCAAGGAAGCCATTTTGCTGCAGAAGCCTGCTGGGAAATAGCTCAGGCCTCAACAGCAGGTAGAGTTTTTTCATATATGCTTCCACTGCACTGCACAGCCAAGGAAGATTCCTGACAAAAACAGGGAACCTGCATATGATTATCTTCTGGAACAACCTCAGAAAGAGGATCACAGTAGACTGTGAAAAGCCATCAGAATCATTATAGAGGAATGGTTAAAAAATGGCAGTGTGTGTGTTGCTGAGAAGGTGTCACTCAGGAGCAGACAGGGACAACGCAATTCAGAGACCAGCCTGGGGCCAGGATTCCCCTTGTGGCATCTGTCCTTGCGAGTTAATCAGTGGTGCGTGGTAAAAATGGGAGATTGGCAAATAGGAACATAGAGCTTCATTTTTTATCTTACATTATGTAAGACTTTATCAAATGTTACTTGATACAGAAATATATATATCATATTCTGAGAATGAACTTTTCTCCAGCCTACACTCTATTGTCAGATCTGACACGTGCTTGTAAGGATGGGCAAAGCAAAATGCCAAAAGGTCTCAGGGAAGCCTTTCTACTTCCAGGTAATACAGTGTACTGATTATTTTCTCAGCCTTCCTTTGTGGAGGCACCTAAGATATTACTCTGCTAATAGGTAGTTCTGCAGTTACTTAGCATTTAAATGATTTCAAGAGACTGCTGTATTTCAGACAAGAGAAAACACACAGTTGCCAAAAAAGTGAGTTAGCTCAGTTTACTATAGTCTGGGGTAATTATTCTATCACAAGTGCCTCTTTTATGCTAAAAATCTCAGGTGAAACCAGATAGCAGAAATAAAAAGAACATACCATGTTTCATTTCAATAACGGGCAGATCAAACAGCTGCTGGACTAAACTCAAATGAATCTTGCCATCACAGAGGAGAACATCTTTTGTTTCTTCAGTAACTGATCCATTTGAAAAGCTTTTCTTCATATGCATGTATATAAAAGAAAAGATCTTGTTAATGGCTTGGACATTGAGCCTGAGTTCTTATAACCATTCCTCTGCTCTTATTCCTTTCAGTTCTTTAGTCATTTTGCCTTTTCTTTATCTGTCTTTCCTACAGTTTATACATGACATCATCATGCAGGGCCATTCTAAGCACAATCTCAAAGTCCCAGGTGAGGAGGATGAAAATGCCTCTTTGGGTTTTTTTTTGTGAGCTTCTGCAGCTGAAAACTGCCTCAGCCCTTTATGTGTACTGTCCTAGGGTGTGCACCTGTGTGGCTGTTGGGCCTCCCTGCCTGAAGTCAGTTTAGTGGAAGGGAATAAAGTTGTCCCAGATGCGGCCAGGGTAAATGAGTACTCTGCTCACTTTCAGTTGTATGCGTGGGTGGGTTTGAGAACCATTGGGCAGCCATTCCACCCTGTTAAAATAACCTCAGGGTTATTTTGGCACAAGGACTATTGCAGAGAGACTGGACATAGCAACAGTCTCTCTGGAGAGCTGTCACAGCAAGGTAGCTTGGGAATCCTGTGACTTCCTTTGAGAGAGAGGGAAGGTATGGATTTACAGCCCTGGAATTTGCTCTGATATTCACTGAAAGAACACACTTGAATATAAATGGTGGCTTGTTTGTGCTTCATGAGATTTAGGTGGCCCTGAGAATCAACATCTTTGTGTTTCATCCTTCTGGTCACTGCAAGGTGCAAGGACACAAAATAGTTGAGGTATTATGGTCATGGAGTGGTTGTATATTTGAATTTATATTTTCCTATCTGCTATCATTTGAAAGTCCTTTTAACATTGAAATTTTTCCAATGACTCAATGTCATTATGAAATAGATGTGAATGGGACATTTTCTTCTAAATAATCTTGCTATACTTTGTCCAGTGAATTTCATTTTGTTCTTTCTGTGCTTTCTCCCTATGTAGTTCCATGTGTTATGTTTTGCTTTGTTTCTTTTTCTTTGGCATATTTATGTTTGTAGTACTCCCAGATTTTACGTATTTGTTATGTCAATAAACATTCTATTTACCCAATTTCCTAGACCTTACTGTTTTGTACATTCAAAAGGTATCCAAGGTAATGTTTTAGGATGGGTTGAAAGGATCTCATCTATCCTAATTCCTGTTCTAGTCCTACCTTGTCTGTGTCTACTTCATACCCTTGAATCTTCCTTGCTAATGTAAAACTTACAGTTGAATGAATTCACAACTGCATCTTCTATTTGTGTGCACAGTAATCTAACCTTTGACTAAATAAATGTCTCTTATAATGCTTGTCTTCATTTCTAATTGTGCTGTCGTTTGACAGCTGCTCTCTCAGTGAACGTGTGCGTTTTTGCTGTGTAACAACCCTTCTAAATCAATCCCTTTCACTTTTCTGTACACAGTATCTGTGCTGTCATGCAACCGCATTGCATTCTGTAAATCAGAATGTCTGCTGACTGTTGCAAATGTCTTTTTCCCCTCTCTGCTATAAATTGCTCATGCAGATAGTCTATGGCTTATTGTTATTTATTTATTATGATTGATTTTCTATGTAAGAACAATAAAAAAATATCTTTCCATTAAAAACATGAACTTTCCAACTTACAAAGGTCTTCTCATCTTTTTCCACATTCAAAACAATCAGAAATTTGTTGCTCATAATTAATAAAGGACATACCTAAGGAATGCATCAAGGAAATATCATTTTCTTAGTCATAAACCTATAGCAATTTTTTGTTACAGCTGTAACTAGAGAAGAGAACTTCTTTTTAATTTTTAGGTCTTTTCAAATTATGTAGTACTATAATCTATTGAACCTAAAACCACCTGAAATTCAATGGGTTGAATGTTCAGCAGTGAGCATGTGCTTTGCATAGACTTTGCAAAGATGCTCTTTGCCTGTGCAGGTATTTATGCAAAGCTTTGTCATTGCTGCAGATTGTGGACTAGTACTTCTAATAACTATTTCATTTTCATGAGTTCAGGTTGAAATAGCAGAGTTTATTCAAACTGACATTTCAGTTAGTAAATTTTAGAAAAAAAATGGACTGTAAATGAGACGAGCACATAGCCTTGACCCAAATGGTGCATTTATTCATGTAGATATGCTTCAACTCAAGAATTATTAGAAAACAGTTTAGCTCTGTCTCTCTTGACTTGAAATCAGTTGAATGCAAATATATATTCAGGATGACTTTGTTCTAGTTTCTTTCCTACATAGTCTTGTACATTATTATTGGAACAGACAATGGAAGTGGAAGACATTTTTGTATACACAGAACTGCGCAATACCTGTTTTTTATCCTAAACAGTTTTTCTAGTACAGACCTCAAAGATCAAGTCTCAGTTGTTTGTCTTTCATCAATTGAAAGTTCATATGAGCTATTTTCTCTGGCTTTGTCATGTGCTTATGTTTATAATGATAAACGTAATCATCTTATACATTTATTTTTCAGTTTTTACAAAATCTGTCAGGCCAAGAATCTTACTCTGTTATAATCTAATTATTTAGCCTTTTTGTTTAATGCTTGATTTAAGTGATGATAATGTGCCTTCTCTTTGAGGAATGTGTTCACACACGTCATATCACAGATTAACTGATTTAAGCCTGTACCTTCTTGTGAGGCAGGTAACTCTTAGTATCCCCTTTTTATAGATGATCATACCGTTACACTGGAAGCTTAAGAGATTTACTCAAGGTCATGGAAGTAATTTGTGACAGAGTTAGAAGTACAGCTAAAAGATTGCCTTAGTGCTTCCCACTTTCATGCCTTAACCCAAAGACAATTTTTTAGCCAAATCTAGATTTAATCCACCTCTTCCCAAAATCCATGTCTGTTTTTGCTGTGTTGTTATTTATGTCCAGCAGGAGTCAGAGGACTTGAAATTCCAGATTAAAATCTGAACAAATTTTATTGGTAGACTAAGAACATGTTAATCACAGAAGAAACAAATATATTTCCACATACGTGAGTGGATATTTTCAGATTAAGTTTCTTTAGCCAACTTCCTGTAGTATGTCAAGTCCAACTCTCCTTCAACAAAAATCCAACAAAAAGAAACAGTCAATTCAATAATTGTTTTCCTTCACCTGTGTCAGCCTACCCTGATCAGATTTTATAGCCTAAAATATTTTATAGCCTAGCAGCAGCCAGACCATCACAGCAGTGCCAAACTCTCTTTCAAAACTCACATTTTGGATTGCAAATATGTATGAGAAGAAAATCATTTACTAAGGCAAAAAGGATTCCTGGATGAGAAGTTATACACTGCATATCTGCACAATAAACGAACATGCCTTCTCTCCCTTTTTTGAACCCCACTAAGCAATCAGCTGGAGCTGGTTCATTCATCTTGTTTTGCCTAATGCACTGCCTATGCTTGCTTGCATGCTAAGATCATCTTAATGAACTTAAATTCAACAATTGATCAAACAGTGAAGTAAATGAGAATGTGCTACTAATCAGAATTGTTTTTACTGACACTGGGTTAGTGGTAAGTTGAAGTCTCAATGTGTCTTTTTTGCCCATGGATGTCTAGGAATGTAAAATGTTTTTCAGATGAGACCTGCCAGCTATTTGCCCAGCGCCGCATTAACTGCTGAATGATGCGCCTCGCTGATGTGCCCACACGCTGCCTTTGTTCTTTTCATAACAGTATCATGTTTTGGATTCACAGTCTTGTAGTCAGTTAACATGTACAAGCTTTTCTCATCCTTGGCTGTTTCCAGCTAATGAATATCCAGTTTAAAGCAGAAATTTCATCTCTTAATCCTGGAATATGTTACTACGCACTTTATATTAGTTCATTTACTTCATTTCAATCTTTTTTTTATTCTGCATGTTAAAGTCATCAATTTGCAGGTGTGAAATCCTGATCTTCTATTGCAAATGTTACTGACCTCATGTCATATGCAGATTTTATAAGCATAACTCAACAGATCATTAATGAAACTTTTAGATGAGCCTGAAAATCCATCACGAGAAAACCCACTAGTAATTCTTTTTTTCCATTTTCTTCTATATTACTATAGCTATTACTATCTCCCTTGCAGCTAATTCCTTAACCATCTTATTTTTCTTCTATTAATCCCTATTCTCTGCTGTTGAGCAAATAATTTCCCCTGTGGCATGATTTTAAGTACTGTACTGAATTACAGGTATTTTAAATATTCTTCATCTCCTTTGTGTTAATAATCTGTTCTTTTATATGGGAAAGGTAACAGGTTAGTACATGCATTGTACCGTGGATAGTGCTGTAGTTGTCTCAGACTCTGTTGTCATTCTTTTAGACCCTTAATTTCTCTGTGTTTTGCTTCACTTGTTATTTCAGGTTTCATACCTTAGTACCCATTAGTAAGCTTGCTTTTACCTTGCCCCCACATTCCTTGTGCATGATGAGAAAAACTAGTAAATTAGCTAGATGTGGAGGTTCTGTCCCAGAAGACAATAAAAAGATACTTAAACATCTAAGGAAGACAGCATTGAAGAGGAAGGAGAATTACAATCTTTTACATTCAGAATATTGTGTCTCATTGAGCCTTGTGCAGCATTGCCACAGTTAATGTTCATTAGGTTTGGCAGCTTGCACTGCTCCCCTGTCATTATTTCCACTGTTGCTGTGATTCCTGCCTGCTTTTTGGTAGATTCTGTTTTTATTGTGGTGGAGATATCAATATCTTTCCATTCCTTAGCCTTATGTGGGACATTCCAATTCCAACCTTAATTAACCTGGCAGAGAAGCATAAGCCTGTAAAATGTTTACGCTGGAAGAGATGTGAGGTACTCAGAGGTGCTTAAATCCCAGTGCAGTTTGCTTTTACAGGGCATATCAGCATTCCAGGTGACATGATGCTGGGATTTCTCTCCTCTTGGCTCCCTGTTAATAGTTCTGCAACTACTGTTTCAGGTGTACTGTCATCTAAGATATACCTTCTTTGCTTGTGCTTCCATGATCTTTATGTATGATCTTTACTTTCTTTGTGCAGTATGAAAGCTTGGCTTCCTTTTTGACATTGCGTGTTCCTTTCCTTTTGTGTCTGCATATCCAACAAACAAATCATCTGCTCTAACAAAAGGAATTGCATCTCCTCTACAAACCCTGCTTGTCTGCTATTGATCAGTTTCAGAACACCGTTGACAGAATTTGTTCATAACAGATTCCTCAGCCTTTGCTCAAAATGTTATCCATGCATTAATCACACTTTTTCTTGACTACTGCAGGTCTTTCTTTTACAGTCATCCTAAATCTCTTCCTTCCAAATTTCAGGATAGCTGACTAGTTTCTTACTCCAGGGAGCAGTCATATGAGCTTCCTCTTCCATCATTTTCATTACTTACTTTCTATTGCTCAACCCGAGTCAAAATTGCCCTTTGGATTTCAGAAGGGTTCATGGTCTTATTACAGCTCATCAGCAGCCTGATCTTCACTCATTTCACTATGCCCCCCCCTTATATTCCCCTTCTTTATGTCATGTATTTCTGTCAGAACTTTACTGCTGTATGTTTGGATCCTTTCTGTTCATCTCCCAGATGTGTGTAAAAAACAATTGTTTATTTTATAGCTGACCTTGGCTATAAAGGTTCCCATAGGAAATTGTATGAAGATACTAAAAAAGTACAAATTGACTTACATACAATTATTGGTGAATGCTAAGAAAAGAAAGTCATTGTGACTAATTGTTGAAAAGATGTTATTTCCTGTTTAATTATGCAATACATGCTCTCAGTGATAAAACTTTTGACATAATACTGCTTGTGAGCAAAATGTAGGAGTTTAAAGATATTCTTCAGATTAAGATGAATCTTATTCCTCCTGGAGAGGTTTGCCTAAATGCCTCTAATTTCAGATCCAGATTGGCTTTATTTCCACTGTAATTAGCTTTTGAATGAAACTAGTTTAAATATTCTGCAGCTGTTTCTTTTCTGGGGGAAAAAGATGACAAAAGTATCTTTTTGCAAAATGAAACAGAAAAAAATCTCTGACAGATCATCTTTTTTTTCTTTTTTCTTTTTAAATAATATCTTATTATTGCATTTGTCTGTCTGCCCTCCCACACTCCCCTGAATCACAAGTCTGTATGTGATGAAAGAGCAATAATATTTGCTTTTCAGGGTTGAATGATCAAGTTACCTCCAGTGGCTGAATGCTATTACACAAGTGATAGTTCAGTGACATTTCCAAAGTGTGAATGATTGTGGTTTTCTTCTATGGCTATGGGCTACAAAGAATACAAATTCTGGTAGCACTGCAGAGATGTGACTTCAGAGGAGTTACAGGCACTATAGCATAAACAAAGGTTTTGAAGACTATTAAGTGAGCAGACATTATGAATTATTAAGTAATAAATGTTTGTTTTCATTTTTTAGTTCTCTAAGCAGAACAGGAAATATGCATAAGTATGTCAATAATGCTTCTGCACAACAGTGTTCATAATTGCTCGTTAATTATTGCTATATTCTTATCTATTATGTTTTAAACGTTCATTTTATTTTTTAAATGCATAAATACATTTATGCAGTTCTGATCATTATATTCTTTAGTACAATAGATTTCTCAATCAAGATTGAGCCTCTGCTGTGCTGGGGATTATACAGACACTTAAGAAGACATGCACTTGGCACAAAGAGCTGGAAGATAATGGCCATATTATTGACTGGACTGCAGTGTTTCTAAAGCTTAGAATGTTTTCCACTGGCTGATATTTATATCATAAGGCAATAAAGCTATTTCCTGACTTTTTGCTCTGTGAACACAGAGCCTGGCTGGAACTCACAGTCCAGCTGGTCTCTGAGCTCACAGTGCACTGAACAACTCCTGAAGGAGGAACAAGGTTCAGATGTCTGAATATAAACTAATCAAAATAACGATTTCTCTGAAAATTATTAGCTGTCTATGAAGCAAATATTTCCCTGTCTGTCTGTAGACCTTTTTGCCAAGTCTATTTTTCATTATTTTTTGGCATCATGCTGTGATCCTGTTAGATTTCAGAAGAGGGGCTGAGCTATGCAAGGCATTAGTTGAGACTTCCCCAGGAAAGCTGTGTGTGTGGGAAGGCATTAATGGCACTTTTTCTGAGTCATTATTATGTGGTGCTAGCAGTGCTTGCTGCTGGCTTAATGGGAAACTAACCTGTTCAGATAAATAATCTTCCTTTCTAAACATAGACTTTTGAGCAGTATTTTAGAAGTACTTAGTTTTTTTGTTGTTTCCAAAAGGAAAAAAAAACAGGTTAACTAATTCTTACTGCTTGTGCAAGGAAGTGTGCACAGTGACTTCAGATCTTAGATTAATGTTATGTGTCACAAATAAAACTTCTCTTTGGAAAGGTTAATCCAATTGAATCCTAGAGACTTGCTAAATAAATAAGTTGATTTATGGTGAAAAACCAAAATTAATTTGAACATGCTGGAGAACAGAAGGGCTTGCTTCTTGGCCAATAAAATCATAAATTATTTAAAATAGACATGTTGCTTTTTCACCAGAATCTGTATAATGTGTTCAAGCTAAATTATTGACTAATTCAGATCGAAAGCTTTGCTTTTATCCAGAGAACCCAACACACCAGTATCTGCTTAAATGCCAAGTAAATGATTGCTAAAAAGTAACGAACATGATTGAATTGAGTCACCATTCCCTTAACGAGTGTTTAAGGAAGGTTGCTTAGATGTCTGTATGGATTCCTTTAAAGTAAAAGGAAGTCAAATTTGTTTGAGAAATACATACTTCAGCATCATCACAATGCAGTGTATTATTTTGACATAATGCTGCTTATGTTGCAGTAGATAAGAATGCATTTATAATTGGCATCTACATCCTGAAAGGGACACCAGTTTTACCACTATCATCAGTGTGTTCAAAAATCTGATCAGTATAATGTTGCCATTCCTGCAAATAATATTAAGAATAATAGATAGAAATAATTACCCCACCTACATTCCTTAGTTGAAATTCTTTTTGAAGCCAGTAGGAAATTTGCCAAAATGAGGGTAGATAGGAACATGATGCTTTGACATTCTTATATTTATTTAATGAAATTATAATTACATATTGATGGATTGGGATTTTTTTTTTGTATGAGGGTTTTTTTCACAGTGCTTATATGTTTTACAAATTGAGTACGTCCAATTCTGCGAATGTTAGTGGTGAGAAATCAAAGTAGAAATAAACCAAATTCATGTAATGCCTATCTGAATTTTCCACAAATTGCGATTCAGTACTTTGTTTCAGTCTTCCTGTGAGTCTGGCTATCTTTAGACTTTGGATTTGAGCTCAGGTTTAAATTTATTACATTTCTGGTGAGCTACTGTTACCACCCTATTTATCAGCTAATCTCTGCACTAAATTAACATATAAACCTTTTGTAGATTAACAACTCTGGCTCTATTCTCTCTGACAGATGTGCACAAAATCAGCCAATGTCCAAGACAATTGTGCATAATTAAAGAACAAACAGACAAATCTCCCATGTGAAGTATCCTCTAAACTATCCACACCATCTTGAGTTATTTTTCCAATGACAAATTATAATTCCACTTTAGATTAAGCTTGAAACAAAACCTAGGTTACATTTCTCATGGTTTTATAAGAATACATTGCATCCTCCTGATTTAAAGCTAAATAAATACAAGATTGTTTAAAAATTCAGTTTGTATCATAATATTTCTAAGATGACAAAACGTTACCTGGTAAGTGACATGAACGACGGGCGGTTCCTGGGAGCATGGATAGGCTAAAGATATCCTCCTACCGTTCCTAGCGAAGTCTGTTATTTCAGAAAGACTCAGCTGTAACTCATTGAAACTGCCACAAAGTCTCTCTAAGTTTCTAGATATGTGACTCGTTCCCCTTTCACTTGGCAAATGGTTGTTTTTAGGAGAATTTGATGTTTCTTGGATCACATTGAACTGCACTTTAGGGGATGTTGGTCTGCTGGAAATCCTGCTAGGTGATCCAAAACTACGAAGAGACACAGAACGATTTGTAGGTTCGGCATCCAATGTTTCCAAGGCCACGGAGGAGTCACCTGGGAGCCTTTTTTCATCCAGGTCACTCACACTTGATGAAGAGCTCTGCTCATAACTAGGGCTCTTTACTTCTTCAATGAGTCTTCTCCTGCCACTCGGAGATTGAATAATTGTGCTTCTTGGTGTTAACAACTCCCTGCTTTGGGGTTGGTCTTCTGTGGCAAGATTCTCAAAGAATTTTCTTTTTCCAGGTATATTAATAGAGGATTCAAAGTTATAAAACATATTCTGCTTAGTCTCAGGCAATGCTGAAGAATTTTCTTCCAGCATCAATTCTTTGACCATAAGACGCATTACATACCTGTCTGAACTTGAAGATGGAATGAGATTAGGCTCAGGGAACCTCTTCTTGCCAATCAGAATCAATAAGAGTTTATCTGTTAAAAAGCACAGGCCCTTTGGTCTTTCATTTTTTTCCAGCTGGATTTGTTGAATGTGAGGCATGCAGGAAGAGGTTACTGAATACACCAAAACAATATTAGAAGTATTAGAGGCTACTGCCACAATCTGAGCTCTAAGGTCAAAAGCCATTATATCAGGAACCAGAATACCTGGGATGGTGACTTTTCTGGTGGTTGTTACCTTCCTCTCAAAAGTCACCAAGATCAAGTGAGAAGAATCTTGACCATTTGTTGCTGCAGAGTCTTTGCGTTTCAGAGTAATGAGAGGACTGGGATCAGACCGACGGTGGTTTGCAAGGATATGGGTTAAATCCACAGGACCTGATGAAGAAGAAGCAACTGAATCAACACCTGATCTATCTGAATCTATGGACTTTCTCCGTGTGTCCATGGAGTATTCCTCATCACCAAGCACCAGAGCAGACTGTGAGATTAAAGAACCAGCTTCTGTACCAGAGGGCACATCAAATGCAATGCCTGCATTGAAACCACAGATATTATCTAAAGGAAGCTCAGTAGCTACAGCAATTTGGAAATCCAGTGTGGCTTCTATAGCGCAGATATAACCTCCCACATCAAAAACTGGGCAAAAGGAACAGATGTTTAGAGTTTTCTGAGCATTATCCCATATGTAGGAGTGCAGGGCACTGCCTATAGCAACTACTAAACGATTACCATCCTTAGTCCAGCAAGCGCAGTGGATGACTCCGCTGCTTTTGATCTCTGCCTTAACCCGCGTATTGTCAGTACGGACAGCGTGCAAGACTGAAGCATCTCGTTTTGTAAGTATAGCCAAGACCTCCTTCTTTGGATGCCACACACAGCCCTGAGAAAGCAGTGGAAATGGCTCACCAACTTCACAAGTCTGAGAAATCAAGGGCTTTTTCTTCTCTGCACTGCTGTAGACCAGCTGCCAAATGCTTACATGCTTTTTGTGCTGAACAGCGAGCAGAGATGGGGTGTCTGTAGAGCAACATGGGCCCCAGTAAAGCCCATGAACATGTTCAAATTGACCAACAACACTTGAGTCTCCAAACTTCAGCTCTCCATTTTGATAGTATAAAGCAGTCAGAATCACTTGCTTCCCATCTGTCCAGGCAATTCCATGCACAGGGTGGATGGCTTGATATAAAGCATTGAGGCCAGTTCTGAGCAGCTTTGCCTTTCCCAGATCCATCTTTTTAAGCTTTCTTTCTAATGGTGGTTGTTCCAAAGTAGAGAATCCATGGAATTCACTTGCAAATCACCACGAGGGAGATCTTTTTCTCATGTTTCCTTCCCTTCTTTTCCAGCATCAAGCTGATTTTTCTGCTAATAATCCAAGAGCCTATATTGTGAACGCCTTCTCAGTAGGCCTGCAGCTGCTCTTCTAAGTATAAATCCATGTCAAAGCTGCTTTGGCTATGTCTTTTCCTGGGAGGAGTTTCTATCTTCATGTGATTGCTAACAAGGTTTAACCAATTACTGTGTGTTTTCGTAGAAGGCTATTTTTAACTCTTCAGTGCTGTGAATATATTTAAAAATAACACTAATACCTTGACCTTCAGTGAATGAAGGTCTTTACCAAAGAGAGAGATCATACACTGGTAAGCCTAAGTATTAAGCTACAGCCTGAAATAATGACCTGACACTTCTTTCAGCCAGCCTTTGAAGGATGAAAGAAGATTTAAACATAACTGAGAACTGTTCAAGACAGACTGCAATCTCTGATGGGCAGCATCTTTCAAAGAAACAAGATCTGAAATGGCTATGAAAGGAAAATAGAAAAGAGAAATCATACTCTGTTCTGTTAGTAGTTACAAGAGAATGAAGGAAGGTGAGATTTTAGCAAAACACCCACCCATAATAAAAAACCCCCAGCTATGTAGTCTAGAAGCAAAGAGAGCTGATTAGTGATTAGTGATCATTTTACTGGGACATATTTCCTAGCTACAAATACATATTGATTTTTTTCCTTGGTCTTCCCTGTATCTGAAGGCTGTTCCCTCATTATACACACAAAATGCAGAGAGGAAACCAAAATTTTCCTGTTTCTCTTAACTCTGCATTTTCCACAATATGTAACACAACATCATGCAAGATCCTTGAGTTGTCAAAGTCCAAAAAGACCCAACCAATAAATTGCTCTAATACAGAGGGGCCGTGTGAGGATACAGCAGTTTGGGTGAGCTGTGTTGTTTCAGGCCCAGAGCTGGTTCAGATGGACTGCCTTGGGTGTCTCCATCCTTCCCTCCTCAGCACAGCCTTCTCTGGGGTTAGCTTGGGCAGAGCATGCATATGGCTGAGCATAAATAGTCAGGGTGGGATGAATTACTTTAATATAAGCAACCATTACTATTTTCAGTGCCCTAGGATATCTGAGACAGCCACACTGAGCTGGCAGATACCGCATAGGACTTAGAGAAGAGTAGTGCCATTCTGGAGTGGCAGCTGGCAACAAAGAGATGATCCCCAGATAGTCCCTGGACTGCATAAGATGGCATTAGAAGCTTACATACAGGTAACTGAATCCCATCCTCAGCATCTTTCTGTAATTCTTGTTTTGCCAGTGTGTCTCCTTTCAGCTTTCATTAAACTTGTGTCTCTTGCTTTTTACATTAATAAAAGGTGAATAAATTAAACTTGGGCAAAGGTTTACAAACTATCAATGCAATCACTATGGTTAAAGATGGAAGACTTAACAATAAACATTCTGCATCTTTGGCTGATTTATACACTATATACATTTATACATTTCTATATTACCACCTGAGATAAATGAACATCTTGTTGAAGGCTTTTGGATCTCTGTTTAATACCCTTTTTCCATTTTTACTGAGGATGGTTATCACCACTGAAGAACTCCCAAATGGATGTAATTATATCACATTCTCATTCACAGCTACCTTTCTTTTCTTTTATGAATTATTTAATGAATATTACATTAAAAATAAAAACTTTTTTACATTCATCAAGAACAAGCCAGCAAGGATGACTGGAATAGGTAAAAATTAAAAAGCTAAATATGCAGGTTAAAAGATCCCTTTTTATGCAAGACTCATAAATTGTTTGGTCTCTGTCTGTGCTTGTGGTGAAACTGTGTTTTTTAATTATTTTACCCTACCCTTTGTGGCACAAACACCACATTGCCATACCTATTTCACTTGGAGTTCTGACTACTCTGTACTTCCTCCAAGTTGTAGTGGAATTATTGTTTTTTATATTAGTGGTAGTTTCTTACCCATAGTAGTTATAATGAATAGATTACATTAAAATACAATCCCAGCAGCTCCATAAATTGACAGATTCTGTATAATATATATTTGTATATTTGTTTTACTTTAAAATAATGGTGTTTCACTGCTTTGTTGTCTTCTGGGTGTATTTTGCTGAAACTGATAAAGCTATTCTTTGGCACAGCATCTCATCTATATTCTGCACCACTGTGCTTTAAACATCCTAACAAAACTGTGTCGCAGCTGGATTCTCGCAACCTGAAATGTGGTTTGGATGCAGAAACTTCTGCCTCAGTGTGACTGAAATGCTCAGATCTTTCTCTAGGGATAATGTGTATTCTGCCATCTATGCTGACATCTTGAGAGCAGGGACTGACTACTCGTATGGAAGACTGGACTTTACTTGCTGTTGGGTTTTTTTAAATTTCATCATCTCGTAAAGCATCTGCTCTTCAGCAGTGTCTGTGGCATTAACAGAGGGCGATACGAGGCTGAATATGTGAGATTTGCCAATAAGAGAATCATCCTCAATTTTGGAATTCAGGCCATCTCACAAACACTGAAGTCTTGAAAAATATTTGCAGCAGAACTACAGTGAGATTTTAATGAATCTCGAAGGCTTTAGGAAATAGGACTTCATCAAAGTAATACTTATGAGACATATATGAAGTCATACTTCATCTGAAACATACTTAAGTTTATTTCTAATTAATTATCTGAGAAACACAGATACAAAGATGACAACATCCACAAAGGTCCACTGGCATGGTAGTGAGCTGGGGAGTCAAGTGAGCATGAATTTGCCGTGGCCTTTCCAAAACTCTCTAAGCCTCAGTGTTCATTGAAATATGCAGGGTTTGAACACACTGTGAGCTCTATTCTGTAGCAATTGAGTTGGAACCTCAGACTCCATTTGGGATAACATTTGAGAATCTCAAGGAAAATTTCCTCCCATGGTTCATTCCATGAGTGTTTTTTGGTGGGAGGCAATAATGAAGGCAAGAGGCTTCTGTGAGAACAGAATCCCTCGGTACCTCCATAAACACCATATATGACAAAATTCATTTGAGATAACATTATCTTTCAGATTGTATCTTTAAAAAACTCTAAATAATGGAAGACTTGTAAAATATACAAAGGGATATAAAACCTAAGTTATGCCATGATTATGAATTTAAATAAGTCATACTGGGGGAAGGCACAAAGCGAATAAAAAAGACATTGAACTTTTGTTTGGCACAACCTCATTTTTTAGAAACAAGATAAAAACAGAGAAGAAAAAACAAGTTCCCTTTATTCAGTGAGCATATCTTTCTGGAAAAAAAAAATATAAATAATATTTCTCCACCACCTTGGCATGCACAGATCTCTATAGCACACACTTAAAATAAAAGCTGGTAATTGAAAACTGTCCTGGCAATTACTACAGTTAGAAATCTTAGACACTTCAGTGAGCAACTACAGTCTTTGCACATACAATGAGCTAGATTCTGATCTATTAAAGTCTCTGTGCCTCTGATTAACTCTGGTGTAACTCAGACCAGAGTTACAGATTCTGGTTAGAATGTCACCTATGGCTTAAACAAGGTGTTTCAGCTGGTGGCACCTTGGCTGGCTCTCTCCTGCAGAGTAATTCCAGCCAGCCAGTCCTGGGTGCTTTGGAGGAGATAGTTTTTAGAAGTTGTATGCAGAGTCCAAAACTGAACACTGAGTTGCGCGTAGCTGCCAGTTGGTAGACATGAATTCTCATGGTTCATAATGAGTGTTGAAAAATTAATCCAGCCTTCATCATTGCAGAGGGTGAGATGCCCTTTTTTATAATACGATTCATATTGATGTTTTCTCACATTGCTCTACTTGCTATTCAGGGAAACAGTGAATACTTTTTGTGTCCAAATGGATCAGAGTAATGAGTTCCAGGTTCTTAAATATATTTACCTGTCTATTTCCTGTCTAGTGGGAGACTGGTATCTAAATATCTCTGTGGATCTGAGTGCAGTGCCTTACTGGAAAAGCTGAATTTCATACTTAATTTTCTCCTTTACTCATGGTAAAATAACTCTTCCAGGCTAAATCCTACTTCAAGTTAATTAAATATATGTTAATATTCCTGGTGACTTCAGAGGAAGAGAGATCCAGCTCAATATGTAATAAAAATGTAAGAGTAATAAATTTTCTAATACTAATTTAACTCAACTTTATGAAATGTCTAATGCTTTGTGGTATTTTTACTTCAAAAGTACTTCTATTTAAAGCTACTCACCATGATTTCACCAATTTAAGTAGATGTGTCATTTACTTCAACACTTTCGAGAAGCTTGAGTATTTATGTAATAAATACATACTAAATGTCTTTATTCTTCCACATTGACATTTCCTTGCTTTGAGATTTGATTTTAAATAGTTATCTGTCATAAGCTAACTGGAACAGAATGTAAAAATTATGCACAGTTAATAAAGAAACAAAATACGTAATCTATCAGAGCAGATCCACTGATCCACACTTTGTAAATCAGTGCTCTTCTGACAGGGACGTGTCTGTGTGCTGTTCCTGCTCTCAGAATAGGATTTTACTCACCAGCTACACTTTTTTGTACCTATATCATGTAAAATGGGAAATACCTAATGAAATATTGTAATTTTTACATAAATATATATAAGAAACTGCTAAGAAGTTTGGTTAATTAAAAAAACACATATGCAAATTATTGTGTAAAGGCAAGCCCCTCATTTTTCTATGCAGGCTATATTCAAACTAAGGAGACTTCAGGCAGGAAAGTAACCACTTCTTTCTAAGAGTTTTTTTCATACATGCAGAACCTTGGTCTTACTTTTCTGGAGCAACAGCCTGGGCCAAGGGTACGAGGCTGGCTTGATCTGTCATCTGTAAATAGAGGCACCTAGCACAGGGACACATACAATGGAGGAGACACTGCTACAGCAAGACAAAAGTTTTGCCTCTTCTTGTGGAAGTTTATATTTGTGAGCTCATTTCCACCTTCAGGGCTATGCTGCTAGATGGCAACTCTCCAAATGTCATACGTGTATAACAGACTGCAGTGGCCTGACTGACATGGGACCTTGGGTTCTCTGAAATCCCCCTGGGTCCCAGGGAAGGCACCAGAGGTGCTCCATCACATCATTCCAACCACAGCTGTCCATTACTCTTTCAGGAGTGTTGTCAACAGTTGTCTTGATGTTTGTGGCTCTTGGAACTCCCTCTCCTCTGTAACAGAAAGGCAAATATGCAATTCTAACATAGCAATCCATCACATCTCAGGGATTAGAGTTGGCAAAGCATTTATTAATCACCCAAGCCTTCCCTTTTGTGGTTTAGAGTGAGACTCTTGTAGTTCATTGGAGTGGAGAAAAGAGAACCAAGACTTTTCAGAAAGCTACTTCATTCTCACTCTCATCAAGGGCTTAATGTTTTTCTGGCCTTCACAATGCTAAAGCAAAATTGGTGAGCAATTAGGAAGGAAAGCAGGATGGTTATACAAACACGGTCACAGAGAATGAGACTCATTTCTCATTTAATTGTAGGTGTGGGATTCATCCCACAAATTAGTATTTCTGCACTGAAGTACATACATATGGCTGCCTACAAGAAAGTAGTGCCCAAGCTTCCATTAGGCAACAGCGTGGAGCCTCAGCTCTCTAACATATATTTCTGCACATACACAGTATAGTTGTCTAAGTCAGACCCTGCTTCCTGATTCACTTAAAAGTCAGTGGTGAGAAATAGATACTTTCAGGGCATGATTCATTCCATCCTAAAGTACCTAAAATAGATGAATAACTCTTGCTTTATGAGTCTAGCTGAAGAAGTTGGATAGGACAGGGGTATGGACAGATGACTGCCAAGGAATGGTTGCGTAGTCTTTACGTGCATGTCTGTTATATCTAGAACATTTATCAATGATCAGCCCACCAATACCTCTTCCTAGAGCTTCATGATTCCTACTCACATTCTTCCCACTGCTGAATGCCCTCTCTGTCTCAAAACACTGTTTTTTGACTTAATGCTCCCATATGTACATGCCAGTCTCTTGTGCATGCTTATAAAGCAATCAAGTTTTCAATTGAAACTCCAGCACTTACGTTACAAAAATTATACTGGGCAGAAGAGCATGAAATGTTCTTTAGGGTATATTTCTGTCTTGGCAACGAGAGGGAATGAATGATCTAATGGGTCTTTCCATCTGTAAGTCAACATTCAGCTTCCAAATTATGACAGTCTTTTTCTTTCATAGGCATGAAATGTATTTGTTTTTGAAGATGTCTCTTATTAGTACCTTCTTTTTAACATGATGATGTAAATTTATACCCTTGAAGTGATATTTTTATAATTCCCACTAGACAGATCAGATAACTTAGGAACTTCTTGCATGGCTAAATGCTCCTTGCCATATTGTGCATACTCAGTTAGATCACTCTCAGCTGAAAGCCCATTGAGACTTGAAGAACAAAGGATAGTAATATTTTTAGCAGATTTATATTTGTCCCAGCTTGATAAGTTGAAAAGGTCAGTAAACTCTGTCAGCTCTGGGAAAATAATTTATTATTGTAAAGGAACTCAGGACAGCATGAACTGAACATAATCCTATATTCAAACTGGTTGTTTGACAGTGTAGACAGCGTCAAACTCTTAGCAACACTTGTTTTGGAAAGGGCACTAGAAAGCAAACTTTATGAAATACATAAAAATTGATTACTTCTGAATCACGTGTGTTCTAGTATCTATTCAGGCAGTTAAACTGTGGTTGAGAATATTGATTGAGAAAGATTGTGCAGTCTTTCTTATTTTGCTTGATGTATGGGGTGTGTTTGATGATAACACTTCCAATGGCCAGTACAGGTGAATAGTTTGTAGTTGCTGTCATTGCTAGAGCTGTTCTACTTAGGACAATTTCAGAAGTATCTGAAGAAATCTGATTCCCAGCTGTATGTGGAAACCCTTGTAATAAAACACCTTTGACTTGGTCTACCCTGGAAATGTGCTTGCTAGTTAGACTTAATAGGATCTTCCTACCTCCCTGATATAGACAAAAATACTGGAGAATGTATTTTAACACAAACCTGCTAATTAAAATGAAACAGTGGTAACATTGTGTTGCTATCCACCTGCTTTTTTAAATAGTTCACCTGTAACTGTCTGCATAGGCTGAAACTGATCTATGGTTGATGATGTTTTTAATCCACAACCCTTAAGCTTGTTGAAACATTAGCTAGAATTGTATTGAAGGTCCTGTGGGGTCTGCATTTTTACTGAAAGGCTGCAAAGGTTCTGTTTTGGCCCTATTTTTTATCTTAGATAAGGCCTTAATGTAATGGAAAATAAAATTAAAAATACTTTTTCCTGCTTCCCTAGTAGGAAGGATTAGAAGTGTTTGCCCTTGAAGGTCAGTTTAAGCCTAAATACTGTTCTCCAGGCTTCAGCCACCTTGACTCCATAGGTGCACAACCTGAAATGGCTGATTCAGCCTTATCTTTTATCAAAGACAGCTAAAGGCTAAATGCTGGGTCAACCCTGATGAGGAGCTGAATACCAGAGAGATTAGTGTTTGTGTTTCTCCTAAAGATGAATGTAGTAAGCCTGAGATTTTTAGTGGCTTTCACTGATCTGTTGACACTTACCTGGAATTCAAGCTGTCCCTGGAGTATCATGCAAAAAAAACCCCAAATTTTTACAATCTTTCTGTGCTGTCGTACTTGTAGCTGCCCTGGTATATTACAATCTTGTCTCTCTGGCTGCTGAACTTTTAGTTATAACTTCAGATCATTTGGTCAGGAGGTTCTAGAAACTCATTAAATAGTGTTATAATTGTACATGCAGACTGAAGGAAAACAAATACAACCTTAATTTTCTGAGTCCATTAGCCAGCTCCCTTGATTCATTTATCTGGAGGATTGAGAATGCCAGTTAATTTCATTTCCACAGTTACATTTTCCAAAATCATCGAAAGACTAATCAAAAGCTTGTAGCTAATATTTGTGGCTTGTTTGGTTTTCTCCTGATGTTTGAACGGCTTCCAATATGTCTTGCCAGTGACATTTCTCCACCAAGCAGAATAAATACCAAAACTATAGAGAAATAGTTTTACTGAAGAAACCAGCAAATTTGTTGCCCTGTAAATACAAAGTTTCTCAGTCACTGATGTCCTTCTGTAACTTCCCTGGCAAGGAAATGACAGAGCTGGAATAATTAGTTTACCGAATAAATGCAATATATGTAATACCAGTACTGTTCCACAGTTTGAAAGATAGACTTACATTTTTTAATCCAGTTTTTGCTATGAAAGATTGGGTGGAAGAGAAAATCTAATCCTCTTGGACTGTCTGCTTAAGATATTATTATTAGAAATTTTATTTGTGAGACTGCACTGCATGACCCTGAGTTTAGGTTCTGGGTCCCAAGGTGTTACTTGCCCTCTTTTATTTATGATAAAAGAGGATCTCTTCCCCTGAAGTGTCTGGAATCTAAACAGACAAGGTAGAATGATTATTCTTCTTACATAAATGAAATACTGAGGCACAGAGCAGTTCAGAGCATATCTTCAATTCACCAAGCTGCCTTCAAACAGTAGGCAGTGAAGCAGTATCACTGCAGCAATCTGCATGTGTGCTAATTAGTCTGGATGGATGCTGCAATTTCATATTTATATTGCATCTGAGGTGCTAGCTGGTTTTGTATTAGCCACTATGGAGCATTATGCATTGCAAACAGATCCAAAGTGATTAAGGGTCATGCAGTCAATGTTGGAATTGTGGTTAACCTCAGTATCACTTTTTTATTTCCTTCTGTTCATCTTGCATGAAAAATATTACACACTCGTACATCAGTCTAGGGGAAGGGATCTTTGGAGGCCATATGGTCCAACTGCTTTCTTGGAACAGGGCTGACATCAGTTTGTTCAGGTTCCTTAAGGCTTTGTTTGATAACTCATCTTGTGAAATTTTTTTTATCTATATTTAGTCAGAAATTCCCTTGCTATGAATGTGTCCATTGCTTGTTCTTTTGTTGGGCATCTCTGAGAAGAGTGTGGCACCATCCTCTCCACCACCCATTAGGTAGCTGTAGATAGCGACTGAGATCCTTCTTCTCTTTGACTTCTGCAGGCTGAACAAATCCTGCTCCCTCCTCCTCTCCACATTGTCCAGCCACTAAAGACATTGGAATGGTTGGGCTTGCTCCAGTATGTCCTTGTACTAAGGAGACAAGCCTGTGAGACCATGAGTCTGTCTAAACCCCTGCGGTTTTGGAAGTGATAAATTGTATTAATCTCTTCTGGAAGCAGGCTCCATTATTAAAGTCCTGGTCTTGTGGAATTTTTGTCTCTATTCCAGAACACAAGCTACCAATCTCTTGACTCTTGTAGCTGGTGGTGTATATCCTGATGAGCTGGAGCTCTTCCCTGTGCATACCTGAGGTTACCTCACCTAGTCCTGTAAAAGGTTTTGAAGATCAGGTCTAAGACCTTCATAATGACTAACATAAAAGCGTTGTGAGAGAGAATATGTGAATATCTGAATTCGAAAGACCCTGGTGAGAGAGGTGGCAGCTTTCAAGGCAGTTTTAGTGCTACTGAAAAAATCCAGCTGCAGTTTTGCACTCACAGCTACAGCTGCAAGAGGAAACTACAGATACAGATGTGGATAAGGAGTTCCAAGAGGAAGATGAGGATTTGGAATAATTGCTTCAGGAGGAAATTTTACTCTGTTTTGGGGCATTTGGAACAAGTATCAGTTGGGCGGAGGTGACTGTACTGCAGACCTGTGGTAACCAGCAGTGGTGAGAAGTGAGACAGGCACATGGAGATTTTTGCGTTTCATCTGTTCATCACATGGCCGTCACTGCGGGTGTGCTGTCAGAATTACCCTAAGCATGTGCTTTGAGAGGAATCATGGATTCTGGCTGACTCTTGTCAATGCTCGTGATGCACAGGAACATTCGCAGTGACACGACCTGCTGAGCTCTGCAGGCTGCTGTTTATTTTGGTCAGGGTTTTTTTCCAGTGTGGTGCTGGTTTTGCATGACCTGTACACTTTGGGATTAAAATTACTTGGTTGCGTATGTTGGTTCAGTGAATGGAAAGGTCAGTATTGGTAACACATTTTTAGTTTGTTTTCACTCTTCATAGAACACTGGTTGGGTTTCAAAGTAATGCTGATTCTTTACCCATGGATGCTGGTGAGGGAAATGTGTATTGTTAGGGGTTTTTTGTGGCTTCCATGAATTTTTACATTTGCAGAATTTGTGCTTTCCGTTTATGGGCAATTTAGTGCTTTGCCTTCCAGGGGTGTTCTTCGTGTGCATATGGAATCTATTACACATGATTTGTAGATCCTTTGTAGATTTTAAAAATAACGAAGAATGGGATTTCACAATATAGGAACGATGAACTAAAGTAAAACACCCAAAAAATTTGAAAACCGTCTGTCTTCCTGAAAGTGGAAATGCATAAATAGTTTGTAAACAGTGCTGTCTGTAAGGGTTTTAACTAAAGAAAATGGAATATTCATCTGCTAAACTTTGAGGGTTTGGGTTTTTCTCATAATGACTGTGGCAACTTGTCCTCTTTGTGACCACTGAGTAATCTCAGATGTTGCAGTCATGTGGTTCCATCAAAACATTTGGGAAGGAGTGTCAAGAGAACCTCCTGCTTTTCCAGCTTGCTGTTTCTGTTGCCAGGATAGAAAAACGTGCTGTGGGAAAGTCTTGTGGTAAATGACTGTTCAGGAAAGTGAGCTCTACAGAGCCTTGGAGAGAGAGACTACTGGACTTTATCCCTGATGCAGATACACTGGATCCCAAAGGTAGAAGAAGTGGATGACATGCAATGACTTTCCAGGAGCATTCTTAATACACTAATCGGGTCTGCTTTGACAAGCTGGTTTTAGCCACTTCCTTGGTCATGAACTTTCACTCTTAGTCACTTTGTCCTTTCTGTTTCCCCTCAAATTCTCTGCCATTTCTAAACCACTTTTTCTTGTATTTCAGAGGCTTTCCTGAAGATGTGGACATTCCTTGTTTCAGTGTACTCTTCCAAGATCTTCATGTGCAGTGGACTTGTTAATAACATGTATTTAAGTATCTCGATGCCTCTAGTGAGAACTGTGATGGGAGAATTAACATTACTTTTTGTTCAATATCTGTGGTGTCAAAGAGTTTTAAAAATATTCATCCAACAATTTTGAGATACTTTCTCCAGATCCTTGTTTCTGTCTTGGATTTTGGCCTCACCTTTCTTTCCATGGTCTTGACAATATGAGTGTAGGGGATCCAATTTGCTCATGCCCAAAAGAAGCATTTAGGGTCCCTCCATGGGGCACGAGGCCACAGGATAGGATGCTTGTAGATACAGCATGTCAGATCTAGGTCACAGCTTGGCGCCTCCTAATCCCATATTGTGGCTTGTGAATTTTACTGTTGGTCGTGTTTGGTCTTTTATTATGATTGTCAGTGCCTGAAGATGCTGTGGTCTGTGTTTAAGGCCTGTTACTTGTGATGACACTTGAAGGAGATATTCTGTGATCCTGTCTGAACTATGCCTATTATGTGATTAAGTCCAATCTCCTGTCACAAGACAAACTTGGGAACAGCTATTCTTCTCCCATCATGAAGAGATGTGTGGCCTGATCAAAGGAAACATGTAATTATAAAAGCTAAAGGCAACCCAGCAAAGTATAATTTGCTTTTATTCATTGGATTTATGCCTTCTGAAGCCCCGATCATCTGAGAGGACACAGACATCTACCTGGAGCCTGGATGAAAGCAGTCCTTTCTCATAAAGTCAAGAGCCCTATTAGGACACCATGTACCTAGAATTTCCCTTTATAACTCCCCTCATGTGCTCAGCTTCTCTTGTGCTTGTTGCTCTGTAATGACTCAGAGGCACCTCTGGAATTAGCAATGTTCATGTGTTCTTAATGCCTCTGTGCCACTTACCTCCTACCTGCCATTTCCCTATTTCTCAAATGAATTTTTAGTATCTTTCTACAGATCAGATATCAAATGACATTCTAAGATTGGCAATGGAAAAGAATCCCTTTTCAGAATTTGCACTGTTACAGACCTGCCCTGATAAACTGCAGGAAGTGCCTGCTTATTCTGTACATGCCACATACAGATGCAGAATTCATTGGAATGGGAGGCAGGTGAAAGGAATCCCTGTTCAGTCCTCATTACTGCTTCTGAACTCGTGTGAGCTCATGCTTTTCCTCACTTGCCCACTTTTGAGGAACTTCAGCCAGCCAGTCCTGGTATTTCAGAGTGTCTGAACCAACAAGGAAAGATAGATACAATTGAGCACCCAGGTGAAGAAACGGTCTGATCAAAGTAGTGTGAAAAGCTGTGTGGAGATGGTCAGAGTATGGTTGCAAGGGCCACATTATCACAGTTACAAACCAGCACAGTAATTCCTCAGTTCAGTCATCCTGACAACTGCCCATATAGAAGAAGGTATTTTTTCCTGAAGAGAACCCAGTTTGTAACAGATAAAATTCCTAAAAAGCAATGTCAGAGAAGTGCAGGTTGGAATTAGATGGATACAGACAGCTTTTTCAGTTGGAAAACTGAGGATGTTGCGGTTCCATTTTTAATTTTAACCCAGAAGAAACAGAATTGCAAACAGAACTATTGCTTTAGATGCAGTGGAAACTCTTGAGATTCAAATACACAGTAAGTTTATGAGGCAATAGTCTGTTTCAAGTGCACTCCTCAGAAGTAGTTGTAGCAGGGTTGAATATGTAATTTCACATCATGGGGACACCATACATACATCGATTTTCCTATTTAAAACATGGATATGAACAAGAAGTTATAAACTGTTTTGCACTGAAACTCAAGGTCACTGCCAGCCTGCTGGAAACCTGCCGCTGCTGCTGCTGCGTGGGGTCACCACCGGTGGGTACCAATGCCCTGATGCTGCTGTTCACCAACAGAATCGGGGGGACATTCCCTTCAGCGTGCACACGTAATGTGCGAGCACGGATGCTTTCCTCCATGGCTCTTTGTAACGGGAAATGCCGACCCTCTATTCGCACTCAGCCGCGTCCTGATGTCTGGATGGTTAGGAGCGCGGCGCTCAGTTTCCCTGCCTGCCCGGCGCGCCTGCAGCGCTACCCCACGGGCACCCCCCGCTCCTTCACACGCCCTGAGCCCCCTCGGCCGCTCGGACTCCGCACGGGCACGGTCACACTGGGGGCAAACGGCGGCGAGACCCCCAGGAGAGCGCTCCGCCAGGCACCGTCGCTAAAGCGAGCCCTGCCCGGAGGATGGCAGCAGCATCCCCCGCACGGTCGTGGGGTGGGGGGCGATGCTGGCAGGCACACCCCGCGCCGCAAGACTCTCCTCGTCCCCGCGGCTCCCCGGGCGCTTGGAGCGGGGGCGGGAGGACCCCTCCCCGTTCCTCCCCGTCCTCCCCGCCCCTAGCCCGCATTGGCTGCAGGCGCTGACGGGCAGCCGGGGCGGCCCCTGCCCGCGGCCGCCCAGGGGCATTGCCCGCACTGGGGGTCCGGCCGCGACGGGGAACGCGCCGAGCTGAGCGAGGTTGAGTCGAGCCGGTGCTGCTATGGGGGTGGAGATCGAGACCATCTCTCCGGGAGACGGTACGAGGCCGTGGAGGGAGCAGTCCTGCGGCGCGGGGGCACCCGGGGGCTCCGGGAGCGGGGGAGCCGTGTCCTCGCCGGCGGCAGAGCGGGGAGCGCGGTGCGGAGAGGCGGCGGGTGTGGGAGGGGAGGCACGGCCGCCCCCGCAGCCCCGCGGGCACGAGCCCCCGATGCGGGAGAGGCGGAGCGCGTCGAGGCGGCCGCCCGGGGTCGCGGCGGCGGCAGGGGCGGCGAGGGGGCCGGGGTTTCTATGGCATCCGCTGACAGCTGCACAGCCCGAGCGCGGGGTCAGCGCCGGCGCCCGGCAGGGAGCCCAAACTTTCCCCGGTGGCGAGCCCGGCTTCGCCGGGGACACCGGCCGTTCGTGCTGGCATCCCGCCGGCAAGGCACCGCCGCCTCCCGCTCCAGCGGTGAGATGCTGGCGAGGGCTGAGGTCCAGCCTGGGTGGCAGTCACCTCTCCTTGGCGCACGCTCGCCTTTCCAGAGCCAATTCGCCGTGTTCTGCTCTTCTGTGGCATTATAATATAATTCCGTAGGGCTTTTATGTTTTGGGGTTTTTTAAGAGAACGTAATTTCTAACATACATATGTAGCTCTGTAATAGGCCAGATTCATCCTTGGCCGATATACAGCCATAAAGAATTCGTTCAAGTTGATCACAGCTTAAGTTTCTTGGCCCAATGTCTTTCCTTTCTTTGTGTATGCTTTTAAATTGGCTTCTCCCTCTGTTCTGTTTAGCTCTAGGGGTTGAATTCTCCTCTTGCTTGCACAGAGGTAAAAGAAGAATATTTATACCCACATAAGTAATGGTGCTGAGTTGGGAGTAGGAAGGAGGATGGAACTACCTCATAGGAGTACTTTCTGTCTATTAAATAGATCAGGGCTGCCGTTGTAAGTAATATGCTATTCCAAATAAGGTTATATGGATTAATTCTCTTGGTTGCAAGTCTTAATCAAAATCAGCTGTCTTTAAACACTGTCTTAAGACCACAGTGAGTCAGTGGTCTTTGGAATCTCTGCTTTTAATTTGGCTTTGATGTGAAATTATGTAGCTTCATTGGCTTTGCTGGTGGTACACTCACACATGGAGTGTGTGTCCATAAGGTCTGAAACTACTTTTCTCAGATCTCTGTATAAAAGTGCATCATTTTAATAATACCTGCCTTACTGAGGGTAGGATTCATCTCACATAACTTATTTCAGGTTAGCTGGCTAGTCTAAAGCAGTCTTCTGGGTTTTCTCTGTCATCTCCAGAGAATAATTCATCTCGCCTTTCTCTGGATAGGCTGGCTTTCTCTCAAAGCACTGCTAATTCTTTGTGGTCAATAGAAGAAGCCCAGGAGACTGGCATATGATAGTTGCCTGTGGTTTAGATGGCTGAATTTAAAAGAAATTAATCCCCCTTTAGCATACCATGGTGCCCTAACTGGATACCTACTGCACTGCATTTTGTGCAACCTGCAGCTAGGGATACTCCAGCCAGCCAAGCCAATGAACAAGGCTGTTCACATGGTGCTCAGAAGCACCACTTTCTCAATTTTTATATTGTAATTTTTGGTTCATCAGATTAGCCTGCCCTCCTGCCACTTACTGCTCATGTGGTTTTGACATGGAAGCCCTAAGGCCGTAGCTTGTGTGTTACTTGCTGATTAATACTCTGTGAAGTGCCCTGTAATGCAGAACTTGTTGTCATATTAATTCTGACCAAAGGGCCCAGAAAGCCAGCTAAGAGATGAGCCTCAGTTTCATGGAGTCATGGAATGGTTTGGTTGGAAGGGACCTTAGAGATCATCTTGTTCCAACGTCCCTGCCATGGGCAGGGACACCTTCCACTAGACCAGATTGCTCCAAGCCTCATCCAACCTGACCTTGAACATTTTCAGGGATGGGGCATCCACAGCTTCTCTGGGCAACCTACCTCAATCCCCAGTTTTTAGCTTTCTGTCACGGATGTTCCTTAATAATTTACCTCATTGATACTTTTAAGTTCTTCAGAACCTGGGCACTCCCCTGGCCGGCCTTGAGAAATCAACATTAGCAGCTTTAATACACCACTGGCGCCTAATTGAGCCTGGAAAGTCATCCCTTAGCTTTCAGTGCCTTTGACAGTACCTAGAACAGGTAAAATGAAATGGTAATTTCATTTTCCTGTGTCAAGCAAATAAGCTTTCTTTCCTTTCAGTACGAACATTTTAGGAGGAACTACCAGGCTCTCAACAGAACTCAGTGTACCACTGCTCTACTGTTGCCTGATGCTACAAAATTAAACTACTTTTGTCTGTGAAAATTTCCGTAAAACCCATCTCTGCTAATTAAAGATGCTTTCACAGAGCTGTCTTTCTTGAGTGAAAGGCATATAGAGATGTGAATACAAATGGATTTTCTCACAATGTCAGACTGAGACTTTATTTGAAAACTTATAGCAAAAATACTCTGAGAATTATTAAAAGTTGTAGTCCGTGAAGTTTTGACTGTCCTTTTGCACTTACAGAATTTAAATGCATATGTAGTGCACGCATATATAGGGAGAATTATGTAACAAAAATATTACTTGGCCTAAGAGCTAAACAGGAGCCAAGCTGGGACCTTTTACCTTAAACCATCCAATTTCTATCTTTCATATTACTGATTTGGTAACACATCAGAATCATAGAATTGTTATGGTTGGAAAAGACCTTTAAGATCATCAAGTCCAACCATCAACCCAGCACCACCACCACGTTCACCATTTAACAATGTCTTCAAATGCCATATCCATATGTTTTTTGAACACTTCAAAGGATTTTGACTCCACCACTGCCTGGGCAGTCAATGTTTTACAAGCCAATGCTTTACAACATTTTCTGTGAAGCAACGTTCCCTAATATCCAATCTAAACTAACCCGGTGCAACTTGAGGCCATTTCCCCTCACTTTTGCCCTCGCATTTCCCCTCCACTTGTTACCTGGGAGAAGAGACTGATCCCCACTTCACTACAGCCTCCTGTCAGGGAGTTGTAGAGAGCAATAAGGTCCCCTCTGAGCCTCCTTTACTCCAGGCTAAACACCCCCAGCTTCCTCAGCCACTCCTCATCCAACTTGTGCTCCAAGTTGTTTGAGGAGCTGCTTATATCTACAGCTGTCATGCGGATGGCTCAGATATTTTAAAGTAACCAAATGGCTTACACCAGATCTCAGTTCAGCATTTTCTTCTTAAAAGATAAAACCTGCATAGCCAGGTCAATCAGAGAAAATAAAAGAATAACTTTTTATAATTTTAACAGGACGGACATTTCCAAAGAAAGGTCAGACGTGTGTGGTGCACTACACAGGTAAGGCATGTTCTGGATGTTCTCTTGATACCAACTACTCTGCATTCAAGGGTGATTTCCCATTTTGGATATCTGTTGTATTTTTTGCTTTGTTCTGTCACTTATATCACATCGGATGTGTTCAGATGGGCTTCCTGAGTATTCCACTTCTAGCTGAGCTGTTAAGGCTACAGTATCTGGATGTGCCTGCTGGCAGATTTGCCATGGGTAGCATTCAATGGTGAGAGGTTTGCAGAAAAAGCTGCAAACCTGATTCATTAAGCCATTTTACTAGCTAATGAAATCGAGCATGAAACAGTCAAAATGCTGGGTTCATATTTTTACAGCCTCTGATCTTGACACAGACAATTAATGATTGTATATATCTTAAAAGCATGTGTCCATGTATTGGCAGTAAAATTAATTCCAGACTGAAGAGATCAATACAAGGTCTGTTTAAACACCTGCTTTATGGACTTGTGTGAATCTTAAGTGGTGAGCTGGTTAATGGAGCTGTTGATGCTGCACCTTTGTCAGAAGGAAAATGTCCTTTAAATCAGTTTATAATGTTACGCTTTGTATTTAGTAAGTTGTCAGAAAGATGCAAAAATCTTTGCAGTCTGAGTCTCCAAGTGGGAAGTTGACTTCACAAGCTGCCATTTTATGAAGTATTTTCCTTAAGCCAATATACAGGTTATGTAGGGATTGAAGCTTCTGATCTGGTCCTAGATAATGAGATAATGTTTTCCTCTAGCGTTCAGCATGATAGGAGAGTTCTCTCTGGTAACTGTTGCCTTCCTTCAGCTTTGTACTTGCTTCTTTAACTTACAACTGGAGCAAGATGGGAAAATTTTCCAGTAAATACAACCAATGAAGTAAACCTGTTTGTATTTTCAATAAGCTTTTTGATATAATTTCAATAATGCCACCATTCAGAAAGTTATATAGTGCACTGGCTTGGGGTGTAGGTTGTCTGGGCTTAAGCTCCTGTACGTTTATATATACAGAGTATTTTGATCTGATGAGGATTTCTGGTTTGAATTAGAAGATATTTAACACATGGATCTCCCATGCCAGTCTCAGCTCTTACAGACATTTCTCTGTAACATATATATATGAAAATAGATGTTTTGAAATTATTTTTGTGAAGATACTGAAAGATATGTTTCTCTTCCTGTCCAGACTTCAAAAGGTTTTATGAAATAAAATTGTCACCTCCCACCCCTAGTTAGTTCAAGATAAATTTAAATGTCAGAACTGAAATAGGCAAAAAAATTTGAGTCTGGTGTCTCCCACAAAGCACGTTTTTTCTGGATAACTTCAGAGAGTGTGAATGGTAAATGTGAAAAGATAACAAGATGCTGCATACTCCTATTGATATTAGAGAGTGTCTTAGATGAGGCTATCATAAGCTGGCTTTGACATAAAAGACTTTATAAAAACTCATTAAATCAATCTCTAGCGTAAACTGTGCTTTCTCCATATATCTTGCTGCTGGTGCTGTGAAGCCTCTCTTGACTCCCAGATTAGAACAGATAGCAGGGGAAGCTCATCTCCTCAGTTCCACTGCTGGTGCCAGCAGTCTTTGATTGTGATGTTTTTAAATTGAGCCCATGGTTAGTGGATAAAGTATTTTCTTCCAGTGATCTATAAAGCATGTGGGTAAGATGACATGTAAGTGTTGAGGTTTAATTTAAAACTATTTTCTCTGAATCCAATATAATTTCTTTTTGTACTGCTGAGAGTCCAGATATGCCTGGTATTTGTCTTGGAATGATCTCTGTCTTATTTATGTGATCTTATTAGGCCTCAATGTACTTATACTTATCCTCACCACACTCCTGTGAGTCCTGCTTTGGGAACTGGGTAGCTAAGTTACAGAAATCCAGAACCTCTGTCTTGACACTTAAAATGTGAGCAGGAAAAATTAAGACACCTAGGTGCAAGGAAGTGATCCAGAAATCCTGCTTTTCAGAGCTGCTTAATATTATATAGCATGTCTAGCTTTCAAGTTGTCTCCATATTCAGCCTATGTGTCACTCTGGAGCTGGGCACAGATACCTGTGAGGAGGTGTTGTGTTATGGGAAGTGAGGGAGCTATGTACTGACTGGACTCCATCAAGATCTAGAGATTGTTTGGATCCCCAGAAAAGCCTGACCTCACTGGAGTGCTTGGAGCACAGCTCTGAATCCAGGATCAAGCAGAGCAGAGATAGCCCTCTTCAGCCAGAAACAGCCTGTGGGAGCCCATATGATACATAATAACTGAACAGTTGTTTGAGACATGGCAAACCTATCCCCAGTTGGCTTTTGCAATAGAAGAGGGTCATAACTCTGTTTGCCACATCCTTAACTGCAAGCTTTCCACTACCTCCAGTTTGGCTTGGGACACTCAGCTGTGAAGAATGCAAGAGCCATTTGCAAGGAAAGGAGCAGGCAGGAGGGTGAATATTGGTACAGGCACTCATGCAGGGATATGGAAGGAGCTGTAGTGCAATCCATGTCTTTGGGGAATAATATTAAATTAAATACTTTTTTTTTTAATCCAGTGATTTTTCCCATGTGATGGTCCCCAGTCTTGACAGCTGGGTAGGCCATGATACTTCTTGCAGTGACCCTTCTGTTCTCATACCAACACACGCTGTGGTGATACAGCTCCTTAGCACAAACATGGTTGGTCTGTGATTCCCTGAAGGGCTAGTTTTTGTGCATGCATAGAAAAAACATTGCCTGTCCACTAATTATTCCTGTCTCAAAAGAGAGGAGAGGCTAAAATGGGTTTCCTTCTGCAAGAGCAAGTTATCAATCTTTAGGGAGATTCCAGTGAGGAGTGGGCTGTGGTCTCTATGTTGTCTTATTTCCCCTCTTGCCTTCACTCTCGTAGGCATGCATTTACCGTGTGATAGGGAGTGATGCAGAGAGTATGGACAGGAGGGGACTGCTGGCTCTACAGTAAAAGGCCTATAGCAACCTCCATATTTTAGGAATAAGGTGTCTGTATGAGTTGTCCTGGTGGCCCAAGCAGGAAAAGTCCAGAGAGGACCAAAGGCTGGACCGCAGATGTTTGGCAGAGCTTTAGAGTTTTGTCTGCTCGTCCTCCAGGATTTTATGATTCATCACCAAGTTAGGGATTCAGCAGGGTAGTTTCTAGTCTGACAACCTGACATGTTCTGAAGGAGTGGGAAGTGAGAACTGGAATCTCCTCAAGATGAAGGAGAACTGTTGATTGAGTTTTACACTTCTGCTGTCAGCGCTCCAGCTATTAGGCTGTTACGTGTGGCAGCTTTTCCTCTTTCTCTCCTTGATCAGCTGGATGCATAATCCCAGGATACTGCGTGGTCTGATTCCCAAAAGCATTGTGATGCCTTAAGGAACAGACCCAAGTTTCAGTGGCAGCAGGAGTTAAGGTGCAACCTCACTAGGGAGCAGTTTAGAAAGGACCTCTTAGTTTAAGCAAATTGTTTTTAATTATTTTTTTTTCCATTAGGAGTATTTCTCAGATGCTTTACAATTAGAGCAGGATTTTTGGATTACCCTTCAGAAGTACCTAATTGCCCTTTCATAAGATGCCTTAGTGCCTAACTTTGGTCCTGTAAATCACCTGCTAATTTTTCAGCTTTGCACGGCCTGATTTAAGTACACAAATAGAAGTCTAGATCTTTGCAGAAGATTAGATGAGAGGACTGTGATAGAACGTGAAACTGAGTCCCAATCTTAGTACATGATGGAAAAATGTGGTCAGACTCCAGTATGCTTATCTTTGTTAACAAATATAACAAATGTAATAATTTCTTCTTACCATCCAGCATCTATGTTGAGTCTCAAAAGTTACCTGACACAATATTACAGTAATGGGATTAATAGATAATGCAGAGCACTGGCACTGAAATGCATTTGCAGCAGCACTGGTTTATGTCATGTTTTTTGTCAGAGATTTCATTGAGCAAGCTTCTGAAAGCCTTTGGCAATCTGCTTACTCCTTCTGTTTTCCATCTGCAAAATGATAGTTGTACTTTGTCTGCCTCCTGTAGAGAGATTGCAGGGAGTTTGGGATACGAACTGCCTCCTTCTTCATGTGTTTTAATGGCGACCTAGACTTGTTTGGGTCTTCAGGTTACATTGGAGTACTGACAGTAGTGCAAGCATACAAATTAATCCTGGAGCGCATAAAAGGAATTAAAGCATTTTCTGCAGTTTTGTTTCCTGTGATTGAAATTTTTTGACTCTGGCAACAGGAATTAGCAGTGTAGAATTTTCAAAGATTTATGAAGATGATACGAAACGTGACTTTCAGTTAAAAATGCCCCTAAACAAAACCTTCACTGAGGAAGGTGTGCTCTATCTGGAGAGTGTGAGGTAAAACCTGCCCTCAAGGAAGCTGAATCCCATTCCTGGCCCTCCTGCTGCATGATGCTGTGCCTTCACACAAGCTTTGTGTATACTTCATCTAAATCTGTTCATGATAATGAAAGGGCAACTTTTTTCCCCCAAGTTATTTAGAATTGATATTCTCTTGTATTGTCTCATGTAGCTTGTGGCAGAGCTGAATTCTTAACCTCTTTATCTTTCTCCTTGGCTACCTGTAAAACTCTGATTATAATACAATTACCCTTTTTAAGGAACTGATGATATCCAGTGTTTGTAGTGTGCTGGAACTAACTTACTTGAGTGAGACCATAAAGACACAGTAAATCATTAATTATTTATTAAACTGGACTTCTCTCAGAAGGTGTTTCATAGACTTTTTAGGCTAGGGCTATGGCCCTAAAATTGCGCTAAATAGATTTGCAATAGAAGAGAATATTTCAGTTGGAAGGGACCTAAAATGATCATCTCTTCCAACTGCCTGACGACATCAGGACTGATCAAAAGTTAAAATATGTTGTGAAGGTCATTGTCCAAATTCCTCTTATACACTGACAGACTTGGGGGATTGACCACCTCTCCAGAAGCCTGTTCCAGTGTTGGGCCCCCCACTAATGGAAGAAATGCTTCCTAATGTCCAGTCTAAACCTCCCCTGGAACAGCTTTGAACCATTCCCACATGTCCTGTCACTGGATCCCAGGGATAAGAGCCCAGCAGCTCCCTCTCCACTTCAATATTTCTATACTGAGAAGTTGAATTTTAATTATTTTTTCAATGCTTAAAGTGAAATTCCACATTGAAATAAATGAATATTCCTACATTTATTTCAGCTGAGCTGTACAAATTCATTCTGTTTTAGGAAACAGACTTTTATTTAAAGCAGAAAAAATGATTAATTGTTCTTTTCCTAGTCGTCTGAAGACAAATTCGCATCATATTCTTCTCCCAAATATTGCTAGAATTACTTTATATTGTTTCTTTAGCTCTGGCAGTGGTGTAGTGTTGAGAATTATGGTTGTGTCTGTGAAAGTGAAATCTCTTTATATAACAAAAGCATACTGCATAGATATAGATGAACAGTAATTCATAGAATATGCTTGATTTATCATGATTAAAAAAAACTATTTTCCATTTAACACAATACAAATGTGATGCAATTCCTGTGAAATAACTCTTGCCCAAAAGATCTGCCTATTTTTCTTGGCTCAAAATCAACCCAGCATTAAGTGTACATAGTAATAGCCAGAGATTTGTCTATAGTGACATACTCTCAAAAAGACTACTGTAAATTCATTGTAACTTTGCAGAGAGTCATGTGGTTGTCCATGAGCATGGCTGGATCATGGCTGGCATCAGCTTTGTAAAAGCTCTGTGCCAGGTGAGTACAGGGGGATGTTTATTTCTCTGGTCCCGCTTTCAGAAACATCTGTACCACTTCAAGTGGGAGCTCTGCATGTGTAGCTGAGAGGAAAATTGAACTAAGTAAGGCATTTAATCAAAATTCTTTGTCTCCCGGAAGCTGTTTAGCTGAGTTTGGAAGAGGATAGTGAACACTGCAATTAGAATTATCATTAATAAGAATTATATTGTAACAGACGTTACAATTGAGCCTTGATTTAAGACCAGCTGAATCTTGCTTACCTGGAAGGAACTTAATTGTTTAATCAAGCATGTTCCCAAGATACAGTATACCAGAGGAGTGTGATGTCTGCCCATCTTTTGGGGAGTGCCAGTATTTTGTACTTCTGTATTTAATTCCCTGGTTTGAAAGGATGAAAGCCTTTTGCTTCTGTAGAGATTTTGGCAGCAGCTAAGCTCTTAGAAACATCTTTTTCCTTTGGTGGATCATAACTGCAAAAAGTAGTTTTAGTTTTCCCTGAGGAATGTGGTCATTTGCTGCCCCTTAGAAACAATTTGCAAGTCCTAAACTGTGTCAATAAAGGGAGAAAAAAAATCTCACCTTTGCTTATTTAATATAGATTAGTTATCCCTGGAAGTATTTAAGCAGTGACTTTGGCCTGATAGTGATGATGGTGATCAGAGTCCAGAAGCAAAAGTTTCAGCAGAAGAGATTTCTCCTACACATTTTGCTGCCAGCTTAGTGACTGGTATCAGGTATATTACTTTCTCTTTCATTTTTCAAATTTGACAGAAAAAGGGGCTGTGCCTTTCAAAATTGTCATGCAATTAATGTTTGCAAGTGCAGTGAGACTTGGTGTAAGAAGAGCTATTGATGTGGAAAAGTGATTTGATGAATAATAAGGTTCAGAGATTTGTAAGAAAAAAAGTAGCAGCATCAGCGGGAGAGTGAGTGAGTGAGTTTAAATTGAACACACCAGATTGTTGCCTGATGGAAAAGGATCACTGTAAGAAACTGTAGCCTCAAGTTTCCCAGTTGTTCCTCCTTTGCTGTGTTGCTGTGTTTGGTGCCCGTTGGTTTCACTGAAATCACTTGTGGTGTTAGATTCTATTTAATGTGGGTAAGTGAATCAGAAAAGGACCTTGAATTATTTCAACAGTGTTCTTATTGGCAACCTCAGCTGGGAAGCCTTGGCTTGACTAAGAATTGGAAGTCTCTCCCCTTAAGGGTGCTGCCCATGGCGTTGAGGTGTTTTTGGACAGCTGCTGATATACTTTGAGCAAAGAGAGGGAAGGCTTCAGGATTGCCCATGAGCACTGTCTTATATTCATTTGGGAAGAAGACAGGATGAGTTTCATTCTTGCAGAGTAAAGATTATAAATAGATTTCTTCAAGATAGCATAAATGGGCACTTTCACCCCTGACAGAGACTTCTCTGTCAGCATGAGACATGCTGAGTGATTTGGTGACTACTAGCTTCGATTTTGGAACACTTATTAACCTTTACAGGATTTACTTTCATGGAGGGATTGTTGCATCATGCTCTCGTCCTATTGTGCATAGAAATGAAACTGTTAGTGAATAATTAAACCTCCTACTTCTACCTCACAAAAGCCTTGAAGAAGTGGATTTCAAGATATTAAAAAAAAAAAAAGCTCACAAAGCAGATTATCTAAAGTACCAGAGAATTAATACCCTCTGTTCATCAAGTTTTTAAAAGCTCAGAGCTGATCCAAAAAAGTGCCATCTTCTAGAAAATGAGATTGCTGTTTCAAGCAAGATATTTTTTGCTGGATCCTCTTTGTACTTATTTTCAATGATTCCAGTGTGCTCTGCTTAAGCTCATACCTCTATTTGAGAACTTAGACCTGAAAGTTTTGCATCAATTCTTGATCATTAGAATTCCAGGTCCTTACAAGAATGACATCATTTTCTAGTAATTTATGCAGCCAAAAATCAAAGAATTGTTGAAAAAACTGTGCAATGAATAGTATTTGTTAGTGTAAAATATACAAATGATCCTACATCAGCCAAATGAGAAACTCTTACGAGCTGGCACCGGTGACAGGCTTGTCTCCCTTTATTGACAAAATAGAACTGACATCACCATATTTACCTAATTAAGAAATCTAAATTGAGAGCTTAGTTACCTTGGGTTACCTAAATAGTTAGATTGTGGATATGCCTCTCTTTCTGTTGATTAGATAAAGAGCTTAATACGGTTCCTAGGTCAGGCAGCTCAGTTAGGCAGGGTGTGTGGAAGGGGGAATATTTTCTTGATTAGACAACATGTGGTGTCATCCCTCTGCAGTGGATACACAACAGGGATATGTATAATACACCACATTTCAGGTGTATTACCTGAGCGGATGCTGTGCGGCTGGAGATCTCTGCAGGCTCATGATCTTCAGCACTCAGTGTGTTGGTCCAAGTGCTGCAGGGCTGTGTGTGGGAGATCCCTAGGGAGGACATTGCCAAGGAGCTCACATGGTCCCCGTTTTTGGCACTGGGAAGCAGCTGAGCAGGCAGCCTTGGAGGACACGTGCCCTGCCGCGGGAAGCGACTGCTTGGTGTTGGCAGGAGTTGTGCTGAGTCTTGCTGAACCAGGGCCAGGGGGTGGGGGGGCTTATATTGAAGGCAACATCTCTCAATTGAGACGTACTATTTAGCTTTAGTTGCTCTAGGGCATTGTAAATCTTCCTTAATTTTTTATTTTTTTTTTCCCACAAGACTGCTTGCTGCAGAAGTTTGTACTCCCTTGCACATAACTTAGTATGAGGGATCTTAAATGTTGTGACCATGGTGTCATCAGGCAGAGCCAGAGGATCTTTGCAGCTAAGGCAGCAGGTGCATGTACTTAGGCAATGTAGTCCTTTATCTCCCATCCAACACCCTGGGACTTCTAAAACTCAGTGTTGCAGCAGTGGTTGTGAGGTACATTTGATTTCCCTCTGTCTCTTCTTATGATATCCCACGTGTGGTTAAACCTTTCAGATCTTTTCCATTTAATCCTGCGTGGTTATTTGGTTCTTAGTTGTCTCTTGCTGCTCTAATTCACTTCCCTTTGCACAGTTAATGATGTGACAGTCTTGATTTAGCAAGATTGTCTTCTCTTATTCTCTTCTCAGTGAGAAATGAAAGACTTTCGTTTTTTGAAGGTGGTTTCTTGCTGGACAGAGGAAAAGACCTAATACTTAATGAGCTGATTTTCCAATAAGTGATTGCTACAAAAAAAGACACGCCCAGAAGCACTGGTTTTATCTTTTTTTTTAGTGGCCAAAGTGAAAATGTTATTTTGCTACTTCCTAACCTGTTGAAGTTGCTGCTGTTGCAACTTTGAAAGTAGCAGCTTTCTGTTGAATTTTTTTTACACTGCTGTAGGAAAAAAACCGCAAACACAAAACAAACAAGTAGTTGTTTGGAAATTACACTAAAATACTATATAGGGATTGCAGTTAAGAGAACTTATATTTTTGTTCACTTCTGTGGAAAAATTTCTGGTTTTGCTACAAGCAGAGATTTTCAAGAAGAAAGGAGGGCCTCATACTTTTGGAGGTGCAGTGTAGCCATATCTAGAGCACATAAAAGAAAATAGAAGGTGAGTCACATACTGGACAAGCTCCTGAGGCATCGTCATCAAGTGTTGCCATTTTCAGACTGGAATGTACAATTTTCAGCCTGAAGAACTGAACTAATTTTTTTTATTTATAAAAGCTGTAATTTTCGTGAGAAAGCCTTTTCCACAGATTTTGTTTTGAAGATTGAGGATCTGAGTCTGAAATTCATAGGCTGCTGCCTACTCTGTGTCATAGGATCATGGGTTGGAAGGGACCTTAGAGATTATCTACTTCCAACCCCCTCCCATGGGCAGGGATACCTTCCAGTAGACCAAGTTGCTCAAAACCCCATCCAACCTGGCCTTGAACACTTCCAGTTTGTGGGTGTGGGGCATCCACAGCTTCTCTGGGCAACCCATGGCAGTGCCTCACCACCCTCACAGGGAAGAGTTTCTTCCCTGCATCTAATCTAAACCTGCCCTCATTCAGTGTAAACTGTTGCCCTTCATGTAGTCACTACAGGCCTTGATAAAAAGTCTCTCTCTGTCTTTTTATTGAGCCCCCTTTAAGTATTGAAAGTTCTGCAGTAAGGTCTCCCTGGAGCCTCCTCCAGGCTGAACAACCCCAACTCTCTCAGCCTGTTTGCATAAGAGAGGTGCTCCAGCCCTCTGACCTTTTCCATGGCCTCCTCTGGATCCACTCTAACAGGTCCATGTTTTTCCTGGACAGGGACCACAGAACTGGATGCATCCAGGTAGGGATCTCATGAGAGCAGAGTAGTGAGGGAGAATCACCTCCCTTGACCTGCTGGCCACACTTCTGATGCAGCTCAGGGTATGGTTGGCTTTCTGGACTGAAAGCACACATTAATGGGTCATGTTCATGTTTTTCCACCAGTGCCTCCAAGTCTTTCTCCATAGGGTTCCATAGGCCATTCACAGAGATGAACAGTCTTTTCTGCAGTCATGCTGAAACATCTGACCTTGGCTTGGGCTTGAGGTCACTTTCTGGCAGTGTCTCTCCACTGATGAGAGCAGAAGCTGCTTCTCTGTCACTCTGCCTGTGTGACTAGCACCCCACACCCCTGTGTCCTGCAGCGGCCAGCTGGCAAAAACTCTGGAAAACCTATGGCTGTGACTGTCCCACTCTGTCAGGGGAATTTCTGGAGAACACAGACAGCCCCATTGATAGTTTTCAGTTTATTCTGTTCTTTAAATTTCTTCTGCCATCATTTACACCTTGTCTTTAGTCAAATAAAAAGCAAGGACAGGTTCAGACGCTTGCTTAGGTCAGTGGGCAGTGCTCCTGCACAGCACAGCTGGGGGCTATCATCTGACTGTGCCCATTTTGTCATGTCCTACCTTTTCCTGCCTGGAACTCAAGAGTCCTGACCTTTTATACCTGAACACGGAGGATTTCCAGAGCCTGTAACTATAAGAAAAGAGGTTGAAAAGTCATTGGAACAGGGAGGAAACGCCTCATTACAAGATGATCCTTACCTGTGCCATTAAGACTTGTTCTATGTGAAACCAGTTATAAAGCTCATCTCACTTTTAACATTTTTTTGCGATCCCTGGCTAAGAGTGTGGGAGTTTTAAATGGGTATGAGTCAAATGCAAATTTGGAGTTGATACAGTCTTGAAGAACTGCCATCATTAATCCCCTGTGGACAACTTAGAAAGCTGAATCTGATCAAAGGGCTACTCACTTCATTCATAAATTGCTTTGGAAAAGGAAAAGCTTTTGTTTGTTTATTCCCCTTTAAAAGATAAGGACATTGAGAAGACAAATGCTGTGTCCAGGGAACACAGTGAGCCTCTAGAAAAGTTAAGGCTAAAAATGAATATGCTTTTATCTATTATATTTACCTATCTACTTATCTATTGCATTACCCACCTATATATATTATATATAGGCTATACTAACTCTGTAGAAGAGTTGTTTCTTTTTTTTTTCAGACCACAAAAGTGTTTACCTTTTGAGAACAAACTATTTAAATTAAGATAAATGGTGGAAAATCACAATGTACTTTAGTTTTCATTAGGTTTTCTTTCTCTAACCAATCTTGATTTGATTGGTTATATAAGCATTGTAAACAGAATAAGGGCTCAATCCTTCCCTGCTGTAAAGAATAGGGGACTTGATTGTAACGATTCACTGTGTTTCAATAAAGTAACTAAAGCTTGCAGTATATTGATTCCCTAAAACTGCAGAGCCTTTTCTGAAGTGCTTTCCTAAGACTGGCTCTCGTAGCACATTCAAAGCTCCTGTTCAGATTCAAAAATTTCTAAAGCATTTGGGAAAACAATGTGAAACAAAGTAGGCTGGACCTGAGAGAACATGGAGCTATAAACAGAGGGGCCAGAGGTGATGGAGTGCTGAGAAATTACTTGCCTTACAGCAAAAGAGCAATAAAATCTTGGGCTGGGATCTTTCCCTGCAGCAGTGTGAGAAGCAACATTGACTGATTGCAAAGCACCTCCACACTGTAATGGAGTTACACAACCTGTAATCTTTCTATTATTCAGTCTGTCACTGTAGGACTGGCCCATTTGTAGGCTACAAAGCATTTAGATGCTGACAGCTGTATGAGGCAGTAAGGAACGTGGTTGGCCATTGTGTTTATAGAGGGCAGTGAGATAAGAATAGCTCCCAGTCTTCAGTGCCTGCCACATTCACTTGAGATTTCAGACCCCTCTGTACATCTTGTGGACAAGTAGCTGTGTTGAAAAAGCGGGGGGCACTAGAGCAGTGCTTCCCTGAACTCTTCTTTTTCCCTTGAGAAACTGGTGTACAATACAGGCCAAGAGGGTGTCAGCTGATAAAAGTCAGACAGATGTGAAGTGTTGTCTGGGTTTGACATTGAGGAGCCTGCCATCCGAGAGGAACCGGACACTGTTGGCACAACATGAATTAATGAATATCCCCAATGTGCCCTTCCACTGCACCCTCCTGTTGGTCTCTTACTGTGCATAGGACCACGCTCCTTCTTCTAGCTTTTCTTCAATTCTTCAACAAGTTTTAATAGACTTCTAGAAAAATTTTCTGGTCTATTTGTTTAGTCACATGAAAGTTTTTATTACTGTTTTCAGTGTTACTTGTTTTGCAGCTTCTTAAGCACATTCTAGCAATTCATTAAGCTGGGACTTGTTTTCAGATTGCTTCCTCAGAGGATGAAGCAGTGGAGATTTTTAGCACATCCAAAAGAACATGTGAGTGCAGCTGTGATTTGAAAATGTTTCTTATGCTGACACAGAAGGTGCTACAGTGTGAATAGTTAGGACTGAAACAGGGGATGCAGAGACATTGCCAGCTATTTCCTCCTGTCTCTGCAGCACTCTGTCCTGTGTGTAGAAATGTTGCAGTGGCTGCACTGTGAACTGGGCTGAAAATTTGATGTGAAAGAAAACCAAGTTGGAGAAGGAGGGAAGAAGTCGTTGTGAAGGACAGAAGGAAGGAAGTTCAGGGTGATGGAAAGAGCAATAGCCACGCTTGTAATCCAGCACTGCTGCAGGCCTGGAGTTTTGCAGTGCTGTAGGGAGCCAAAGCGCTCGGGTGGTTGTAGAGAAGAGAAGACTTGCCTGTGGGAACAAGAGGAAGTATTTATTTCTGCTTTTTTCTCATATTTCTGCCCTTTCCAGCTTCACAGTAGTGCACAGTTTGGGGACTCTCCCATAGCAAACTCTCAATCTCTCCATTGCAATAATGTACTGGGAAAAATTTATCTTGGTAACGTGGTCCGTATGTATAACACTGCTGTGGTGAGGACTGTCTAGTGCTGCTGTTACTTGTTTATACAAGTGATCTCAGAATAAATTTGCTTGATTTTTTTTCCCCCCCAAGAAAAGAAGAAAAAATTTCTACTTGAAACTTGGTACTAAAGAACATTTTTGGTGCAGTTAGTTAGTGGTGGGTGGACAGTCATTCCAGGGCTGCGACTGTGGTGCACAATGAGAGCATTTTACTTTGAATGGGCAGACAAGGGTCTATACATGGGGAAAAGAATTATTGTTCTTAATATATTTATTAATACAGTGTACATGACTTTGTTTAAAGGAAGTACTGTTGCCCTTCGGCTGAGCAATTGCAAATTTCAAACCTTTATAATTAGCTTCTTATCAGAAAATGAATCAATGTCACTAGCCAAGGTAACTTCTGAGTATGACCTGTATAAACCTGTCACTGAGCAGGATTCATCAGAACTACATTAGCTCCTGATGAAGGTAACAATTTGGATGTCACAGGCACTACCAGGGTGAAGTATTTAAAGAACCCACCTTACACTGAAATAGTGACAGTGTTGCACAAGATCATGTGACTATTTTTTTCTCCTACAAAAGATTCATGGCGCTTGGATTTAAAAGTCAGAATGGTTTTGCTGAACCTTCCTTTTGCTGCTCCTTGTGAAGCAGCATTTGCTAACTTAGAAATGCTTCTTTTGGCCAAGCTGAGTGAGGTTGGACTGGATGACAGGCCCCTCATTTGAGGAGGCTACTTAGGCCCTTTTTATGGGGAGAAGCCACAACCCATGGATGCTTTTCTCCCTGCTGTTTGCCAGAGAGGAAACAACTTAGAAAAAAAATTAAATCAGCATACTAAATCTTTTTTTAAACTGTGATGCATATCTTACACAACAGAATATGGTGTTAGCTTAAATATGGGATCAACGCTTATATATTTAAGATGGGTTAGGGTGGATTTTTACAATCTGTTTTCCTGTTTTCAGATGTATTTGAGGAAGACATCTCTAATATACATGTATGTATGCCATAATATAAAAATAGTATAAGTATAAAGACCTTAGGTTGTAATGTTAAAAAACTTCAGGTCAAAGTGAGCGTGGGTTTTTAGTGTTCAAAACATTTTAAAATAAATTCTGACTCTTGTTTTGTCTCAGTATTACTCAGTATTACAGTATTATTGTCTCATTCTGAAATGTATTATATTGTGTTGTATCTTGTTCAGCTGGTCTTTCTCATCTGTGTTTTTGGTGAGTAATAGTGACAAAATTCTGATTTAGGGTGGCATAGAAATGGAATAGACTATTTCAGCTGGGAGGAACCTACAGTGATCATCTGGCCCAACTACCTGATCTCTTCAGAGCTAACCAAAAATTGCAGCATATTATTAAAGGCATTGTCCAATGCCTCTTAAACACTGACAGGAAATTTTGGAGTCTCTGGTAGAAAATCTTGTCAAGTTGTCTCTCCAGGAGTAAGTATATGGATGACTGGATAATGTTTCCAGAGGATCATGAGGTTTTCCATCATGATCTGCAAGGAATTCATGGTACTTTGAATAAGAAACTTGAAAAGATGCAAAATAAACATGCCAGCAGATATAAAATTGGCTTTTTGAATAGAGGACTTTCTAGTAGACCTTAAAATGGTCTGGTGTCAGCCCCACTGTGGTGTTTTTATCAGTGGAGGAAGATATCAAAGTGATAAAAATTAATAGGTATATCCTAAATAAATGGTCTCATCCCATAGGTCATTGATACACAGTAACAGGAATCACTGTGTAATATTGTCACAAGTAAATAATGTTTCATTAAAGTTTCATTAAGTTTCCATAGAACTCTTTACAAACATGAAGGTGGAAGAGCAAAGAGTGATGCCTGTGCTTACAGATATGAGCACTTTGTCATATGACACAGTGACTTTGAAACAAACTTGGGGAGTGGTGGTTGGTTATCAACTGAACACATGCTCTGAGCTTTTCTTTAGCCAAAAAGCTGTCTGCAATCCATGAATATATAAACAGGAGCACTGAGAAGAAGGGAGGAGGGCCAGAGGTCTCACACAGATACTTCAAAAATAGTGTGCTCAGTTCTGTAGTCTACAATGCTGGAAATAGACAAGAGGGTGGTGGAAGTACTGGAAGACCTTTCTGAATATAAAATGCTTAATTTATTCAGCAGGGATTATGGGATAGTTTGCTACTTACATGGGGAATAAAAAATTGATAGGACAATTGAATTGATCTGTTAGCTCACCAAGAGACATAAAGATATCATAGCTGGAAAGTAAAATTTTGCAAATTCACCTTAAAATAAGGAGTATATTTGAACTGGCAATACTGATTTATAATTGAACACCAGTCAATAATTGCAATCACTTCATTGCCCTGAGAAATCTTTAAATCAGCTCTAATTCAAACAGGAATTATTCAGTGAAAATCCTACAGCCTCCTTTAAAGTAGGAAGTCAGAAGAAGAAATTGCAAGGATCACCTCTGGCATATAGGTACATTAATTAGCAGTTTTGTCATGTATTTTGGAAGCTTTGGTTGCATTCCTGTTCGATGGTCTTTTCCTTGTGTAGATTAGTCCCAGAGGCTTCACATCGTTCCTAGATTCATGGCTTTTAGGGCTGGACTGGCAATTAGTCCAACTTCCCCCCTTAACCAAGGTTTGAACTTGAACTCATTTGCTTCCCTAGGTTTAATCATGGCAATTATTTTTCTTCTTTTGCATTTCATTGTTTGTGTGTTGGGACCTTTGATACCTTTTACTGTATGGATATGAATTACAACTACAAAATGGTGTCAATCAAAATATTACCTGCTCTTTCAGCTTCTGGGTGATGGTCAAATAAGTCACAGAATCACAGAATGAGTTAGGTTGGAAGGGACCACAGAGGGTCATCTTGGTTCAACCTCCCTGCTTAAACAGGGTCATCCCACAGCACAGGGCACAGGACTGCATCCAGATATTTCTGGAATATCTCTGGTGAGGGAGACTCCACAGGCCCTCTGGACAATCTGTTCTAGTGTTTGGTCACTGCACAGCAAAGAAGTTCTTCCTCATGTGCAGGTGGAACTTCCTGTGCATCAGATTCTGCCTGTTGCCTCTTGTCCTAATGCTTGGCGCCACCAAAAAGGTGCCCTCCCATAGATGGAATTCACTGACACCAGAGGACAGTCACCATTTTGTAGGAGATGCTCTGTACTGTGAAGAACAAGCTGGTACAGCTCTGGAACCGTTTACATCCACTTGCATTCTGATCACCTGCTTGCATTGAACAGCCTTAGAACTGGTCACTTCTCAGAAAAGTAACTGAAGTGTATTAAAGGGATATTTAAAAAATGCTTGATCAATTATAGAATGTAGAATCATGTTTCAAAGTCATTTACCATGCTTAGCCAGAGGCCTTAATTATGTTTGTAGACCACTTCGGTTGATACTATTTTTATTAAATAGTGCTTATTGTATATGAAAACCAAAATAGCTGCATTGAAACAGATGGGTGTTTGACTTCAAGGTTTGTCTTTTATGTGGGGGTTACTGGGCAGAAACCTTGGATTGGAGCTGGCAATCTGACCAGACAGCTGTAATGTCTCTTTCTATGCAAAGTACTAGACAAGCAAGGCAGAAGACACAGCACTGACAAGAAAGGAGCCTTTCCAAGGGAATCTGTAACACACAGGAACATCTGCAGCTCAGGAAGATTGACAAGCCATTGTGCTGCTCAGGGTAACAAACGCTGTTTGCATCAATCCCCTTGCAATGATGTCTCATTTAATTGACATCCCACTACTCTGTTCCTCTTTAAAAACTTTTAAATACTCTTCTGGAAAACCCTGCCTTATCAGTGTCATACAGGCAAAGCAAGTTTCTGCAGCAGCTGTTCTCAGGAGTGGACATTGGCCATTGTAGTCCTGTCCCACTGTCAGCTCTGCCCTATTTTGCAGCATGGCTATTTGACTCTCGTTCTGCTGTGTGCTTCTGCCCACAGGGCATGTGGCTGTGAGGTTCTCTGTGTCACACACACATCAGAACTGTAACATTTTACAGTAAAACCCAATGTTGGCTAACAGCGTTCACAGTTTAGGCTTTAAGCATACCTCAAGGACATCTGTGTATGGGAAAAATAAAAATAGCCACACTGGAAAGAACATGGAAAAATTCCCTACAGAGTGATTGTAAAATAAAATGATCCCACCTAGAAATACCATGTGTACCTCGCACAGAAGTTCACCTTGATTTTTTAAGTCCTGCTAACACTGGGGGTGGTTTGGGGACAACTCCTTGGGTTGCTGGATGATCTATAGTGGTATGACTGCATAGAGAGGTGCAGGATTGGCACACAGCTGGGGCTGTGTGGACACAGCAGGATCCTGGGATTGCCTGCACATCCCTGGGCAGTGCACATGGCAGTGGTGCAGCCTGTGCATGGTGATATGAAGCACCTTGATGTCTTCCCCAATGTAGGCGTGCATCATAGACATGACAAAGAATAACATGGATAGCCTCTGTTATTGGTAAAATACAGCCTCATCCCATGGACAGTTTGGGTGTAAGACTTTTCACTTGATTTTTGTCAGCAGTTTTGTTCTGTTTAAGTATAAAATGCCACCTGCTTTGTGTGTTTTCTAGACCTAGTGATCAAACCAAATACACAACAAAATTTTGGTGAAAGACATCACAATTCTCATCTGTTAATGTCACACAGCAAAACCTCTCAAATGCAAATTCACCTGTAGCCCTGATTTTGCTGATTTTTCTCCCAAGTATCTAGCCATCATTATTTTCAATAGAAAGCAACTCTTCTTGTGTTTGAGTAACCCTCAGAGATTTTCATCATGCTACTTACAACTGACATAATGAGGTTAATTTTATCGAGTGTATTTGGTTCCCTGTACCCCAGTGTTCATGATTCATCATTTCTTTTGTGAGTGAATAGTGAGATAATGAGATAGCAGGTTGACAAGGGCAGAAATACATTGAGGTTTAGAACGATGGATGTGCCTTGTGAGCAAGTTCAGCCAAGTAGGATGTCAGTCTGTTCCATGGGGATTGCCAGGTCAAAGCTGACTCAGAATTAGTATTTATGAATACTCCATCAAAATATAAGTATGAATAATGATAAATGTCTCATTAATACACACATCAACTGATGTATTCCACTACCCAGTATCTACACACCAAAGCTGAGAAGAACAATATGAAATTTCAGTACCAGAATTATGGCTGCCTGCTATGATGCAGTGCGGGTTCTTCATTCTGGATAATAAAAATACTTAATTTTTACTATGTGGACATGATGAACTTTGCAATGTTCTCACTTGTCCATTTCCTCACTTTTAAGAGTTGGGGGTTTTTTTAAGTGGTAAATGTCATAGATGTTTTTGCACAGCTTAGGAAGTTAAACTTTTTAAAAGAGATGTGTGGGCTTTGAAGTGATGGTAATTACTGTGACTGTGATAGTTACACTTTGTGTCTGGGGAAAACATAAGAAAATATTTAGAGTTGAAAAGTTTTAGAAATAATTTTGTTAAAATCAAAGGAGTTTGATGCCCAGGTGCATTTGAAATGCCCACAGTATGACTACTGCATCTTTAGACACCTAATTATCTTCAATTATCTGCCCTTTATGCTGTGTTTACATGCAAAAAATGCTTGGCAGTGTTAATTTAATCGTTAGCCTCAATGATTTTAGAGGTCTTTTCCAACCTGAATGATTCTGTGATTATATAAAGTGTGCCACTTGTCATGAGTGTTGTGTTTCTGACATGAGTGTGTTTGTGCAAGCATTGCAGAGATATTGGGAGAAATTTGTATCTTCAACCAACGTTTTTATAAAATAGGAAGTGTATATCAGACCAGATACATTCTGCTATCCTGGCAGGTGTGACGTTTTTAATCTGGTTACTAGCTACTGCATTTTGTATACATTTGCAGTTTAAAGGAGATTTTGTGAGCGGCTCTGCAGCAGGCACTGTGTGTTTGTCAGCTTTTACTGGACTTTTTGATATTATGAATCATGGAGACAGGTCTGCCCACATCAAATGAATTGGTCCCATTTGGCTTGCAATTTTAAGTACTTATTAGTTTAGTTAATAAAGATGTTGACTGCCTTCTGTTATGTACATGTCTGTGATTCACAGGTATAGGAGACATGGCACGTTCAGCCTCTGGCTTGGGAGACTCTGCTGGGTTGGAGACAAGCACGTTCTCCTTCTCCAGAGCTCCAGGCTGTGTCTACATTACAGCTGACAAGGGCTGGGAGCAGAAAGGCGTGTGAGCCACGGCTCCTGATCACAGGCTTGCCCCGAGGCACGCTGCACACTGCCCCTGCCGTGTGCCTGGGGCCTGGCAGACTATTGAACTGCTAGATAGGCTTAGACAGAGTCCCTTGGGCTGTGCCCGGGGCTGCACTTGTGTTTCATTGTCTGAATATAGAGTAAGTCTGATCCGGAGGACAGCCTTTGGATGACCCCAGCGTGCAGTGTAGAAATACCTGAAGTCTCAGAGCATAGACAGCTCTCTAAGCTGCAAAGTTAGGTCGAAGATACATGGCTACAAAGGAAAGAGAGAGCAGTTTCAGCTGAGGAAACATCCATGACCTCGACATGCCCCAGCCATGATTTTGTAGCTCTCCACTGGTGCTAATCCATGTTGGCTCAGACCCCAGCTGGGATCAGACAGGTCAGAGCCTGCTTAGAGATTTCTGACTGGAGAACAGAAGCAGGGCTCAAAACAGAAGGAAAAGAATGAAAGGTTTTAGGATTAGACTGAGAATGATTACATTTGTCTTGGCAGTAGCAATACCACACACACACACACATGCAGTGTTGGGGAGTTGCTTTCTGACAGCACCACACAAAGTATTCATGAAGTAGTGTGCAGGCTGTGCATTCACTCGACTTGCAAGTCTAAGCATGGCTCTGGAGCCAATCCCAGAGCTTGCTACTGGCCTGACTGGGCAGTTTATCACGTCTTCTATTTAATCTTACTTTGGGCAGACTGAGAACCTGATGACAAGAATGTCCAGTGCATGATTTAGCTCCCGCAGATGGTCAGGACATGCCTATCTTAATTTCTTGCATGTACAGGCCAGAGGGACAAAAAGAAAAGAATTTGATGAGCATGGTAGAGTAGTTGCAAGGAGCACCCTCCTGGTACTCTGCAATGCAATGTAAGAGTCACAACAGGTCAGCTCTTATCTGTGAGGACATAGGGTTGTGTTTGCTTTATGGATCTCCTTAGGGCTACATAGCAAGAATGTTCATCAACTTCTTGAAGGCTGCATGTTGCTGCAGTTTGTGACATTTGTGGAGTTACATTATTGATTTTATTTTCTTAGGAGAAAAGGTAAATGGAAAATTATTCATTTGTACTCCTGGGCATGCCTTGGACATCAGGACATTGAGGCATTAAAGCTCAAGGTGACTGAGAAACAGAAGATAGTTCATTATTTAACATCCAGCTGAAGAGCTGTGTTTACTCCTGTATTACATAACTGCTTTTTCAGACAATTTCTGTATTTTTCCATGCATCTCTCACTTTGCTTCCAGTTACTCCAGTAAACATGGGTGTGTAGGAAGAATGGGAATAATTGCTTTTGAAATGGTTGAAAATAATGCAGTTATAGCGCTGTAATCAGGTGCTTCAGGATGTGACTATTCATTTCACAGTTCTGCTTGCTAAAGATCTATCCTGCAGTGATCAGCCAGTGGCAGTTCTTGGGCTTCAGACAGAAATATTTAGGAAGGCAAAGTTGGGGACATCTGCAGATTGAATTTATCCACAGCGATAAACTGCTCTCCAGGGTGAGTGGCGTGTTTAGCTCTGGAAAAATAAGGAATGAGGTAGCCAGTTATCACAACTAAGCAACCATTTTAGTGGTTCTTTGGTTGCTTTCAATGCAGATATTTTTGGACAAAGTTCTGCTCTCAAATGTCCTCCCCACTACTATAGATATTCCCATTATTAATTTTTTATAGCATTGTCTTTGTTTCCTGGAACAGAGGAGAATTTGATTATGTTTGTATAGTAACATCATTCAAGAGCTCCATTGTGCTTAACTGGGCAAAAAATGGATTAAGAGAAACTCTCATTCTCAGACAGCTGAGGAAGATGAACAACAAAGAACAGAGGAAGAAGGGACACAGTCAGATACACACATATTACTATTATATTTACTTTATATTTTCAAAGGCAAATAAAGTGAGAGGCATCTCTCAGCCAAATTATCTATTTAATAACTCATTTTCCTGTAATGTTACAACACATTTGGGTGTTGAGGAGAGACACTGACAGAGAGATGCATAAAGAGAAAAAGAGAGCATTCAGGGCATGGGGCACAAGAGTCAACACCTCCACCAGGTCTCCAGGACCATTTTGTTTGTTTTGAACATGTTTTAGCCCACGGGCAGCCTTGCCTGGGCTCACTTCAGAGTGAGGTGGTTATTCTGTAGAACGTATAGTATGACTGTGCTGCTATTAATACCCCCCAGGGAAAGGGAGGCTGGCATGGCACAGGACGTGTGAAAAGACATCTTGTGGCGTTGAGTCAGCCCGTCCTGTCTGCGGCTCTGGCCTGCAGTCACCTCAGGCCGGAGCCGCCATGGCCTAAGCGGTATAATAAGCACTTCAGGCAGAGTCTGGCTTCCCCCATTTAGTCTCCCTCTACTTTTGGTCTGTAAATATTTGTCCTGTCCACATCTATTGTTGGCACAGAGACATCAGTAGAAAGTTCTCTTAAGCCTTTGCTTGCATATTTGGCTTCAGGCCAGCGAAAGTTAAACCCGATCGTCTTAGCCTCTCACTACCCCTGCTCCTTTTTTTTCAGTGGTAAATGATGACTGTCTTCAAGATGGGCCGGATTTTCCTGGGGGCAGGTTGGCATTTCCCCAAGGCATACACATTTAATGGCATGTGCTGGTGCAAGTAAACAGCGGGATAGAGGGGTTTTGTTCCTTTTGTACACACTATCTAATTTGTTCCTTTGCACTTTCCCCACACACAGGGAAGGATGGTTCTCTCTCTCTACAAGCCAGAGTTTGATTTATTTGTTTTTTGCCTTCCTTCCTCAAGCTGCCTGTAGCAGGCACACCGAATTTCCAAAAATGAAGGTGTTAATACAAGTATCGCTTACTGCCCCTCCTGTGACATCCATGCCACTGTTACCCAAAATGAGAAGTGCAATTTGAATGAGTCAGGGAGTCTGCCGTGACTCAGACCAGCTAATGTAGGAGTGCCTTGGGGTCATGCATATTTCTATTAATATAGGGTCAAACTTGAGTAGGTAGCTCTGGTTTGATTTACCTGTATTTAGCAGTCACACCAATGCAGCAAGCCCAGCCAAAATAAACCTGGCTCAATTTTCTTTGAGTTTGTTTTAAAAAAATTAAAATGCAGTCATTATTTTAAGGTAATGAAACGTGTTCATTGTATTCCGTGCTCATCCAACACCCTAATTTTTATGTCATGTTCTGCTGTTGCAGTAAAAAGTGTTGAAACCTAACTATTTCTGTGTCTCTTACACACCTTTTTTTTTTTCTTCACACAAAGTAAACCACAAAGATCTCTTGTATTCTGGTCCTTTGGAAGTATATGTGCAAGGACACTGAAGAAAAGCTCTATCATTTCTCCTTCCTACCCTCTTGGTAGACCCTTGGTGCAAGGACAAATGAAGAAAATATTTCCTACTGTTAAGAATAAGTTGTGGGCAAATATTCTCACTGTATCTTTTGTAATCCCACCAAAGTCTGTTAGTCCTGGGTCTAGCAGAGTAATTCCATATTAGAAAATCTTTGTGGTGCAAGGTTTAGAATGTGTTTATTTTCTGTCTTCCAGGAAGGCAAATTGTCTTTAAATACAGTGAGTGAGAAAAAAAAGATATAGCAAGAAATTGAATAGACTATCTAGGGAACTAGAGAAACTGTGTAGGAGAGTAGAAAATAGCTATAGGAGAGTGTATGGTGGGAAAGCCCTGTATCCCAAATCTCATATCTCTGGAATGGCTCAGTGAGAATTTCTCCTCAGCTCACATTGCTCTATTGACCTTTTTGAGGTTCAGTTGATTTACCCTGGCTTGAAACCTGACCTTTTGTGTCCAGATAGCAAGGTGACATAGAACTTCTGTGTCCAGATAGCAAGGTGGCAGAGAGCAGAGCAGCACTTCCTAATCTCCACAAAGGCTTCTGAAGCAGATAAAGAAGCAGAGCCCCTGTTTTGCATTCTGTAACACTTTAGGAGAGCCAACAGGATGTGAAGCTGCTCTGAACAAGATCAGAACAAGTGTTACATGTTCCTGTAACCTTAAAAATACAGGTGACACTGATTTGTGTTCTCTTCTGAGCCGAAATGATGGAGATGTAAGCAGCCAAACAGAGACGTGGCCCAAAGCACTCAGTCAAGTAGCACTGTCACCACAAAGACAGAAATAAAGATCATATCTGGGCACCAGCCTAAAAAGGTTCTATGGACTGTTAAGCCAATTAGGGATAAGATAACATGTTCTCCCGGTCACTGGGATGGAGTCTGTCTGCCTAAAGTAAAAACATAATTGTGCCATAGCTAGAAGTGCTCACTGTCAGCTTCATGTCATGTGTGAAACTCCATATCCTTTTAATGGCTGTACAAAGCATTAGACCCTTTGAAAAAAAAAAAATTACAAAAATCTGTAGTTTAAATCTTCCTCCCCTTTTTATTAAGCAATACCAAGAGTCAACACAGGTCTTGGAGCTCACCCAGAGGAAATTTGGTGTTTGATTTGAACATGCACAGTGAATCCCTAAAATTCAAACTTGATGTGGAGGCCAAGACAAATATATTTTGTCTTATAACTTCATGTTTCATGACAGCCAGATGTCATGCTCTCAGCCTGTGAAGGATTTGTAGCAGAAATCTTTGCAGCATGGCAAACAAGACCTTTCTGTGTTTTGTTGTTTGGTTGGGGTTTTTTTTCACTGTTAGGGCTTCACCTCTAGCCATTATTAGATTACTAGGTAGAGACCATGACACAAAGCTCAAGCTGATGTGAGAAAATAGAATTGTATGTATCCACACATGCACCAGCTTTGAAGAATTGATATTGCTTGTGTGTTTGTTGGGTGTAGATACGATCCACCTTTAGGCTGCACTACAACAGTAAGTGTGTCACTGCATAAGATCACAGGGACTGCTGTGATCTTCCTTGCTGATATGATTCTGTAATTTCCTCTTCCTTCCCATCCTTCCAGTCTTACTTGCAGCAAGGGAGACTTTAAAAAAAAAAAAAAAAACAAACCGAGTGAGAGAAAATGTGCTATTGTTGGATTTCTAGTCAACAATATCCTGGGAAAAGCAGTGTTGCCTGTTCCACTGAAAAAGTTGCTAAAAGATGATGTCATCTAGCAGTAGGGACCAAAACAAGACAGGGTATTGCAGCAGCTAAAAATGACAATCTGCAATGCACCAATATTTAGATTTCATGGTCCTACAAAGGAGTTTGGGAAAAGAAATGCAACTAAACACTGCTGGAGCTCTGACTGCTTGCAGGGTGCACTGTGCCTGTATTAGACACATAATTTGGTGTAATAGAGGTAGAAAAATATTACACCTGAACAGAAGCAGACTGTTATATTTGCTCCAAAAATGACTTCTCTGCTTAATGCAGTGTTTCAATCCAAATGCATGTGGTTTATAAATCACTTTTTTTTTTTTAAATCACGCTACTTTCTTTTAAACCCTTGGGAAACACTGATGGAAGATGTATTTCGGAAACTGTTTAGCAAAATATTAATTTGAAATTTGCTGTCTAGGAGTCTGGTGTCATAATCTCTAGAGTCAGATTTTTGCAGGAAATGCTGTTTGTGTTGTGGAAGGCACCTTAGTACTGAGGGCAGATCACAGAAGGGCTCGCTGGGTCATTTGTAAGCTGTGCAAAAATTTATATGCAGGTTGGGTTTTTTCTTGGAGAGCTGGCTGCTAAATAGCAACCCTGCTGGGCTTTGAAGTGTGTGATCACCTCTCCAAGAAGGCTGTGAACAGCAAGTATAAAAGTGAGGATCCATAAGGACAGAAGGCAATATTTCATCTTCCTGCTAGAAGGCAAACACTAGGGCACACAGTGCACAGGCAAGGCAGATTATGTTGTGACTGAGAAAGGCAAAGCACACAAAAATTGCAGAAATACACATAGATCAAGAATTGAATTACCAGAATTGTTATGGCTGTCTTAGACTTTTGATACAGTAAATAATATAATAGCTGTAATTTCCCATTTTATTTCCTTTTTTCGTGGCAAGTGTTTTATGACACAAACAGCTGGAATACTTACAAGTCTGATGAATGATTTCCAAAGACCCTGTATGGTGGGTGATTGCTGCCCTTGTGAGCGGGATCACTGGAACTCCCTGTGCAGGCAGACAGTAAATCAGCAGATCTGTGTGTAAGCATTAAAATGGTTCTCAAAACAGAGGGAAATTAACTGCCCCAAGGCTTTTTTTTTTTTTTTTCTGTGCAAAATAGGAAAAGGGAAGCAGCATCTGAAATTAATTGAGTGTTTACATGTTCCATAACATTAGATCTTATGGATTACAGAGGGAGCCATGTTACCTGGCCAGGGAAGATCTGGTCAATTATTTTTAAAAGCAATGTAGAATACTCAAGTGTCTGGGTGATTGATTATTTTAGGCCAGATAACTGTACCCCCTCTCACATAAATCTCAGCTTCCTTGATACAAATTTTAGGTCAGTTCTGCCTTTCTTTTGTCTGGTTTGGCTGTTGGGATACTTGAATTTTATCTGATATGCCTCCCCTTCAGCAAGCTTCTTAAGAATTTAAGCTTTTCTCTTTTCCTTTTATATTTGCATCTTAATAGCTCTGGTGTCTTTTATCTTGGATGTAGCTAAATAATACATGGTGTTATGTAATTGGAAAGGTGGTGGTGCTCAAGAACTCCTTAGACCTCATCAAAGCTGAATTTTAAATAGATTTTAAATACTAGTAATCAGAAAACCAAGCAATGAAATCTCACTAGAATGAAACATTTCAGATGAACATAAGTATTTTCTTTTTATTATTTTCTAAAGCAAAATGCGTCATTCCAGTCAACCCTGAATTGTATTTTCTCTGAAGTTTTGAAATCGAACAGGACATTGATTATTTTTTCTACAGAGAAACAACTTTTGGTACTGTGGTTTGTATGTTTTGCCATTTAAATGCTAGGAACAGAATTTTATTGACTTCACATAGTAAGTTTCTCATATAAATGCTGCTTTTTCAGTTACATGTGCTGGATTATAAAAGATAGTGTGATCTGGGATGGAGCACAGTCTGGTCTACAGCAGTCCCTGTGAGTCATGCAATGTATTCACCATCTCAGTCTTTGCTTTCACAGATTATAATATTATACATTTTACTGTAGAGTCTGAAATCTTCAGTCTTTTCGTTGTTGGTGTAATAATACATTTGTTTATGTAGTGCTTTGCTGTTTCGTCCACGCTCAATTTGTGTTGCTCTCCACTCTGTTGTGCTGTTGAGGTATTTTTGGCAATGCTTGTCTCTGTTGTTTGTGTCTATGGACTGACTACTGTTTCTATTTGTAGTGTCTAAACTGGCTTAATTTGCAATGTCTTTTGTTTGCAGCAGTCCTGAGCGTGAAAATACTGCTTTTGGAAAAATGTTATGGTCTGTGCAGTCCATCCTCAAACTCTCACCAAAGACAGTGAGAACAATGCAGGGACAAGTCCTACACATCAGGCACTGCTGATCTAACAAGTCTTTGGAGCAAGGATTGGTTACCCAGAGAGGCTGTGTTCAAGGCCAGGTTGGATGAGGCTTGGAGCAGCCTGGGCTGGTGAGAGGTGCCCATAGCAGAGGGATTGGAACAAGATGATCTATCTAAGATCCCTTCCAACACACCATTCTGTGATTCCATGAGTCTATGAACCGGGATCCAGATCTCTGCCCATGCCACTGACCTTCCTAATCACTACTTGTTTAGTTTTCTCCTAACTCCATTGTTCTCCATTTCCAGCTACCATAAAGATTCAAGGAGGGAGCATAGGGGGTGATCCCACTGAGTGTTTGGTTGTCTGATTATGAGAATACCATCAGAAAAGGTGAAGAACATGAGTTTAAATTCAGGGTTAAGGTGGAGTTGAACTCATAATGCCTTGACAAGTGTTTATGGTAGGAAAGGTGGGCAGCAGCACCATCTCTCCTGACCACCCTTTACTTTCTCAGCCTCATGTCTGTCCTTAAAACCAGATTCAAAGCTCTACATCCAAGATGGAAGACGATGCTAAATTTTAGGAAGAGATTAAAATTGAGGTTCATCCTTGTACTTACTGTGTCCTGCTACCTGACAATCGGCTGCACTTCACTCGGTGCACGGGCTTTCTCTGTCTCACCTTCTGGAAGTGCCTGTTTGTCCCCATTGCCTCTATAAGAAACTTCTGATTCCTTTTCTGTCTCACTTCAGTAAAACGCAAGGGGAAAGTCACTAATAGGCGATACCCCTCTTCTCACCCCTTTCCCTGAGATGTTTCCCCTAAAATGTTTGTTTTGTGTTCTTGATTCTTCATTGCCCAAGACATGAGTGGGTTGTTAAAGAGATGAAAATAGATACAGGCACTTGGAGATTCCTATTGTTCTTCAGAGAGACGACTCTAATGTCCAGCAGAGCAATGCCTGAGACCCATCTGTCAAGATAACAGCTGCCACTTTTTCCATAGTTCGTTTATAAGATCACTGAGATCAAAACTTAGAGATGGAAAAGACCTATTTATAAGAACAAACTGTGCTGTTAATAGCTCCTTTCCACTGTGGCTTGGAAGATACTTTAAAAGCTTACTGAATGAAGCCTTTCAGGATATCCAAAGCAAAGTAAATTAGTTAATATTATTATTGCTGGATATGCTATTGACCTGCTGACCTTGGTGAAACTACAATGCTTGTTTCACAGAGAATAGAATGAAGGTGAGTTATATTTACACAGCCATCTAGTGACATAACCTATTCTTTTTGGCATCTAGCTTTTTGCTGTGATCACAAATCTACACTATTCCATATTCCTGCAGGATTCTGCTCTGGAGAATAGTCCTGAGTGCATCATTCAACGTAGATATAAATTACTGTGATCCAGGTCTCAAACTGCTACATATATTTTTGTATTTTTCATTAATATCAGGGGAACTGCGCCAATTCACACCAACGAGAATCTGCAACATCGGGAATGATTAATGAAAATAGGAAACAAATGTGGCAAAAAAAAAATCTCATAGCTAATATTATTTCAGAACAAACTCAAAAATTTACAGGCAGAATGATATTTATGACATTGACAGAGTCTGTCATGGAGCATGTAAAACACTGTTTACATTGAAAACAATACTGCAGAAATACTCTTTTCTTTGTGAAAGCAGGTGTGTTCCTAATAGGTGGGAAGAACAAACTATGCATGCATGGGAAGATTTGTCTCTTTGATGAGTGTATCTCATATACCTTTTAAAATGATAGCCTAGAAAAGTAAAATAAGACATTCCTTCACTGGACTGTTGCAGCAAACTACAAAGACTGCTCAGCAAGGTACTGGGTGTATCTGCTATTAATTATTATTTATCTGACAATACAGTAAGGGTTACCCAATATATTACCCAACCATCACTGCTGATGAACCCTTCTCAAAGGGGCTTTTTTCCCCTGTTATTCCCACAGCAGGGTTGCTGTGTGTATTGGTACACTGAAAGCAACTGGGTGGATCTGTGGCCACTGAGTCTGAAGTACCTCAGGCAGCATAATCCACTGGAAGGCATTTGGTGCAAAAATCAGAATCAGTTTGGTTTTAGACTGCATTTTTTTACGAATCTTGACTCTCATCAAGTAATTTTGGGTGGAATTAATCTCGACTGTCTTTAGCTACCTAGAAGTCTACAGACTGTCCATGTCAGTGGAGAGAGTGCAGCATCAAGATACCTTCTCCATCCCAGCAAGGGTCTCATCCCTTGAGTGAACTAGCAGCTTGTTTCACCTGATCACCCTGGAAACTCTGCATGTTATGCTGGAGTGAGGCCCCATGGTGGCCTCAAATTGGTGTCAGTGAAGTAATGTCTCATTTTTCTGCGTGGAATCGCAAGCAGGAGGAGATGACTCCCCAGGAGTTCTCCAAACACTTGCAAAGGGAGGGGCTATTGCATAATGCCAGCCAGGAAGGTTATACCACATCTCTAAAATAAGACATATTACAGCGATGTCTGACCAGTCTAGATCAAAAAGTTGGACGCCCTGGCTGAAAAGCATTGGACTTCTGTGTTATGTATGTTTTATGCGCATATGAGATCACGGTGGAACAGCAGTGTCTACTTCTGACTTATTTAGAGTATATGTAATCTTGGCATATTGACTGTGCCTCCTAACATAGCTCAGTAAACACCCATTTTTATAAACTGTTTACTTCTCTGGTTGCAGCCTATGTGTGTCTCTCTTTTTCCAAGAATGTTTTTCTTCTCTCCATCTTGCTTAAGACCAGAGTAGCTGCTAAATCCCTTGCATGATGTTAGACGATTGCTGTGTCTGTCAGCATGTGGCTTAGTAAAACACTCCTTTGGGAAGGAGTTGTAGCCATGCTGAGCTTTAAGAAAGTTGGATGTGATAAAGAACCAGGTAAACAAGGACCTGTGGGAGAGAAAGAACATTCATTCACGAGGGATAGGGGGAGGACTGTTGTTTTTCAGTTCCAAATGCCCTAAAGGCCATTTTAACATTTTGATGCTGAGTGGTAACACATTAATAATATACTTTTTCATGCTCAAATTTATTGTCTTTGGGTATGCCGAGAGAATCTGTGGATTCCCTTCATTCTGGAAGTGTTGAAGACCATACTGGATGGGGCCCTGAGCAAACTGATATAGTGGAAAGTGTCTCTACCCATGGCAGGGAGTTGGAATGAGATGATCTTTGATGTTCCTTCCAAACCAAAACATTCTGTGATTCTCTGCATGGCCTCTTAATTCAATGCTCTACTAGAGATGAGTATATCTGTCACTAGGCTGTTGCTAGCTTAAGCCAAGGGAATCAGAAGTGTTACACTTAAATGAAGATTTTTAGCACATATTTTACTCAGAAGGAAACTACACGTTTACAAACTACTACAAGTCTAGACAGTTGAAAAGCAAAGAATGCCCAGTCTGAGAACAGCTTATCATTAAAGCACACCTAAACTGCTGATAAGATTGTCATGTTGGAATGGGAAGGTGTTTCTTCTGGCAGTTTCTTCCCTGAGCAGAGGAGGAATTAAGAACCTGATCCTTTAACTCCAAGTCCCCTCTCATGTGATCTCAGAGCCATGCTCAAAGCTCTCACAAGAAACGTCTGAACATGCTTTTCTGGTGTTTTGCTGTGCTCCCTGTGCCCCAGTCTGTGTTGAGAAGCTTTGGACAACCCTTCTTACACTGTACAGTGATAGACACTGGCTGTCACAATCACACCTATTTCAGTGAGGTTTAACCTGCTACAGAAATGTGTAACTTCCCAGTGGGAGGTCGCCGGTGCAGTTGTTCATGTGCTACAGGCTAAAATGTCAAATCCGTACCCCGAGTACATAGGCAACCATGGAACAAAAAGGGAGGAGGGAAGGAAATATGTGTGGGGTAGGATGAGACTGAGAATGAAACCAAGCTGAAAAAAAAAAAAAATTATTGTATTGTCCTGTTGTCATGGTGCACTTGGTGCCCAAAATTCTTGGGGCAAGCTCTGCTGCTTGTGTTTGTGTGGGAAATCTTGCAAACTCTCTTCTGTGTAATACAGCTGTGCTTGAACTGTTCTTTTTGCTTTTTGGCTGCTACCAGAGGACAGGGACAGAAAGATCCAGACCAGTGAGGAAAATTCCCTCTCCCTGCAGACCCTGTGTTACAGGACATGGTGTTTAGGGATAGAGACACAAGAGATGCAAAGTATTTCTTTGTTAATATATTCTCTCTAAAATGCTGCTTTAGGCATCTATTGTCCCCCCTCATTAGCATCCCCACACTGACCTGATTCTGCCACGCTTATTCAAATGAAATTTGCCTTATGCTGCAGTACGTGTATATTTTACTGCTGAACTTTGTAACAGTAACAGAATCAAACTCTAAAATAAAATTGTTTTAAGGTGACGGGATACCAGAGGAATTGTTTTGGTCTCTTTACAACTTATGTAGAATATGCTTAGTGAGCCTTATATCTCCCTTGAAGGTAAATCTACTTTTCCTTCTCTTAAAAATATGCAAATCCCTAAAGCCGCTAGGACAGAATAATGCCTTTCAGCAGAGAGAGCTAGACAATTGCAGGTAATTTTCCTGGCTGTGAAGTCGAGCTAAGTGCAAGGTTCTTTCATATTGTCTTGTGGTTGTACGCAACAGTGATTCATAGCACACGGTGATGCATTATTGAAGAGTTGTCTGTTGTGTCTTCATTGCATGCTGTCAGCTGCATAATAAATAATTGATTGTGCTGCTCTTACTCCACATTAAAGATATATGAGTATCTAATACATGAAGAAAATGAAGCAGCAAAGCTCCCTATGTTCAAAAGATGAAGCATTACTGAAGTGCGCTGTGGTAGCAGGAACTGGGAAGTGCCCACCACCACTATCCATTTCCCACTTTTTCACTTTGAGTCAGTTTGTCATGGCAACAAATGGCACTTTCAAGTCCTTGCTGTTGCCTTTCTAGACAAAACAAAATAATTGTGGTAAAGAGCCGATATGCTGCAGAGTTGTGCGTATCCCCTTCCCCACTTTTCTTCAACTATTATCACTCTAGACTGAAAATTCCCTTAAAATATTCTTTTTTTTCTTAAATGGCTGCAAACTGTCAGCCAAATGCAGTGTAAGACAGAAAATCCTTTTTTCCACATAAGACCTTATTGTTATTAAGCAGAGGAAATGTTAGCAGGATAAAACTGAGTGTTTGCAGTGGTACTAAACCTCTGCTGTTGAGCCTTTCCCTTGAAAAACCAGGCTTCCCTTCTCCATTCAGTTGCCAAAGTTCCCAAACAGGATACAGTAAGATGTCCTCTATTCCAACAGTGTCGGAAATGAAAGCATCTTCCAGCTCACATTCAACACTCTTTGTTTCCATTACAATGGCCATCAGTAAAATTGAGGAGAGGACAAATTTGTCCAGAAGAGTTTGCTTTGAAAGTCAAATCAAGGAAATCAGAGGTGTATGCTACTCACTGTGCGGTGGCAGGAGGAGGCTCATGGCCGGGTATAACTACAGGTTACTGGGAGCTATTATGACAAAAATGTGTGAAACAGTGAATTGCATTTTGAGATAATAACGAAATTGAGATGGAAGAAGTGTGAGATGTCTGGCTGATGCACATCTGGATTCTGATGGAATGAGTTAGAGAGATGAGTTAGGTTGTGGGAAGCAGAAACACAAGGCACAGCTGTAGTTGCCTAGAAAAGTGTTGCCCAGATCTCTGCATTTAACACCAAGACACAGGGGAACTGGTTTTTTTTTCCTGATGGGAAACCATCCGGTTTTTGGGTATGTTAGCTTGAGACTCAGCCACAAGCCAAGATGGGAACACCACTACTGTGGGGGGTTGTCTTGCTTTGCCATGGTGTATCAAAACTAAGTCCTGAGGAGAGCTGATCTCTTTTAATGTAAAATGTGAGTAACAGCACACTGGAGTTCTGAACCAGCCTGGTATGTGATTTGTGACTTTATGGATGTGTTTCTCCCATCATTCCTATGTGATTGTGCTGCACTGTGCCTTCCTCTGTACATTGGGAAGGCATCAATGTTGACACGAAGACTTTTGTGTAGTTACTAAAACCTTCCCGATAATGTATTTTCCAGGCTAAAAGTGGATATTAGTAATAGTCACAGGTTGTAAAAGGGGGGAAGATCAGAATTTCCAGCCTTTGTGATATTCTCCTGACAGAAGATGGATATATCTTGACATAGAAACAATATATTTTATGAGGCAAAAAAAGAACAGTTGAGATGAAAAATTCTTAACCCAAAGCAACATTAACTACTCGGAAAGTCCCAGGAACCAAAACAAATGACATGTTCCTAACAGCATGGATTTATCACAAGGCATAATGGGAAAGGTGATTGCACTGAGGGGCATCAGAATACAGTCCCTGTCCTGAAGAGCCTCTGGTCTACATAAAATGAAACAGGATGGTGTGCTAGAAACACCTTCTGAATATCTGCCCCTCTTCCTGCTGCCAGAAAGTGTTCAGGAAGTAGCTATCTTCAAGCGTATGTATTGCCTTTATATTCCATAGGTAGTTACTGTTTGAAAAAATAAGGGAATGGAGTACTTTGTAGATGAATGATGCTGTTTTTTGAAAGCCACCAATTCAATTCATCCCCTCAGTACTTGTGAGGTAAGTGAATCCCATTGTACAGGATAAAAAGAGAGCAACTAGTGAAATCAAGGGACTTGTCCTGGATTAGGATCTTCGTCTTCTGGTTCCCAGAATTTGTCAACACTGCAAAGACAAATAATTCAGTGAAAACTGGAGTCAGTGAACCCTGGGATGCAATTTGGCCTACTGCATTTAGCGATGGATCGCTCAGTTAATACTGCCTCACTAGGGCCCTATAAAAACCTGGCAGTCTAGCATTTGGTTTAACTTTTGTAAGGCAGTTGAGTGAGAATGATAAGCAGTTTCAGGAGGTTATTTCAGCTCCAACCTCTAAATCTAGGTGGGATGAACCATTCTTGGAGATACTTCTCTTTCTCCATTCACCACAGAAGAAGCCTGGATGACAGGTTGAGACACAGTTTCTACCTTTGAATTGGATAACATTAACAGTGGAATTTATAAATTAATTTTCCAGGTTCAGGCACAGAAGCTTGACCGACTGTCTGTGGATGGCCTTCAGTGTTCTCTCTCCATCCATCCTTTGTATGGATAATAGTTTGGCTTTGGTTTGGGGCAGGGTTTTGTTGGGACAGGAGGTGTATTTGGTGTCTAACAGTTGGGCTGGCTCCATGGATTTGTGCTATGTGGTTGCTTATATTCCCAGCTGAATCATTGTCAGATGAAAGAAGAAAAGGAAGCAAGAAGAAACTTAGTCTGTGGTCCAGCCTTTCCGTTCCTGACCTCACCTCAATAACAGTTTCTCTTATAATAAAGATTGAGCCATTTTCTTGGTAGAACCTCTTACAGGCTCTTCTTTTGACATGGATTTTTTCATTGTGTGCATCGGTTCTTTATGTTGGTATGATCCCTACACCTCTGCTAAATGGTGTTGAAATTGGCTCAAAGACTCAGAAGTTATTAGGCAAGTGCAGACAGTGTCATTTTATTAGACCTCTCCCCTTAGGAAACAGACTTCAGTGATGGGATCTTAGCTGAGGTCAGCTGACCTCAGTTAATTGATGTTAAAAAGCAGTTCAGACACACCTGCAGACACACCTGTGTTTTAGTAAGAAGTAGTAACTTGTGTTGAACCTCACCTGAAGTTGTGTTTTCACTTCCAGTTTAACCCAAACGGCATTGTAATCCTGGCAGTTTGGATGGATCCGTGGTCATGTTCCTTAAAAAAAAGATCCATCTACTCTTTAATCTGCAGCTTCGAAGAGCTGAGCATCAGGGATCCAGTAGGACTCATGATCAGAAATATCTTTTTTACACCTACCTAATTTTTAAAACCTAGTTATCAACTAGGACACCTTGTAGATCAGAATGTTTTCAAATCCATGCTGTATTTTGATAACCAAGTTTGTACAACTAATTATGTTAATATAATGATTGTTCCCTTTCAGAAACCTAAAGGGGTTTTAACAAGTAACCATAGAGGCATCTAGATGTCCTTGCTCAGTCAGAACTCTTATTGATTGTTCTGACTTGCAAAGTAATGTTGTTGCTGAGTTCCAGATTGTGGGGTTTTTCCCTCCTTGCTGTTAGCTAAATAAATAAAGATGCAGGCTGAAGATGGGCATCTGTCCTTGTTGAAGAATATTAACTAAATCAATTTTTTCACCAAAATAAAATCAATTGATGCATTAGCAAGAGAGAAAATAAAGCATTGTGCTGTTTTAGCTCCCAGGAGTCTGCATAGTCAACTCAGCTCTCAGAAACAGAGATAAAAAAGATCTAAAGTTCAGATATAAATCTGTATGGGAACATCTTCAGGGCACATGGAGACTCTGACTCATTTCTAGACTGGATGTGCATTTAAAGGGCACTCGCATAAAAACTGACCCTCCTGACAGAGTTTCAGTGAATTCAGACACATTTGACTCTTTGAATACTGGTTTGTCCTCCAAAGGCAGTAAAGTGATGACAGAGGAAGTTACATTTATGAATACATAACTCCATGAATTTTCAGCTGTTGCTGAAAATGAAATGTGGCCGTAAATATGGAAAAGCCTGATTTCTTCTACAAGGCCTAACACATCTTCCATGGGCTTTAGATGTGAAATGAATGAGTTTTTATATAATACATCGGACTAGCAAGCTCATGGGCAGATGGAAATCTTACTTTAAACGGGAAGCATTGTCCAGGAGCTGTTGTCAGAATCTCTGAAGAGTTAATTCTGATTCTGCCGCTGGTTTGATGTGGGGCGTTTAGCAAACCATCAGAGCTTTAAGCTAAGAGTTTTAATAGGATTTAGTTACAAAGTGAAATGAATGCATACTAAAGTGTTGTGGAACTTTGCATCTGAATCTGAACTTCCAGATTGAGGCTATTTTATAATAAATACCTTCTTTACCTCCTTGGGCTAATGTGAAGAATAATTAATGTTTGCATACTGCTTTGAACATGCAAACTGTAATAACAGTACTAAGTTTTAATATTAAAACTATTAAGTATTGGCATTCTGTAATAGTCTCCCTCCATTTCACAGAATCATAAGGTTTTATGATGGGTTTAAAAATAAAAGTGCTGTGAGGAAGGACTGTCACTTAAATTTAAGATCAAATACTTCAAAAAGGATTATATTATATGCCTGAGAGTTCCCCCTGAGCTGCTTCTCCCTGCCTGCCCTCCCCCTTATACAGGCTGAATTTCTGTATTACAAATGAATCCATCTTAGTCTGTAGCTGGAAAGCCTTGTGCAGAAACTGCTGCGGCTTCCCTGCCTGCCTGGAGGGCTTTGTGGATATCACTGAGCTGATACATTGCATAATATGTGAATTCCCCCTGTATTGGTGAGGCCACACCTCAAGTTCTATGTCCAGTTCTGTGCCCTTCAAATCAGGAAGGACATTGAGGGGCTCGAGTGAGCCCAGAAAAGGGTAGCGTCGCTGGGGAAGGGTCTTGAAGGTAAATCCTATGGGGAGCAGCTGAGGGAGCTGGGGATGTTCAGTCAGGAGAAAAGGAGTGTGGGGGAACCTTATCACCTTTTACGACTCCCTGACCGGAGGGTGCAGCCAGGTGGGGGTTAGGCTCTGCTCCCACGTAAGAAGTGACAGGACAAAATGGCCTCAAACTGTGCAAGGGGAGGTTTAGGTTGGACATTAAGAGGAATTTCTTCACAGAAAAGGTGATTAGACATTGGAATGAGCTGCCCAGGGAGGTGGTGGCATCACCTGGATGTAGCACTTAGTGCTGTGGCCTAGCTGACAAGGTGGAGTTGAGTCACAGTACAATAGGTTGGACTCAGTGATCTCAGACGTCTTATCCAACCTCATTGTTTCTGTGATTCTGTGATTTTGCAATTCTATGTACTAACATCAGAGCATGCATACAATACTTCATTATTTTACTGTGATAAACTAAAGGACTATGTCAGGCACTAATGGTGATAGTCATGAAACATTTCTTATGGACAGGTTGTTCCATAGTTTTCTTTCTAAGGCCTTATGCACACACGTAGTTGTGTCTGAAGGACTAACTTGGGCAAATGTTAACTGGCCAATAGCTAATTCACCTTAATATGGCATTTGTTTTTAATACTGATGTAAAATATCTGGACAGAGAACTGTGTGCTCATAACTGCAAGTCCAGAACTCCATTACCACTGATTTAAGCACTAATGAATTTGGAGACATCTATGTTCTGAGCTGTTATTTGGACTTCCCTTTATTCATTGCAAAGAAATAGGCACTGCTAAGATGTGATTCATTATGCCCTAAAGTACATCCCTAGATCTGGTTAGATGAATTGCCCCCTGAAAGTGCATTTTTCTCTGACTTGATTACCTATTTTCTCTGACATGAATAATTAGCTCAGAAGTAGCTGGCTACATCTTAGATGCCTAAAGGTTGGTAAAATGAATCCTATCTTTTTAGTCTTTGTTTTTCATTCTGACACATCTCTTCATATTTACCTTTGATTCATAGTACGGACTTCTTAAGCAAGCAAAATATGCCTCTTTTCATTTGTTATTGGATAATAACTGATGGTTCTCACTGAAAAATAAAATTTGTGTATGAAGCTGATCTGTTAATATAACTGCTTTAATGGAAAGAAACTAGTAAGACTGTATCTTTGATATTTCATCTTAAAGACACTTTTTCTCAACATTTGCTTTCAAAGCTGGGCTTGTTAATGTTCTTTTCAACCAAAGACTGTCTCAGGTTAATGAACTTCTCTTTGTACAACCCCTTGCATGGCAGAGTCATGTTGTATGCCCACAACACTGGCACTACAGCACTACAAAGAAAGGATTGATTCTATATATAAATATCAGCGCAACTTTGCAATATCCAGAGTGTAGCATTTTAAGTACCAGGTACTTCTAAGTTGACAGCTACCATAGCTATGGTTTGAAAAGAGATTGAGAATAGCCAATCATGTAGTGCTCTGTGAAACTTTGTCCATTTGCTGAGAAATCTGAGCCTATGTTCAAAACTCATGGATTGAAACAGTGCCCATCCAAAGGAACGAGGAATGTGTTCTGTGACCATGTCTCGTGGCTGAATGAAAATATAAAGACCAAGGGTAGTAGAACATTCATATAAATGTCTTTGCTGTTTTCATATTTGTGAATGTAGAGTCTCTTCTGTTCTTTCTGTGTGAGGAGGACACGCATGCAGTTGTCACATTGTGTAGAGGTTTCACACACATGGTGTGGGATGGCCCTGTTTGTGTAATATGTTATTAGGGGCATCCCGGGATCAGGCACCTGCCTTGGGATTCTCTCTTCTGCTGCCTCCCACTTGTTCCTTGCATGCTTTTATCCACTTAGGCAGGGAGCTCCACTGTGCAAACAACAGCTCTTCTGTGCAACGTTTGGTGCAATATGGGTTATAACCTATTGCATTGAGAATAATAAAAATGATGTATTTCCATTTTAGAGCCTAAATTACAGGAAGGCACCTCTATTAAAGGTAACAATAGGGTACCACTGCAGTTGTCTCTCGTACCTTATTTGTTTTGGATGAGGTTTCAAAGTGAAAATGGAAATGAGCAGCTAATGTGACCAAGACAATAATTTTTCACTCCTTCCTTCTCCTCCAGCACTTAAATTTAGATGTAGCTCAGACTGAAACTGTGTGTCTTGTTTTGGCAGGAATGCTACAGAATGGAAAGAAGTTTGATTCCTCCAGAGACAGAAACAAGCCTTTCAGGTTCAAGATTGGCAGGCAAGAAGTCATTAAAGGATTTGAAGAAGGTGTTACACAGGTACTGATAAATTGTTCTGGCTGAACCTGGAGCTTGCTGAAGGGTGTGTGAGCTCAGCAGTGTCCAGGGCCGTGGTGACAAGACCAAGTGGAAATCACAGTGTAGGATATGGAGTGGTTTTGTGAAAGTGTGGTGCATTTGAGCACAGTATTTCCTGTAGTTCCCATCCGTCCATCCATCCATCCATCCATCCATCCATCCATCCATCCATCCATCCATCCATCCATCCATCCATCCATCCATCCATCCATCCATCCATCCATCCATCCATCCATCCATCCATCCATCCATCCATCCATCCATCCATCCATCCATCCATCGCAATCACCTGCTCATGAGCCTTTCCCCATGGTATGCATTTAGGAGAGGAGAGGCAAAGTCCCCTCCCCAGGTCTCATGTAAGCCTTGTCCCTTCTCCATGGACAGCTCCACAAACAGGCAGCTGTGGCCTCTAAAATGTTGAGTGGCAGCTTTTTATGGAGTGACCTCTATTCAGCTACTCCATAAAAGTCCAAGCTACTGTTTTTGATGACATCCATGACCCAGCCACAGATTCTGACTCTTACTGTATAAGGTACCAAACTGCACTGTTATATTTTTATGACTTCAGACTCCCAGCTACAAAATATTCACAGACCAACCCTATGCTGAAAGAAAACTGTCCTCTATTACTTACAGTTTGGGTGCCAGCACAGTAAAAGCTCCGTAATACAGTTCATTGCCAGGTCTTTTTTTTTTTTCTGCAATACTGTGAGGGCCCCCCACACCTGAGGAGTGTGATCAGTCTGCTCAGGTTCACGAGTGAATAAGATCAGGGTGCAAATTCCTCCTGACTTCCATTTCAGGATCCAAGAGCTCAGAGTAGAATGCAACTGCTCAAATACTCTTACAGGAACAACTTTAACAGGAACAACTTCTTATTGTTTAAATAGATGGGAAGAATGCAAAATGAGAAATAATCCGCTGAGGAATGATGCAACCATGCTTTTCCAGGGAGGGGTGGAAGAGACAAGGGTTTCCAGCCCTATGGAGAAAGCAATGCAAGCATTCCTTCTCTCCACCCAGAGAAGTCCATTTGAGGAATCCTAGACTCTGAAAAATACCACCTTTTCTCTGAAGGATTTGAGTTGGTTTATTATTTGCTTTGCAGAAAGGCCTAAGAGAGCTCAAGACTGCAGAGCTGTAGGAACCAGAAGCCAGTGCAGATAAAGCAGCAGCAACAAGCGTTGGGTGAATCAGTTCATCCCTTCCTTGACCGCTCTCACTCCCTGACTCCTATTCCATAGTTAATAAGTGGCCAAGAGCCATTCCAGAAATCTGTGTGGCCACATACTGCCCTCCTGCTCCTCCTAGTGGATCACTGACAAAAATCGAGCTTGTGGCTGTCTCCTTCCACCCCAGGGTTTGAGGAATTTGGGGACTGTGATGGGCACAGTCTCTTGGAACAAGGCAGTTCCCTGTGTCCAGCATGCAGATTTCTCAAACTTTGCTGTAATGACTGTCAGATGTCAGCAGCGTCTGCATTTCTCTGCACAGCTTCTGACAGTTCAGGTTTGCCTCATCCCTAAAACCCCAGGCATGACCTACCAGCTGCCTGGTTTGCAGGGACACATCCAAGCACCGGACAGCTGGCCCCATGCAAAATCTTCATGGGGACCAGGGGAGATCATCAGCATGGACACCCTCAGCCCTATGCCATGAATACTCCTTGATGTGGGAAAGTTCATATTCACATTTTTCTTTCACCCGAAGTAATTGACTCTCTAGTTTTGGTATATTTTATAGAACCTGAAAATATTCAACCTGAAAAAATTCTCAACAGGAGCTGTCACATGATTTGTAGTCCAGTGATGTGCCCAATCTTGGGAGAGAGGTCTGAGTTAAAATCACTGCTTCAAATCAGGCCCATGAATATTCCATCACCAGTGTATGAACAGAAGTCTGAAAATGTTCCAAAATACTCAGTTGGAAGATACTCCAGATCTTAGTGAGCAGTTCCCTTCAGAGCTAGCCTGGAGTGAGGGAAATCAGCATTCCTGCCCATCCCAGGGGTAAGAGCTCTCTGCCTGGATAAGCAGTGTGAGATGTCTGCCCTGGGGCTTGGGCTGAGCTTAGGGAAGTTAAGTGCTGAACCTGGCTATGTTGAGCACTGATCTCCCATGAACAGAGAGCTCTGAGGGCCTTTTCCCAGTGCCTGCTGATGGTGTTCTGTGTACCCTGCCCTCTGCAGAAGGAGCTCAGACCTCCTGCAGCTGGCTCCAGTGTAGGCAGGATGGACCAGACACTGTGTTAAAAAGACTTTGTGTCACTTCCAGGCAGTTTAAATAACTACTGTGAGAGGCCAGAGCAGTCAAGAAGCTCATGTCTGAGCTGTTCATGGCAGCTTCAGCTTGAAGAGAAACCAGAGGGACTCAGAATCATAGAGTGGCTTGGGTTGGAAGGGACCTTAAAGATCATCTCCTTACAACCCCCAGACTCAATAATCTTAAAAGTCTTTTCCAAACTAAAGAATTCTATGAATCTGGTAATCCCAATACTCCTTGATTCTGTAAATCTGCCAGGTAGTGATTTTTTTTGGTTGTTGTTTTCTTCCTAATCCTGGTTTGGTTTTGTTTTTTTTTTTTTTGTCTTCTCTTTTCCTTTCTCCAACCCCAGATGAGCTTAGGACAAAGAGCAAAGTTGACCTGCACACCTGAGATGGCTTATGGAGCCACAGGCCACCCTGGGGTCATACCTCCCAATGCCACGCTCCTCTTTGATGTGGAGCTTCTCAGGTTAGAGTGAACCTTCCCGAGGGAGCTGGCTGGAGACATCTGTTAATAACCATCTGTTCCTTCCTGCCTTGCCAGCAGCAGGATGAATCTTCACTGGAATCCCAACCTTCCCTGCTCGAGCTGTGCTGTCAGTAGCGCCTGACGCTTGGTTTCCTATGCCTTCCTTCTCTTTTATAACTTCGTGGTGTCCGTATTTGCCTTTTATTAGAAGCTTTGTTCTGAGGAAAAACGTCTCCCGGTGTAACATTTCCGAGTTGTACATTTTATTTAATTTGCATGTACGAATTCACGGTAATGACTGAAAATATATATAAATATAAATATATATATATATTCCTTATTGAAAAAACCACTGCCTTACTGTACACTTAAACCAAGAAAAAATAAAAACCACAAAAGGTGCTCAAAAAAAAAAATCCAATGTACGCCTTGTACATGAACGGGCATTAGCCAAACAGAGTTACCTGCGCTGCCACTTTTCTCAACTTGTACGTTCTGCTTGCTGCTGTTTTAAAAAATACTGTCTCATTTAAGAATTATAAGTATATATATAAAACAATAAAATCTTGATACTTTACAGTTTCTCTTCCTGTTTTTATCTTCTGGCTACTGGGATGCTTTTTGCTGTACAAGAAGTTCTTCAATCATCAACCCATTTTTTAAATTATTCCATTTAATTATTCCTCTTTATGAAATACATGTAAGTCCCTGCTTCTATTAAAGATGCCACAGCAGAAGATCTCTGTGGAACCAGAGGTACCAGGGACATGCAAATCAGGGCTGCTGGGACAGTTTTCCTGACTCTCCATCTCCCCTGCCCTGCCTATGGCCCCTCAGTTCTGGCCAAAATTTGGCTGCTGAAGAGATGGAAAGTGCTGCTTGTCAAAGAGATGCAGTGCTGGTCTAATTCTGTGCCTTTACAACAGTAAAACTAGAGTAATACGTTCTACTGTAACTGAGCAAGGCTAGAAAAGAGCAGGATTATGTACATCCACCTTTCAAAAGAAGTCTGAACTGTGGGATGATGTGGCCGCTGAACACACCAGGGTTTTTAGGCTGCATTGGCTGCTGCTGTTTACAAAGCCTACAAACTGACCATATGTGCTGGGTCTCTCGCATTCGAGACTGAGCAATATTTATTTAATTTGCTGCTTATATGAATTCATGAAATCCTGGTTTCTCCTCTAGAGACAGGAAGATGTGTAGGCTGTAATTTACCTGGATTTGGGAGCAGGACCTGATCAGCAAAGCTTTCTCTGTGCTGTTATTTTGCCTTGTCTAAGTCTGATTTCTTTCCGTTAGAAAACATTTTTCTTCTATGTTGTAGAAAACCAGAGCATCTCTGGATCATGGTGTTAGTTTTATTTAACTTGACTGTAAACTATTTCCATGGTTTTCTACTAATGGATGTTTTCATGGGAATATTTCAAACGGTTGTGTTTTCTTTTATCTGTGTAAGGAGAATGCTCCCAGCATGAGCAGTCAGACAGCAAAGCTACAGTGGTGATGGGAGAGGGAGATGGGTGGAGATGGGAGAGGGAACAAGCACAGAGAAACGAGACTGGCGATCTGGCCAGGTACCATGGCCCATGGTCTTCTCTCTCCAGATGCTCATTTTACCCACAGAGCTGCATTTATTTCAGTTTGTTAATTAATAAATCCATAAATCCATATCTTACAGATTATTATACACTGAGTGGAGTAAATTTTTTTCTCACTCTGCTTTCCATGAAGAACTTAAGGTATCTTTAGACCTCCTTTTTTGGTGGAAATCTTGGGTCACTGTGGCAGCTGGGTCACACCTCCATTTTACTAGAAGTTCTTCTATTTAGGGCAGGCTGATTTCCTGTTAAAAAATCAGTAATTAGCTCTGTCAGGATCTGATGTCCACCAGCTTTCCCAAATCATTTTAAAAGGTCCTGCTCTCCTTTGCCACTGCCCCAGCCTCTGTTGCTGGCCTTCATTTCAGCACTGGGTCACAGATTGCAGCTGCTGTGATCTGGCTGCAGAAGTTGCAGAAAGAAGTTCCTGGTTGACATGGCCCTGTTGTGCCTGTCAAACATGGTTTGATTCAGCACATTGGTCTGAGCTGTTCCTATCAATGGCCCAGTTTAAGGTGGTTGCTTACTACAAAATAGAAAAAATAACGAAGTATCATAGAGATCATCTAGTTTCAACCCCTTTGCCGTGGGCTGGGACTTTCCAGTAGGTGAGGTTGTTCAAAACCCCATCCAACCTGGCCATGAACACCTCCAGGGATGGGATATCTGTAGCCTCCCTGGGCATCCTTTTCCAGTGTCTCACCACCCTCACAGTAAAGATTTTTTTCCTAATATATAATCTAACCCTGCCTTCTGTTAGTTTGAAGCCATTTCCCCTTGTGCTGTCTCTCTGTGTCCTTGTCAATAGTCTCTCTCAATCTTTCTTGTCGGCTCCTGTCAGATACTGGAAGGCTGCAATTAGGTCATCCCAAAGCCTTCTCTTTCCCAGGCTGAACAATCCGAATTCTCTCAGCCTTTCGTCGTGGGAGAGATGCTCCATCCCTCTGATCATCTTGATGTCCCACCTCTGCACTCACTTCAACAGGTCCACATCCTCTCTGTGCTGGGAAGCCCAGAGCTGGACACAGCACTGCAGGTGAGGTCTCACCAGAGACCAGCCCCTGGTTTGAGCCCTTTCCTGAATGCCCCAACAGCAAATGGCAATGCCAGGGATTGTGTGAGTGACCCTAGAATGGCCCCCCTGCCGTGCTCCCTCCTCTTTTGGCCTTGCTGGCTGGGAGCTTCTGCTGCATCTGAGGCAACAGGCAGGGCATGGCTTTTCCCTTCCAGGCTTCTTACCAGGGAAACCACATTCCTACTGGACTCCAAGAGCTGATCATATTCAGTCTTATCACCTCTATCTGCAGAGCTGCTGCTGTGCTCCTCCCTTCTTCCCTCACAGTGCAACCAGCCATTACCAACTCCATAAAATCCTTATTACAGCTGGCTGATGAAGCTCTCCCTCATTGCCTCCTCTCCGCAGAGACCTTGGTTGGAAACCAGGATTATTACATTTTTCATGCCAATTTCATTAAAAAGAAAAAATCTGAAAGGAAAACTAATTGTGCTTTGTGATACTTAGGGAAATTAAGTCTTCAAGGAAATGTAATCTTCAGCTCTTTATTCGACTGCAAATGCGTTAATTTATTTAATTGTATCATTGATCAACACAGTACATATAATTATTACCCCTATGTAATAGATTGGAAAAAATTTACTGTCATTGCCTGGGTAATCAGATATACTCTTGTTACTAATTTCTAAACAGCATCAATGGAAAAAAAAATGACCTTCCAGTCTTAATTTCATGCCCTACTTCCTGAAAAATTAAATGGGAAGTGAGCACACACAAAACCAGCACAGATGCAAAGTGCAAGGCTGGTAACATCTGCTTTATTTGCTGCCCCTCTGCCATTCACAGAGCTGAACTCATTTCCCTGTTCTTTGATACTCCATTTCAAACAAAATTTTGAGCAGATCTCATCAAAACAGTCCTCCGGGCATTCCAGTTCCATTCCCCCTGTCTTGCAGGTACAAATTATTATTTCATTTTACATGTGCAGGGACATTGAAAGCCCTGAACAGGCACTAGAAGAAAAACTATGAAATGGAATATTTAATGAAAGGCGGCAGCTGAGCTCTCAGAGAAATCAAAAGCTGCTGATCTTCAGGATTCATTGAAGGAATTTTTATTAATCTTATTACCCTAAAGAATTGCTTTTTATATATGTTTTTCAAACACCATCAAATCCTCATCAAAACAGACACTGCAGTGCAAGCACCGTGCTCTCTGCTATTGACAGAAGCAATATGGTATTTGAATATCATTTTAAACAAGGCTGGCAGCATGCAGCACCATTATTGGCACTCTGGTATTTATTACCAGTGTTTATTATTTTTTAGGACCACAAATCCAGTATGGCAACAAGCCCCTCCAGTTCCTGTTACAGCAAGGAGCCTTCTCAGTGCCCAGCAGTTGGTGTAAATTATTCCAGTTGTCTGAGTGCTCGGCACATGGATGTGTATGTATAAACATGGCACACAAAGACATATATTTGGAAGCAGAGCAGTTTGTAACCCTTGAAAAGCTATGGATGCTCACACAGAAGCAAGTCCTCCAGTAGGATTTCATTAATTTACCCATTTGTAATGCAATTTGGTTCTTGCCTGAGAACTCTGACTTAATCTGATGGGCAGAATATGGAAGCCAGGCTGGCTGTGGAGGGATTGCTCACCTCACCCAGCTTCCCAGCTCCAGGTCTCCCAGTGCCTGTTCCTGACCTCAGCAGGGGTTACTGCAGCCTGCAAGGCTTCTTGCTGCAAAAAGCGGCATTAGCTTTAAGGGAAGGATGCAGAGATGAAGGAATCACACACTAAGCATGGCTCTGGCTCACGTCCCCAATGCCGGTGTGCAGGGGAAGGCAGGGCAGATCTGCTCCAGTGGGATGCTCCCGAGTTAGACACAGGATGGGACTTTAAGCACCCACCCAAAGCTGAAATCACACCTAAGCCATCGTGGCTGCTTTCCCCCAAAACTGGCTTAGCACTCACTGTTCTTTACTGAACTTTTCATTGTAGCATCTGATTTATTAATTTTTTTAATAACGTCTCTGAGGAACAAAGAAAACAGGACCAGACATTCAATGCAAATTGACAAGTGTTTAGTTTGTCATTGGTTCCAGATAGTAAATGTGAATATTGCTGTGAGCCCCTTCCAGCTGCCAAACGAGGTGCACAGCACAGGGCAGCTGCCAGGGATCTCCTCCAGGTGAGAGCTGAGCATTGTTCCCACAGCTGCGCACCCTCCCATCAGCCGTGGCACACACGGACATCCCTGCACACACAGAGATACGCTACAGCTACTACCTGTGTCAAACACTTGGGTTTCTAACAGGACAGGCTATATGCAGGAGGAGCACAGCATGAAGCAAGCCTTGACAAAAAAAAGCAAAGCATGTAGACATTTTTTTAACAAATGGACACAGCACTGTCCCTCAAGTGACAGATTCCAATAGAAATCTAGTTTCAGAAAATAGGGACGTTCCTTTATGACAGTACAACACACTGAAAGACAAAATTAAATTACAAATCCCAGGCAAAGTATGTTTGTATCTGCCCAGGTTCTGCACTGGCTGGAAGTTGTCTGGTCAGGGAGTGGAACATCACATCCATGCAAATAAATCCTCCCAACACACGATATTACCCATGTTCACACAACTTCCAGCTGGTTCAGAACACAGGCAGAGATTATTCTTTTCCACTTCCAAAATATACTGGTTATGCACACTCTTTATCACATTGATTTTTTACACAGGACATGAGTACTGAAAAAAGAGTCAAAAAAAGGTAAATTTGTTTTTCCTCCACCAGATGCTATGCCTAAAAAGGTATGTACAAAAAATGTGTTACAGTTCAACCACACCAAGTAGAAAACAATCACACTACAGGTATCAAAATGAAAACCTTAATCTACTGTCTCATTTTGGTCAGGTGTTCTCCAATTCACATGAAGTCCTCAGTCCAAACCTGGGACACACAACAAAGCCCCCAAAAAGCTTTAGCTCAGCTCTGTGGCAGCACACTGAGAGCAGCAGTTTCACTGCAGCAGATCAGAGCTGGCACCATCACCGGGAGCAAGGTACTTGCAGTGGAGTCACCATAGCTGGATCCTTTTAAAAGGCCCTTCATCTTCTACAGTTTTAAAAAAAACTTTGTTATAGACATGGGCTTGGGCTTGCTTTTTTCAGTCAAACACAGAACCTGCTCCATCCCTTTCTGAAAGCTCCTGCTAGAAACAGGTCAATGCAGCCCTTACAGGTCACCCTTAGGACAGAGAAGCCACGTTGCCTTGGGGGATTTAATCTTAAAGCAGATCTCCCTGTGTTCTACATTTGTTTAATTCTAATCTGAAGATATAAAGACTCATATTGCAGCTTATCAAATTCATAAGAGAAAAAATTACACTTTGTTATGAATTCCTGTGTTTAGGCCCAGAACTCAATGGCAGGGCTTCAAAACAGTTTTCCAAAAAAAAGTTCAGTTTATTTTGGTGGATCTGTGTTAATTCCGTATTTTTCTTTGAGAAGCTTAAGCTGTTCTTCTTTCTTCTTTGTGTCCATCTTTTGGAATGCCTGTAATTAGGAAAGGAAAAGATGTAAGAAGCCAAAGAAGTCTCTCATCTTATGACAAGTTATTTCCCAGTATCTGCAACCAAGATCACTGTGACCTCCATCACCATCACACACAGAGAGCACTCTTTGATTCTTGCCCTGGAGAATGTCACAGGGCCCTGGACATCATCAGTGATAGGAAGGACATCGAGACCTGGAGACCTTTTACCCATAAACAAGATCTCACCTCCTGTTGCAGCTGTCTGCACCCTGTTCTCAGAGTATACTCCCCACAAACACCTTTTCCACATCCTTTGTCCAAAAGTACTTCTTTTGCACACAAATCACAAAGTAAAGACGAAACCATGTGTCCCATCCACTCCCTCTAACAGTCTGGATTTATTTCTTAAAAATACCCAAGCAACTGTCTTTACTGATGTTGGGGTTGTTTTTTGGTGACAGCTCTGTTCAGAGGTCATTTCCCCTGCCCTGGTGCACGTACCCTGTTTGCGTTGTAATATAGAACCACGAGGTATCTGTTGCACACATTGAACCCCGACAGGTGGTCACAGGCATTCTTGGCATCGAAGATGTCCTCATAGACCACGTAGGCTGTGCCTCTTGTCTCGGGGGTATTGCCACTGCACAGCAAGGTCAGATTCAAGATTACGTGAAATGAACAAGAAATAGTATTATTAGTCAAATAGTTTATTTATTTCACAGCAATGGAGATTAGCTGAAATAATATAACCACTAAAAACCAATTTGTTATTTTTTTCTAGATATTAAACTACATCCCTGTTTTCCACACCAAACAGATCAGAGCCAGAGGCAACAGGAAAATGTGCTATATTTTGCCCCTTAAAGGAAATGCACCTCTCCACAACAACTATCAGAACCTTTTGTCAGGGCTGCCATGTGTCTGAAAATAATTGCAGTCTTTATAATAGCAATTAGTTTGTTTTATTTAATACTACAAGACCTGGTTGTCAGTTAGTGGCTGTCTGGATCATGTGTCCTTAGGATGGAACAGGGCACCTGGCATATCACAAAGTCAATTTATGAGAGGCAGAACAGCCCTGCTGCAGATGCAAGCCCAGTGCAGAGGCTCAACCATCACCAACTAGAGCACCAGTCTGGGCATGTAGCACTAACAAGCCCAGAGGGACTGCAGAGTTTACAGATCCCAAAGGTCTTGACTAAAACACAACTACAGAGACTTAATAATCAGAACAATGCTCTCTAAGGTGCTTCTGAGAACTCCTGAGAACAAATGGTATCACCTACATCCACACTGGGAAGTACAGAGGAGAATGGGATAAAAACTGCACAAAGCACAAAAGCCTTTACAAAGGGGCTTACACGTTATGCCTTGTTTCTGATACTGTTGGAATTTCTGTGGGAAATGACATGAATTAGTAGTTCTGAATAAACTGCTGGATGCACACACCAGTGCCTCACTCCACTGGAAAGCCCCTCACACATTCTTTGTATCCCACTGTAATGCTGTTAGGTACTGGCTCTCCTTTATGTTCATCAGTAAAGAATTCCACCTATTTAGCCAGGCACTGTTTACACTGCCCCTTGTTCCCTCAGCCACTTCTCCAGTCACATCCACTGCACCTCCCTGCACAAGAAGAGTCTGTCCAGCTGCATGTCCCAGCTCAGCACCAGCAGCACGTCTCCTTGGTGTCCTTCTTTACTTATTGAGGGCAGCTATGTAAAATTTGCTTTACTGTACACGATGAACAATCAAACAGGTTGCCCAAAAAAGATGTGGATGCTCCATCCCTATAAGCGTTGGATGGCGCTCAGAGTAACCTGGTCTAGTGGAAGGTGTCCCTGCGCATGGCAGACAGTTGGAATGAGATGAGCTTTAAGGGCCCTTCCAACACAAACCTTCCTACAGTGATCAAAGTTCAGGTGTTCAACATTTGAACTAACCAGAAGAACCTCAGAGCTGCTGCAGACATGTACAATCTCCACGCATTTTAGAACCAAAGTCACAATCACATGTCCACTATCCAGACCCCATACAGCTCGAGGACATCCTGTCTCTGGCACACAGGGCTGCTGCTGGTATTTGCTGCTAGTTCCCAGGACCAGCAAGAGCAACATCTCTTGTTTTCCCACCAGTTAAGTATCTGATACAGGAAAACTGTTTGTACTCAGCTTCTGCCTTTCCTATTTTTACCCCAAGTCAACCTCAGCTGTACTCAGAATTTTCTTAAGCAAATAAATTTGTCATATTTTATCAACTTCCCCAAGTTCAAGCTCCTTCTCTCCACCTCCCAGCAAGATCATTTTCTAACAAATCCTCATGTTAAGTGCATCATCACGTCCCCCTCTGGCACTTGGAGCGCTGCTCCGGGGCATTGAACCTTTCCAGCTGTGAAACCCAGCTGTCACCACTGCGGCAAGAACACTGGCAGTGGAGCACGTGAAACCCTTCACGGTCCAAAGAAACTGGAAATACTTACACTCTGATCTGCCGGATGGGGCCGTACTTCCCAAAAATGTCGTACATCTCTTCGGCCGTGATTTTGTAGGGCAGGTTCCTGATGTACAGGATCCGGTTGACCTCCGGAGGGAGCCGAATCTGATGGGGGAAGGACAGGCGGTGTGTTAGACCCAAAGCACGTATTGCAAACCTTGAACCCAGTGGCCTACGGATTAAATCTTGGAATTACTGCACCACGGAATGGGTGGGGCTGGAAACGCCTTAAACATCACGCAGTTCCACCCCGCTGCCGCATTCCCTTTAGAGCAGCGGGGTGCCTGGAGCGGGACAAGGCCGGAGCCCAGCCCGGCAGGGACGGGACAGGGCAGCACACTTACATTGGCTCGTTTGGCTGCTTGCATCGCCATGGCGGAGGGTGCTGGGTGGGGGCCGCGGCCTGGGACAGAAACACTGGCGGAGAAGGAGCCTGGAACGGAGACAGTGGCAGGGAAGAAATCTGGAACGGAGACAGCAGCGCGAACCGGGAACGATGCGCGGGAGACCCGGATGTATCCCGACGTGCACCGCGCGCTCCCCTCACGGAGCCGGATCTATCCCGGTGTGCACTGCGCGGGAAGCGGCAGCGCGCGAGCGTCCGCTGTCCTCCCCACGTGACCTCAGCCCCGGCCTCGCCCCTTGAGCCCCGCCCCCGGCCAC
>VZRN01004522.1:0-19482 GCA_013397935.1 Dasyornis broadbenti | reverse complement strand
TTCGGCCCCGCCCCGTCACTTGGGTCCCGCCCCCGGCCAATTCCCCCTTCCTCTTTTAACCCACCCGCACCGGCCCCGCCCGCGCCCACACACGTTGGGCTAGAACTGGGACACGAACCTCTTTAATAAATGCCTTTTTATCTTTTACCACTCCTCGCCACCCACGCTGATCGATTCCGGGTTGGGTGCAGAAGCGGCAGGATGGCTGCAGTGCAACCCCCGCAGTGACTGTCCCAGAGCAGCTACTGCATTGGCCCTTTCTTGAAGCAAACGGGAATTTCGATGACGATTTTGCCGATGTTCCTGTTTTCTTCCATAGCCCTGTGTGCCTCAGCGATGGCGTGCAGAGGGTAAACGCTGTCCACGAGGGGCTGCAGACGCGGGGAAGGCCCTCCGGAAAAATGGGGCAGCACCTCCTCTGTGAAGGCTCTCACCAGCCGCTCCTTGTACTGGGGGTAAAAAGACACCCTCAAGGTTATTTCCAGTTGATTCACTCACCGAGGTGTCTCTGAGCACAGCGTATGAAATGTACACAGACAGCCCTCAAGAAGACACTTTCTGACATCCTCACAGTGAAATGGAGATAAAAACACCTGACAGCACTAAATTACAAACAAGAAGGAATCTTTTAGATTTATTACATCTTAATTGAACGAAATTCTCCAAGGCAAGTGGTGTAAGCTCAGTGCAGAACCATTTAAATCAAACTGATAAAGTTCTTGAGAATACTCTGTCGTAAACCATGCACAGAATCTATCCTAGGGCTCTACACTCGCTGTCTTTTACTGTTGTATCTGAGAACTTTCCACATAAAGTGAGTTTTCCTTGGTAATTGGGCATCCAAATGGCCTTGATTTCTACTTTGAAAAGTGACCTAATAGAGATTTTTATTTTCCCCTCCTCAGACTTGATCAAGTTACCTGATCACTGGAGTTTTATTTCTTCTTAGGCCAAATATCTAAATTATGGTACTCATGAAGCACATTAAGAAATCATGGGTGTCATTCCTCTCATTCAGGGAGAAATTTGATTAAAAAAAAAAAAGGACATTATAATGTAATTTTGTGACATTTTCCAAAGTATGTAGTAACAGTTTGAGGTGGGGCTTTTTTTGGCAAGAGTGTGTTTAACACCAGTTTTAAAAGAAAGCTGTCACAACTGTCATAAATTTTAAGATCAAACTGCATACACTGCTGATAGTCACTACTTGCCTCCTTGTCTCGGGACCGTAACAGGCTCGTGTAAATGCTGGCTCTTTTGGAAAGCAGCCTTGCCAGCAAATCCCCGTGGACTTCACCTCCACTCAGCAGCCCATAAATAATCCACCGGCCATCAGTACTCAGACAGTTGAGATTCTTCTCCCAGTATGAGCCACCAACACAATCTAAAATAATATCTACTCCAGAACCTCAAGTAGAAACAGAAGAAATGACAGCAATGAAGTCAAGCTGCATTAAGAGTATGGTAATTTCAGGCAAAACTAAAACCTTGTTATTTACAGGTATAGAATCAACTCTGTAATTCTTATTTAAATATTTCTACTGAAATTAAGAATTGGCACAGTGGTTTGTAAGGAATTACAGAATCAGGCACAAAAAAAAATCATCAGTTACCCGTAAGCAGACTCAGGCAAAAACCACCGCAAATGCTTAGAAAAGCTACATTTTTCAAACAGTAAAGGATTTAGTGTGGTGAGGCCCTGGCACAGGTTGCCCGGAGAAGCTGTGGATGCCCCATGCCTGGAAGTGTTCAAGGCCAGGTTAGATGTGGCTCTGAGCAACCTGGGCTAGTGGAAGGTTCCCTGCCCGTGACAGGGAGTTGGAACCAGATGATCTTTAAGGTCCCTTCCAACCCAGGCCGTTCAATGATTCTGTGATGATTCAAACACCAGGTGTGAGGATTTGGTCCCACGGTTCCTTGGGGAGGCAACAATAACACGGCACAATATTTATGCCCCAAATAAACACAGCCAAAGAGAGCCCATACAGAAAACAGCACAATTAAGGAAAGGCCTATTCTGGGCCAAACAGGATGTCAGGTTGTGCTAACAGGGTCGCCACTGTCTGCTCCCTCACCAAGTGAGAGCTGAAATTGAGTGTATGTGCATACCTTGGGAGGTTCATTCACACTTCCACAGAGAGGTTTTTACCTTGGGTGAACTCCAAGACCTTTTCACTGAAGTCCTCATTCTTGTAGTTGAACCCTGCAGCTGCTCCAGCGTTTGCTGTTGCTTTCAGTTTCTCCTGAGTTCCTGCTGTCACAATGGGAATAGCTTTTGCCAGTCTCACCAGCTGAATGGCTGCCATGCCAACCCCACTGGCTCCAGCATGTATCAGCACTCTCTCGCCCTCCTGTACTTTACCTGAAGGAGAGCATAAGGAAAGGGGTCAACCTCTGGGCATCACCTTTGGATTAAAACATGAACAGTATGGAAGATACTGAAGAGGAAGTTGAAAGAGATGCCCTTAATTGGACTTAGTTTACATCTTCCTGTCCTTCATAAAAGAGACAAATCCAGAAGTAGCAGAAGTCGCACTGTACTGACAGGACATCATTCTCCCAGTCTCAGTGGAAGGACTTTATCTTGGCCCTCTGCAGTTCTGGGCTTCCATGACCAAGATGCTTAAGTTAGTGCAGTCACAGCCTTTTTATACCATCAGTAGAAAACACACTTGGAGGATGTTCATACTGAGAAATCAGGCACTCAAAAACGGAGAAAGACCAGAAATTTAGTAACATTAAGGACCAGTCCTACCAGTCATTTTACCATTTGTTGGTTGCATTAATTTGTGTTTCACTGATTGCTACTGAAAGTGAGGCACCAAGTAGCTTCCCACTGATCCCCAGGAAGCAACACCACTCGAAGCAAGTCTGCAGGGAAGTTATGTTTGGAACTTCTGTTCCTTACTGGATCTTTTAGATGCTACTGCTGAAGAGTGTATAAGAAGGATATTTCTCAACTGAGGGAAAACCCTAGCAAGTGCCACTGTTCATTGCCTTGGCAGCATGTTTTTTAAATGAAGAGTATGGACTTCTGTCTATTTTAAATCAGCTCAGAGTGGATTTTACCTACAATTAATATCCCTGTTAAATAAGGTACAAGGTGTTGCCTACTGTAGATCCACAGGTGATTAGTGATTAAGTTCATGATATGGTCATGCTTGCAGCGAAGTCAAATCCTTAGAAGTAAGATGTGGTTTTAGGTGTGTGGAGAACATGGGAATAATTTCTGGGTTTAGGCTTAATGGAAGGCGTCCCTGTCCATGGTGGGGGGGTGGAACTAGATGATCTTTAAGATCCTTTTCAACCCAAATCATTCAGTGATTCAAGCAGAGAGATACAGATGAAAAGGAACCTGACCATCTTTCCATATCCTTCCTTGTAAATATGCAATCAGCAGGGTAAGTTGTGACTTGGGAGAAGTTGTCAAGATTTCAGGATTTGCGTCTGGCATATCGGATTCTGACCCACAGGAACAAAGTGACAGAGAAAAAGTTCTTTGTTAGCAAACATTCAGATGGAGGCAACAAGGAGAAGATTTTGTAACAGAAGGAAGAAGAGCTGTTTTGGTGGGATAAATGGACAAATGCACCTCTCACCTACAAAATGGAGCAGCTGAAATGCTGTTAGCCAGGCTTCAGGAATGGCTGCAGCCTGAATAAAAGTCATATCTTTGGGAATTGGCATCAGGAAGCCTTCGGGCACCGTCACGTATTGTGCCTGGCCTCCCCCGGAGAGCAGAGCCATCACTGCGTCGCCAACCTTCCACCGGCCCGAGCAGCCAGGGCCCAGCCCAGCCACACTCCCAGCTGCTTCTAGGCCTAAAATATCACTTGCACCTTTGGGGGGAGGGTACTTCCCTCTCCTCTAAAATAAAAAAAAAAAAAAAAAAGAGAGGGCAAGGAAGGAAAAGCCAAATATCAATGAGTGTAATGACCTGCAATATTTCATTCACATCTCCAGCCTAAATTCCTATTTGTTTAATCCTGATTTTGCACTGTCCAAATGTTGCAGTAATTTAAGGATCTTCCATCCTCTAGAAACACTTCTTGTTTCCTAAGTATGTTTTATTCTTAAAATAAGAATAAATTCAAATTTTTGTGAGTGCACTTTGTCCAGGCCGATCCTTGCTGTAGAGGTACTATGGTCTCCATTTGCAGAGCATGGCTTGCAGCTCAAAAGTAATAATTTGAAGGCAAATTTGGATACTTTTCTCCCACTGGAACTGTGCCATTAGAACACTTCCTGTTCATCTCAAATGCCCAGAGAAGGGTTTAAGCATCTAGAATGACCAGAGCTTTTTGTTGAAAGGCAGCTGCCTTTCCATGCCAGCCCAGCACTGCCCTGACTCAGATAAAAACATTTATCTGCTGAATCAACAGACATCTCTTCTTTCAGCCATATGAACTCTCCCATCCAGCTGTTCACCAGGTCCAATCTCTTTTAGCTCATCAGATCTGTCAAGACTTCAGAGAGGGGCTTGAAAATCAGTATTGGTTTTAGGTGCATAAATCTGCTTAACATACACATACCTGGAGTAAATCAGCCCTATTCAGAGCACTGGCAGAGACCTTCACCAGAACTTCTCCTTCTCCTGGATCTGGTTTCATCACTCCTTTCATACAGAGATTTTCTGGGCCTCCTGGGCAATCAAAATAGGCTGCAAACATTTTCTCTGAAAAAAAAACAAACAACCCAAACTGAAAAAACTTTGCATGAATGCAGAAACACTTAAGTGCATTGGAAGAATCTCAGTAATGAAAAGTAAAAAATGTTTTTTAAAATTCCTATTTATTTCCCTTACTTCAGGAGGTGATTCCTATGTGCCTGATTTGCTGGGGTACAGGATCTCACTGCTGCAGGAGTCGTGCAGGTACCTCCTCAGATGCTGTTCCTGGGATTCTTTTGGCACCAGCAGCTGTTGAGATGGGCTGAGTTATAATGCTTGCTCCTGCCTGGCAAAATCACACGTGGAAAAGTCTCTGTGCTCCGTGGATGCTGGGTGGAAGGAGATAAGGAGAGGCAATCACAACAGGAACAACGGTGTTACTTCCTGAGAGCTGGTACTGCACTGAATGCAGCACAGGATGGGCTGCAGGGCAGAGCCTCTTCAAGTAACCAGCACTGTGTGACAGACCACCCTGCCCTCTGTAAAAATCACTGATGTCTGCACAGGAAAAGCTGTGTGCATACTTAATTATTTGTGGTAAGGCTGCAAAGGTGAAATGATAAACAGCTTGAAACCCCAGAGATGTCAATCCCCCACGGGGTGGTGCTCTAAGGCTATTTTATGGTGAATAAGCACTCCAATTATTTGTATAAAATGCATTTTAAAGACTTGTCTTTCTGAGGCTGGCTGGCTGTTCGTTGTTTTCAACCATTTAATCCAGTCCCACAAAATTTGCCTGTAGCAGCAAAAAAATTCGATGGGAAGCCCACCTGATACCATCCCATAACAATTGTTTCTGGTGTCTTAATTGGGTCCAATTGAAGCTTTTGTCCCTCTTCCATCAGAGTTCGTTAACCAGCTTTTTAAATAAATTATTGTCTTTGTTGCTAGAAGCAGTCTCACAAAAATGTCAAAAAAACCCCAACAACAAAAAACTAAGAGGATTTAAACATTTACATTACTCTCAAATGCACAGAAAACCACAGGAACTTAAACACAAGTTTCCAACCACTTCAAACTCTCAGATCTGGCAGCAGTGGCCGAAAACAGCAATTTCAAGGAGTTATGTGGCTCCCGAGCACACTCCCGAGCACACTCCCGAGCTCACCTTTCTCCTGTAAAGAAGGACGGACAATCTGTGTCCCGGAGCAAATCCAGCATGTCCTCGGGAACAGAGTCCGATCCCAGTTCCTCCTCTCCCAGCTCTGCTCTTGCACTCGGCTACTCCCCTGCAGGTCAAGGGGAGGAACAGGGCGAGGCTGTTTCACTTTGGAGTGACAGACATGAGGAGTCGGAAATATTAGCACAGCTCACCATTATTTCTACTCTATGACCTGGATTATTCCACGGGTTGGCACAGAAATCTGCTTTCCCGCTTGGCCTTGCGGCAGAGATCAGCCGCTGCCCCAGCACACGGGGAAGCTTGGCCTCATGCCCACGGCTGTTCCAGTGTGTGTGTGTCATGGATGTGCTCCAGCTGAGCAGATGCTTTGGTTTGGGAATTCCGAGTATCTCAGACTCGATTGACTCCACCGGCACTGAGGGTGTGGGAGCTGTGCCAGCCCTGATGCCATAAACCCGGTGGGGAGGCTGCCCTGGGCTCAGTTCCTGGGGGACAGTGGTGTTCAGAGCTCACTGGTTCACGCCCTTGAACTCCGTGTGTTTTATCCTGATGATTTGGAATCAGAATCATTACTGTTGTAAAAGCCTGGTGACATCTCCTTGAGCTTTGCAGATGGAACAGATCACACCTTTCTCTATGTCCTAGTCACCAGCTAGTGAGTGTTTGAGCTGTCAGGGAATAAAACTGACACTTCAGGCTATTTAAAAATGATAAATCATATGTATGTCTATGTGTAGGATTTTTCTGTGGTTTTTTTTTCCTGTTAATAATGAGATTTTTAGATTCAGACTTTTAAACTCTTTTTTGAAACTGAACAAATTTAGAATCAAGTATAGCTAAAAATTCTTCTATTCTCATGTGACTTGAAGAGCTAATAATTGATGTGTTTCTGCAGATGAAAAGATCATGAAGCCTGGTCTATAGTACACACAGCCTGATTCAGTCCCAGTAGTGACATTGTCCCTCCTCCACTGTTCCCAGAGAACTTTGCAATCCACGGCAGTTTAAAATAACTTTCTATTGCAGTCATTGACAATACAAATTTGCATGCTAAAAATATATTTTATTATTCAAAGACGTACAGAACAGTCTGAAAATGTGTTAATGTAGCAATTTCCTTTGTTCCTTGGGCCTGTGGTGCCCTGCATAGCTGTAATGCCATTAGAGAACAGTCTTTGCTTAGTGAGATTAAAAATTATGTTATCTGGAAACAGAAGACAACATTAGAAAGATAAAGCAGAGCATCTTAAGCGAAATATTGAAGAAATCACTTTCAATTTAGTTAAGAAACTTAGAGGGCAAATGCATAGGGTAGTCCTTTTATGAGCAGGAAGCCCTCAAATGATCTTGAAAAAACAGAAGGGAACTCAGCAGCTGGAATGCTGTAAAGCAGCAGTTTCTTGTTTAAATTGGAAAATGTATCAAACTTCTATATTTTATTTCCTAATGAGCACTCTTGAGGTTGATGTAGTCCAAGTTTTCTGTTGATTCAGCTACCTTTCTCTCTAAAGTAGTCTGCTGTAATAACACAAGGAAATAAATAAAAAAAAATTAAATCAATGATTAAAACTCATATACAGAATTGCTATAATGGAGATGCTTTATTTCAAGTTCAAATCTCCCTCACACTATACCGCGCTCAAATGATGACAGTGCTATTTCTATCTGAAAATGAAATATAGTCATACCTATATTCAAGAAGTATTATCTGTTCTAAAGAATAAACACTGAGCACTTTAAATAATTTTCAGAAATCTCGTGTAACATTCACAGAAAAGTTACTTTTTTCACAAAGAAGTCATCCAGGACAGCAAGAGTAAACTCCAGAGAATACCCAGTCAAAACTACTGCAAATCAGGCCCTGGAAAAACTAAGCATTAGTCTTTACTTAGGAACAGTGGCCAGTTATGAACAATGTGACTATTTTCAAGAACAAATAATGTGTGGATATTGTTACAGGAATTTGAAACTGTTGGCGTTTTTTGCAATCTTCCAGCTTTACACTTTCTGCCTTCCTCCCATAGCAGAAAAAAAAGCTCATATTGAAAATTATACGGCTCCTGAATTTATCCCTAAGCCACCTAGGCAGACTTGGGGCTAAATAACACAATGGCACCTTTTGGGTCTGCTCCAGCTCTGTGTATCGTCCTTCAGAAAATACTAAGATAGTGCTAGTCTGAAGGTAGCTTGAATTTTAAGGCCCATTTCTTAGATTTGATAAATCTCATTCCCCAAGGCTCAGCATTGTGGTCAGCTGTGTTAAATGTCTTTATCAATGGTTTCGACAAGGGCATCAAGGGCACCCTCAGTAGGTTCACAGACAGCACCAAGTTGGGCAGGATTGTTGATCTGCTGGAGAGTGGGAAGGCTCTGCAGAGGGATCTGGACAGGCTGGATCGATGGGCTGAGGTAAATTGGGTGAAGTTCAACAAGGCCAAGTGCCAGGTCCTGCACTTGAGTCACAGCAACCCCAGGCAGTGCCACAGGCTGGGGGCAGGGCAGCTGGAAAGCTGCCCGGTGGAAAAGGACCTGGGGGTGCTGGTGACAGCAGCCAAACATGAGCCAGGTGTGCCCAGGTGGCCAAGAAGGGTGGCACCTTGGCTGTACCAGCCATGGAGTGGCAGGAGGTGCAGCAGGGCAGTGATTGCCTCCTGTGCTGGGCACTGGTGAGGCCACACCTTGAATCCTGGGATCAGTTCTGGGCCCCTCAATCCAGGAAGGACATTGAGGGTCTGGAGTGTGTCCAGAGAAGGGAATGGAGCTGTGGAAGGGTCTGGAGCTCAAGTCTGATGAAGAACAGCCGAGAGAGCTGGCGGGGGTCTCAACCTGGAGAAAGGGAAGCTCAGGAGGGACCTTCTTGCTGTCTCCCTGACAGGCAGGTGGAACCTGGAGCGGGTCGGGCTCTTCTCTCAAGTTACAAATGATAGAATAAGAGGAAATGATCTCAAGTTACATAAGGGGAGGTTCAGATTGGATATTAGGAATAATTCACCAAAAAGGCTGTGAAGCACTGGAACAGGCTGCCCAGGGCAGTGTTGGAGTCACAACCCCCGGGAGGTATTAAAAGACATGTAAATGTATCCCTGAGGGACATGGTTTAGTGGTGGCTTGGCAGTGCTGGGTTAATGGTTGGACTTGATGATCTTAAAGATTTTTTTCCAGCCTAAATGATTCTCTGGTTCTGTGATTCTGGGCACAGAGAGAGTAGTCATTGGATAGAAAAATGAGCTTGTTTCATGTGCTCTGCCAGTGATAGTAACTTGGCAGCTACAGGTGGTTTTGGCTGTCATTGTTTATCTAGAATTAGGCAGAAAATACTTGGATATTTTTTCCTGGTATTGAATCTAGTTCTATGCTCCTCACAGGCATCCTGGTACAGCCACAGCTTTGGGGTTATAGCATGGGCGTGGCACATTCCTTTCCATCAGGTCTCAGGGCCAGAGAAAGGCTTTATGTCCATCTGCTTTACTGGCGGAATCACTGAGCACAAAGTGGTTAAAAAGGACTCCTTCAAAATGCCACTTAAATGGCATCTTTCTTCCAAAAATCAAAACTGTGAAATTAGTAATCACCCTTGCAAGTCAGACAGGCTGTACCCCTGGCACTGGGCTCTGAGGCTGAGAGAACAAGTGAATTTAGTAGAGCATTGTGCACCCTGCCATTATTGCTGCCTTGTGCTCTGGGTTCACAGAGTTTCTACCTCTGCTGTCACTTCCCAGGAAGCTCTTGATCTCTCACAGTAAAGCCAAAGGTCGATGCAGAGACTTGTCTTTTCTTTATACCCGATGATAGCTGCATTTTCCACGTGCCTTTTGTGCTGTCAAGGCTGTCGCGCAGCAAAGCCTGCAGTTCGTTCATTTTCCTTCTGTTCTGTAAAAAGATAGATGTATAAATGTTCATTCACCTTCCCTTTTATATTAGAAAACATATTTTCCTCCATGTGAAATTCAGGAGTTTCTGCAGAAGAAATGTAAGACCTCAGATAAGCAAAATAACAAAACCAAAATACCAAAAAAAAAAAAAAAGCAGAATTGATCAGCAAGAAAATGGTCCTCTTTCCCAGAAAAGCCATAAAAGTCCAATTATGTTTTTTATAGTGTAAGTATTTAAGTATTTCTGGATCTTTTTTCCCTGGCACTTAATGTTCACCTTGCTGAGGAAGCAGTCCACAGTGAAAACACTAAGAAATGAGATAAAACTTGCTACAATCATCAGAGCAGAGCAGAAAGAGGGGGTTGGAGGTGTTTTCTGGGCTGGGCTTGACCCAACTCAAAAACTATTTTCTTTTTAAATGGTCAGCACTAGCACAGTGTGGGAAAATGACTGGGGAAAAAATTAAAGAAAACTGGGAGAAATCTTGAGGCTAAAGTTACAGTCACATTGAAAACTATGGGAGAAACAGAAACTCTCCTACAACATCTCTTCAGTGTTAGGGAATCAAGGCATTACTTTATTCTGGCCAAGATGTGCAATGGAAGTTATTTCGTTCACATACGCCAAGGTTGTGCAGTGAAAATCATTCCATCACACATGGTTCTATGCTAGACTTTTCACATACTCATACATACAAAACCCAAAGAAATTCACGGTCATCAGTCTTAAATTACAATATTCTTGGTATTCCATCTCCTATTGGTTGTTGATCCCTTCACCTTCGGTGCTAATTTGCTCCTCATTCTTTGGTTCTCTTATCAATCTTTTCCCAGACCAGGTGTCTCTGGCTGCCCCAGGGGGTGATGTTTGTTAATGTTCGTTATCTCCTCTCTATCTTCTGGCTACTCCCAGTCTGTTGCATTTAAGCTCATCAGGCCTTACCCGGTGAACAGAGTCTTTCGAAGAGAAACTTCAATTCCCATCCCTCTGGGCAAAGGCGAACAAACCCCTGACTAAAGTTGCATAAAAATAATTTAAAAGTTGCATCATTTCTAACAAACCGAGGGAGATAGGAGAAGATGTCTTGCTGTTGGCTAATTGCTCTCCTCGGAGGTAACACTGAGCACACCTCCACCCCAAGGTTAGCTCAGATGTAATGCTGTCACACGCTTCCATCCCGAGTTACCTGCCCCCCAAGGTACCACCACCCCTTGCTCTGTATGACTGGAGTCACTCAAGCTCCACCTAAACGTAAAGAAAGGAGAGAAGTTCAGGAAGTCTCCATTGTAATTTCTGGGACCAGTCCTCGGGCTGAACCTGTCTTCTTCCCTTCAGATGCCGCAGGCACATCTGCTGGGTAAGGACTGTATTCTCTGCATGTTGATTGATTATCTTGAGACAGCTTTTGTTAGGGATTATCTGTGTATTGCTTTGAATATGCTTTTGCAGTCAGATACTATCACTGGCAGTCCTTGAACCTCAACCTGTTACAATTTTCTGTTATATTTATAAAGTGTGTTATTCTATAGACTCTTAGTGTGTCCTTCAAGGGCTCCGGCACGGGTAGCATACTTGACAAAACTGGTAACATACTGACTAAGAGCCGGGGGAATTTGGGAGAGGCCTCTCTTTCTAAATTGAAATAGGGATTCTGACTCTGAACTGGTTAATCACCCACCAATCCAGTACAGTGGGCTCTGCAGCGGGGTCCCCATTCCAGGGCACTGACAGGCTGGTCAGGCACAAGGCTCTCAGCTTTCCTGGGGCGCTGACAGACTGATCAAATATAAAGGGCTCAAGGAAACCCTTCCCCCGCCTTTACCTGACAGAAAATTGCCACAGTCGCTAGGATTGCCATGGATAGGCTGGTGCAAAAACACAAATGTGCCCCGGGAAGGAGCAGGCTCAAAAGTTTTGGAAAGATAAAGAGAAAATGGTAGAAATTATTGAACAATGTAAGGCTGAGCAAAAATTTAAAGTGGGAAAAGGTAAAGATGCCATTTGTGCAGTTTTAGGAGCACGTTTTTCTGGTGCACCAAAAGAATCTAAGGATACCTTTGTTTCCAAACAAATTTCAGATGCAGAATATACTGTGTTGAAATCAGAAAATGAGGTATTAAAGTCATCCCTGGCCCCTGAGAGGGAGACAGGAGAAAAACTGGTAATCCAAGTTGATAAGCTTGTGATTCAGAATAACCATCTTAAAATTGAAGTTGACCACCTTAAAACGGAGGTTAACCACCTTAAAACTCTGTTTGCTGCAGCTGAACGCAGAAAGAAGTTGTTGCTGGGAAAACAGACTCCTGTTTCGGATAGATGGCTCCACAAGCTGGTACATAATATGGACCTTGAGACTTGTGATGGGGATGTGTGGTTGTGCTGGTAACGATGTTGAAAGTGTGGGGACCTCGGATCCTGACTCTTACCTGGTCTCCTCGAGACCATTAGTTAAGACTGAAACCGGTGCTGCCGGTGGAATTTGCACTCCTGCACGTACAAGCCTCTGGTCGCCAGAGGAATTAGTACAACTGCAGGAAAAATACTCAAGGCGAGAAGAAGAATCTGAAGTTGAGTATGTGTGGCGAGTGTCCCTTACAGGAGGAGACAGGATTCTGCTGAATGAGAAGAAAGCGAGAGGCTATTGGGTTCCGGGGGTATTCCTCACTATCCGGCTGGGAGATCATGATTACTCCCTAACTGTGCGGGCTGCGTACTGGGCAGGCGGTGCAGAGCCCCAGGAGAGAGGAGACCCGCTGGTAATTCAAACTATGGGTGTCTCTGACCTGGCAGCCTCAGTGCAGAAGGCAGCCTGCATACAGGCCATGTATGAGAGACACCCCAGCAGGAAATCTCCCATGCAGGCTCCCATTGACCCAGCACGGTTAACTCCTCTCATCTAAGGCCTCCCTGATGCTCTTAAGATATTTGCTGCGAAGGCCCAAGATCGCTTACAGGCTGCTCGTGCTCCAAGTAACGCAAACACCGCTCGTGGTCAGGCTCCAGGCCAGCAAAGCCCTGTAACCACCTGGTACGAGTTTGCAGAAGAAGTGGTGTGTTATGGGCACCAATTAGACTGGATCAGTTCCTCTGTGGAGAAGCCTATGGAACATGCACGGTGAGTGTGCCAGCTTAACACTCCACGGTCCAGATTTAATGAAAGGTCTAATGAAAGGTCCATATTTCATGAAGGGTCTAATGAGAGACCCAAATTCGATAAAGAACAGTGGGACCTGTGGTGCCAGGCCCGAGTGCTGGGAGTACCTAAGAACTGGTTACGTGGTGCCCCCAGGGATGACATCTGTAAGCTGGTTCAGTCTTTAACTGCGGTGAGGAAAAATAGCAGAGGTGAGGAAAAATAGCAGAGATGAGGAAAAACAACCTCAGGAAAAGTTTTTGCATCAGGAAGACCATGTGCCTTCCTCGGCAAGACAGGATGTAATTGATTTGATGGAATCCGTGGCAAAAACTCCACATTACTGGGGAGGGCAATGAGCCACCCTGCCCAATGGGTATTAGCAGTACAGTGGCTTGCAAGTGAATGCCCCGAACCTTCAAATAATATTCCTCAAAGTCGGTCCTCAGAAAGTTATGGTTGGATTTTTAATTGATACAGGGCCTCAAATGTTAGTGATTACAAAGTAATCAGCAGGGGGGTTTTTTTGTTTTTTTTAATGTTACCCAGCTGCCATAAAATTAAATTTACAGCAATTGATGGAATAATAAAGGCATGTCCCACAGCAAAAGCCTCTTCTGGCCTCTGGGGGAAATACAGTTAACTAAGGCTGAAGTGCTGATGGAGGCTGTCAAAACAAACCTTTTAGCTTTCGATTTACTTTGTGGACGAACCTGGAAACTCCTGGATGGAACTTTATGGAGTTTCAAAGTGAGAGTCTCTGGGTTGCCAGGGATACAAACAGAATCTGAAAGAATGTGAGACAAGTCAAACTCTGAAAAATTTATCAGTCTGAGACAAGAGCACTGCCTTTTTCCCAAGTTACTAATGTAAAGCAATACTCTCTGATAGGGTGGTGGTAGATTTGGAAAAAAGAGGCATTGTTAAAAGGACTTATTTCCCTTACAATTCACCGGTGTGGCCGGTAAAGAAGCCAATCAGGCAGTGGTGTTTTGCAGTTTTACTGCTGAATACCAACAGTTAAATGCAAATGCTGCAGCATTAACTGCTGCAGTTCCAAACATTGCTGAGATAGTAACACTGGGGCAGGAAGCTGCTCCATACTCGGATGGCTGCCCCAGATGTTTCATGATTCCTCTCCCAGAGCAGGATAAAACACAGTTTACTTTTATAGGGAGAGGGACTCAGTATACTTTCAACAGGTTTCTTCAAGGATGAAAAGATTCTCCCACTATTGCTCATTATGTTTTGGCTAAGGTCTTAGCAGAGGCCCCTACTCCACATGGCATTACAGTACAACAATATATTGATGACATCCTAATCATGAGAGAAGAGCCAGAAAACATCAGAGATACCATGAAAAATATTTGGGAAACATGAATCGACTTATGATTGGAAGTTCTGTAGTTAAAGTCTCAGGGACCAGTACACGTTAAATGCCTAGGAGTCTGCTGGATTACAGGAGCTGCTTCTGATTCCCAGGATACCCTAGAATAGTTAGACCATAGAAAGAATCCATCTAGAGCAGAAGAGCTGCACAAGTTATAGGAGCTTTGCATTATTGGTGCAACCATATTCCTGGTTTGCTATTGCTCGTTCATGATTATAATTTGCTAAAAAACAGAAAACCATGGGAATGGGCTGGCCATCAAAATAATGCATTTGAATTATTAACAAAAGAACTGAGATTCTTCTACAGCTTGGGCCCATCCAGTTGACCGACCCACCTTTTCAATGACACAGAAATGAGTTACTCAGATCTTGACAAAGGTTTGCTATCCTTGATGCATGTGGTGAAGCAGAACAGATGAGGAGAGGATAGATGTGATCATTTGGGGACCCTTCTGCTTCCCAGATGTAGCCTGTAAAGGCTCAATGCCAGCTGCAGGTGTGCTGGAATGTCTGGAAGGCATTAATGACATCATGCCAATTGCTGCAGGGAATGTTAAAGTATCTAAATTACAAAAGAACATTGATGGTGTGCTGTTGTTTCAACTTACACCAAATAAACCAATCCAAATTCTGGAGGCACCTCCACTAAAAGAGTAATCTCAAGGGGTGTCTCAAGGTTCAGTACATCTTTCCTTCCAGAGGAAATTCAGAGCAATAAAGGGATACACTTTACAGGTACAGTAGTGCAAGACTGGGCCAAAGAAGAAGGAATCTGCTGTATATTTCACAATCCACATAATCCCAATGGTATTGCTAAATGTACTAATGGGTTGGTTCAGTGATTTGATAAAACTCATGAATCTGGGTGGCATTTGTGATTGTTTGACACCATTTACCAACAGAATAACAGATGGGAGCCCCCTGCACATTCGCTAACACAATTATTCCAGAGGTCCACACTAAACCTGGGAATACCCTACTGGGTTTTATGCTGGACAACCTGTATTAGTACAAATGCCTCAAACTGCAAAAGTGCCAATGGTAGTAGTCACCCCCAAAAATCTCTATGCTTGTGGAGCTGGAGATTGCTCTGGAAAAATACATTGAATCAGTTCTCAAGGGATTTCACACTCCTTTAACTTTACCCCACTGGTTGCATTTTCAACCGAGTGTGTTTCCTTTCTTTTCTTTTTTTACAGGAACTTCAAATGAATTGCACATGGATGGATGGATTAGCCTACACTACCCTTAAATGTATACTGGGAATACTGCCATTAATCTTAGCTGTAATGCAGGTTAGATTTGTGGCATCATTGTGTACCCTGACAGGGTAGCTTTCCTTCATTCATAATCACATAACAACCACATAGAAAAGAAAAATACTCTCCTCACCTTGACCAGTGGTGATAGAAGCATACCCTTCTCACCATAGTGCCTGGTCCTGACCTTACTGGGAGGTATAGATCAGTTAAATGCACCTGTAGCTATGGACCAGAACATTTTATAGTGTCATGTGAAAGCAAGTTTCAGGATTGTTGGCCTAATCTAATCTAATCTAATCTGTTTAGAGTGATGTGTGAAACAGAAAATTCAGATTTCTGAGGGAGTTTAAAATAAATGTCATGAAATGTCATCCTGCTACCCAGCCTCCCAACCCTGAGTAATTCATAAGTCTCTGAAATTGAACCATATATGATAAAAAATACAGGTCAACAACAGCTGTTGTTTGACCTGTCATAGTCTCTCAAACAAGTTGAATTGTTCAAGTAAAATGATGTTTCTACAATCCAACCAGTTTGTTCCCAATCCCTGAGGACCTCTTATGCAGGATGGACAGCATGGTTGCCTAAATGAACCCTCTTTCCCCAAAAGCAGGCAAAAAGAGATGTGCCTGGCATCTTGGGATCAGGATTGGGAATTCAAAATAGCATAGACTCCGAGGGATTAATGAACAAACTACCTATGATAACTGGTGACCTGAACAAATTGAAACACCCTCCATAGCCTGACTCTGGGAAGTAACCAATGGCTTTTATTGGATACATTAATTCAGCAGGAGGGTGAAAAAAACACCACTTGATCATAATTGGATGTGGTGTACTCTAAAACAATGTTTCTTTGGTCTTAGTTGTATCCAAGCCCAACTGCGGATGAAATTGATGACATCTGCAATTATAAGGGGAGGTGAAGAAGGTGACTTACCCACTAAAATTCTAAAAGTGATTTGGGATAATGTGATTGAGTTTGGACAGAAATTCCAATCCTGGTGGCATTTAGTCAGTTTTACCTATGATGCCATTGACAGCATGGCCACAGCTTTTGGGTTAACTGTGCACAGTGCTTGGGTATGTGTTACATACCCAATGATTATATACCCAATGAGGGTTAAATCACAGTGGGACCATACTCTATGTCCTGGAGCAGAGAATATGGGCCCAAAAGTATGGAAAAAAAGGACAAAGTATTGATGTCATTGTGTAAGAGTAAAAAGGAGTCATTTGTGAAAGTAACACTCTCAAAACTCAAGACATTTGTCTTGACTCTGAACAAAAGTTGTTTGTCATTTTGAGACACATCCCAGAGCAAATGCTGGAAATGTGTTCAGTTGTACATATTGGTGACAGAAATGCTTGCATGAGAAGTCTTTGTGATTCTATACTCATAAATAACATTAATGTAGATAAAAGTAATCACTCAAATATTCGTAAATTCATTGGAATTATGGCATGAGATTTTATTTACTCAGCTCCTGTCAAATCTTATCAAAAGTTATGATTTAACTAGACACTGATTCAAGACCTGCTGCCCACCCCTATTGGAACAAATATCACCTTGAGCAGAAAACTGCTACAACATGAAGACCTAAAACAATTGCTGAAACAAGCTCAAGGAAATGGACAAAGGACTCCGATCCCTGTCCATGATGATGTGGAGAAAATACAGTACGTTTTGGAACCAGTCAAGAGAGATACAGGACATCATTGGTGGGATACCCTCTTTGGATGGTCACCAACTGCTACAGGAATTGGTTTTATTGATATTAATCCTTTTGCTTTTTGTCTTGGTAAAGGTATTATATGTTAAAGTTTGTATTGTTATGAGGCAATTAGCCGATTGACTATCCTACAAACATCAGATAATCCATGAAATGCGTGAAATACTCTTGAACTCAATTTAGATATTGTGACGCTTGAGTGACTACAGTCATGGGGTGGATTAAGTGGGAAAATGGGGGAAAATTAGAGACGGCTGGGGAAAAAACTTGAGGCTAAAGTTACAGTCACATTCAAACAGAAGCTGTAACGTTAGGATATTCTAGGGTAAAATGCAGTTGCTACTTCCAGGAGGGAATGTGGTTGGTAAGCATGGAATTAACTCCATGATAGTTCCCCATGCAACACCCCCTGCAGCCTGAAGCAGATGCTAAGGAGGGATGACACGGAGGGTGGAGCAGGGTGGAAACCCCACGGCCAGGCTCTGTTGTAATCCCTGCAGGAATGGGAACTTGGTGGTACCACGTAGCTGACAAACCACACAGCAGCTGCCAACCAAGGAGTACAGGAGAAGATGTCCTGTTCCTGAACAGCTGTGGTGAAATGACTCTCCTCAGATGAACCCTGCTCCTTATACTCTCATTGTGATAATGTCACACACACCCAGCCCAAAGGTACACACCTCCAAGGTATGACCACCCCGCCCTGAACACACGCTCTCTATTTCATTAACTATATCTTTGAGAGCAAAGAGGGGGAATTTCACATCAATCAGGGACAATATGTGACTGGAGTCCCTCAAGCTTCACCTAAGTGTAAAGAAATAGTGTATAACAATGAGTTAAGAGGGGGAGAAGTTAGGAAAGGCTGCATCATAACTTCTTGGATTGGTCAATGGGCTGATCCTGGCTTTTCCCTCATGGGCACAACTGTTGTGTAGAATCCATACTCTGCATGCTGATTGATTATCTCAAACTTCCTCTGGTGATCAGAACTTGTCTGTGCATCACATCAGACTTGTTCTTGCAGTCCATGCACTGTCAGTGACAATCTTTGCCCCGACTCTGTGACAGTCTCCTGTGATCAGTGTATTTGTTATTAAAGTGTATTATCCCTTAAACTGTTCAGCCTGAGTGCGTCAAGGGTACTGGCAGACACCGACAGTGGATAAAATGACAAAATTACTAACACAGAGACTAAAAGCAAGGGAGGTCCACGAGGGGGCGTTTCTCTTTCCAGACTGAAATAAGGGATTTCACTCTGACACGCTGCTGTCACAAGTCCCAGGACAGGTTGATGGACCCACTCTGGTTACAGTGGTCTGTGCAGGATGATCCCCATTCCAGGGCACTGGCAGGCTGGTCGGGCACAAGGGCCTCGTCTTGCCTGGGGCACTGATAAATCCATATAATAATACATTTTATAAAGGTCTTGAGGAAACACCCCCTCTACGTGGCACACAGTTATTGTGAGACCTGTAATTGCAGCACTGCTGGGGTCAAAAGCCCTGACATTTCCCTCATCTGATGGTATGTCAGTCTGATTTCAGTTTCAAATGTAGTGTCATGGTCAGCACTGCAGGGTGATATGGTAAATCTTGTCATACAATTTAATTAACAGTGGATAAACCAGGGAGTAGGACTGCACAAGCTCAGCTCAGCTAGGCTCAGCTCAGCTCAGCTTGGCTTGGCTCGGCTCGGCCCCGCTTGGCTTCACTCAGTCCAGCTGAGCTGTTCTCGATTCTGATTGACTCGTTAACCTCGCACTTCCTCTCTGATTCGTGGGAAGCCCTACGGGGGGAGTGCGCACATCGCGGTTCCAGGGCTGCGCAACTCCATCCCCAAATGATGGGAGATTCTGGCTGTACCCACAAATAATGGGAGACCCCGTCTCCATCCCAAAACGATGGAACACACTGGGCCCATCTCCGAACAATGGGAAATTTTGGATACATCCCCAAATGATGGAAGCCCCTTGTCTCCATCCCCAAACAATGAGAGCATCTGTCCCCATCCCCAAACAATGGGAGACCCCAGCTCCATCCCCAAACGATGGGAGCCCGGTCTCCATCCCCAGATGTTAGGAGCCTCTGTCCCCATCCCCAAATGATGGGAGATCTCAGCTCCATCCCAGAACTATTAGAGCCTAAGTTCCCAGCACCAAAAATAGGAGACATTAGCTCCATCCGCAAAATGTGAAGCCGGGTCTCCAACCCAAATGATGGCAGCCTTTGTCCACATCCCAAAAAATGGGAGACCCCAGCTCCATCCCAAAACGATGGCAGCCTTTGTGCCCATCC